>VXAV01006899.1:218932-248611 GCA_013399715.1 Alectura lathami | reverse complement strand
TCTTCCAGTTTTTGTGTTTTCCTTCTGTAACTCATCATGAGCCAAAGCTGTACAGGCAAAAATGTGTGCAGAATGCCAACTACCAATCAAAACTGTCTAATCAGTCAAATGTAATTAGCTCACAACCGGTATCAAACAGAAGATTTTTAAGAACATAAAGATTATATTTTTATTAATTATTTTATGATACAAAGAAAATATAAGTATGGGACAGCTTTCTATTGGATGTTTCATAAATAAAAACATACGTTCACTCTGAGTTCAAATGATTACTAATTGTGAACTGTGCACAGAATACAGTAGGTTAGTCAATTTTCCAACATTTAGAGTTTCTGCCAGTTTCTTGCCCAGATCTTTACCTAAATTTGTTAGAACCAGAATAGCTTAGTAATTTACAAATTCATATTGTATAATCTCAAAATTTCAGGGTAATTTTAGGTTTCTTCTAGTGGATTTTCATAAAACCGCCAGAAGCTCCTTTCAGGTTCTGTACATACAGATGGTGTAATTGCTTTGAACTAGAATCTGATGATCTCTGGCACCTGAAGGAACTAAAAGCGTTGCAAAGCTTCCATTGATTTCAGAGATGTAGAATCAAGACAAAATTTCCTATCCATTCCAATAAAATTTGCATGGAATTAATTCAAAAAGGGCACTGTAGACTACATAATCTCCAGCCTGTGGAAGGGTATTGTGTATTTGAGAAGGAAGTAAACCATGCACACTACAAGGCTGTTATAACAGGAGCAGTGCTGTATCTGATGGACATTATGATTTTCAAAGCCATGGCTATTCAGCTGTGGAAGAGTGGGGGTTCAATTTTTTTTGATCTGATACATGAAGAACTGACTTTCTCAAGGCAAGTAAACAAGAAAACTATTTTGGCGAGATGAATTTTTCTGAAGAGCCAATAAAACTTCATTTCACAAACTTCTCTCAAGTGCTGATCCACACATTTCTAGTTACTAGTTTTTGGGCAGCTGCCGAGTCATCACAGTGACTGACATCTTTTTCTTTTCCCCATATACTTTTGACTTTAAAAATGCTTATTTGGTGCATCACTAGCAGTTTTCAATACACTGGTTACTGTGCCCTACAGACCTCAGAGTGGAATTAGGCCTTCTCTTGGCCCTTAGAGACAGAGTCTCCAATTATTATTTCTGCAATATTGGCTTCCCCTGCCTCTTCCAGAACAATAGTGTGTTGGACACTGAAATGCACAGGTGACACTGAACTCACACCTACAGCTCTCTTTCCTGCTACCTGCAAATGTTGTGGCACACAGCAAGAGTAAATAGTGCCTCTTGATGCTGAACAACTAGATCTCTAAAACTCTTAATTCGGTTAGCCCTCCCTCTTTTTCCCTTCTTCTCAGTCTCTGAGGGATACAGTTGACACGTACACCAAGCACTCTTATTCATTATGCTAGCCGTAGTGGAGCTTGTCCTTATTGGTGGCTGTGATTACATCTGCATGTTATTGGCCTATTTCTTATGGAGATTGTTGGCATGTATGGATGAATTTTACTGCTAGAAGCTTCATACTGAACGTTGGCCAAATGGGAAATATCTTTGTGATGACTGGGAAAGAGGTTAAAGATATCAATGTAATTTAGTTGTCTCCATTAGGAGATCCATGGATTTAAAACGATGTTTTTTGTGTCTTGGTATCTACACAGATAGGAATACACGTTAAAGGAGCAGCTGTTGTCATTATCATGCATTCAGAGACATCCTTATTCAATCAGGGTGCCACTGATGGATTCTTTTTTTCAACACACTTTGGTGTCTGATTTGTGCTCTGGAAAAAACAAATAATTCCTTCTCTAGTCCTGCTCCTAATTTCACCAAGTCTTCATAAATAAAAATATAAAAGCACTCTAAATATGTTTTATTAGTGAAATAAAGTATACAGTAGTACTTTTAACTTTTTTTTTAATTATGGCACAACTGCCACTAGAGTAAGGGGAAAGCGATTTTAAGGGATATTTTCACTTTTCATGTGCTAAAGAAAGAAATTTAAATTTAACGTTTTCATGGTAATCTACCATGAAAATTTGTAGTATACCTGATTTTATACCCTGTCTTTAAAAGTCATTTTTTTTTTTCTAATGCACCAGGCCATGTGTCCATTCCTAAGGTAACTCAGAGCAAAACTCTCATGCAAGATTTTCACTAGGGCAGAGGTCTATGCTGTCTGCCAAAATACAAATATTAATGCACAACAGATCTTTTTAGCAGTAGCACATTTAGAAAGATGTTCCAGTTTTCAAGTACATTTTCACACACAACAGACTTCACCTACTCACAGGAATCCAGACAGGATATCTACATATGAGTCAATCACACACACACAAAAAAAAAAAAAAAAAAAAAAAAAAAAAAAAAAAAAAAAAAACCTTATTGAAGCAGAAAAATCTGAACAAAAAGCTACAAAAAGTTTATAAAGTTAGCAGCTGTCACCTGAACCATCATAACACTTTACATCAAATCTAACCTAACAATACCTAGCTTAGACTTTCCTCTGAGTTTTAACATAAATCCCATTGTCTTGTAATTGCATTAGATTAATAACGCACATCAGCTGTGACTTCATCAGGTCACTTAAATGACTTCTGATCACCAAAGCACACAAGATCAGGACTAGATCCCCAGGAATCAGTTCAAAGTCTATAGATAACTGTTGGAGCTTTATTATTAGCTAACATAACACCTAAGAGAATAAACATAATGATGTACAAAACTAACATGATAAAGTTTTTCAAACGAAAATATTTCTACCATCTTATTCTTCTTCTATATCAAAATCCTGCCAGCTGTGTTTAATTAACACAAATGTTAAGGTTATTGCTTCCTAAACCTTCAGTCCCTCAGATTCAGCCTGGGAGCTAAAAGGCTGGCTGACCAATTGCCCCAGAGGCAGAACTAGTGTACTGAGATTCCTGCTGCACCTTGTTTTGCTGCACACATTATACCATGCCTCCGAGTGTTCTCTGAGATATCACTCTTACATTGGAAAGAGGAATTATGGAAGGCCTTTGAAAAGGCTGTGAGACCATCATAGAAAAGTTCTCCTCGTGTTATTGGCAAATCCAATGTGTTCCCACATAGCTGCAGGCACTAAATGTGAAACCTGATGTAACTAGTAGAGCAATAGGGTATATCTATTAAAATTAATTGAAGTTATATTTAAAATGCCAAAATCAGCATGAATAAAGCAGTTAACTGACCTGCTGAGGGTAGCCACCCAGTCTCTTGAGAAAGAGTTACTTTACAGAGCTACTTTTCAGTCTGAGTGTTGAGCAATGTAACTGATCCTTTCTATAACATGTTGCTTTTGTGGCCAGTTCTTAACTCTGCTTTTGTAAACAATGAATGAAGTCATGCAATAGCACTATACTTAACAGGTCTCTTTGTAAATCTCTGGTATCTAATATAAAAAGAAAATATGAGAGCTTTCGATCCTGTTTTTGTTTGGTCCTTTAACAGCATGGAAAATGTTCCCTCAAGAAATTGGAGTCCCATTAATTGCTGTTGGATGGATTCATCAAAACAAGAAAACCCCTCTAAAAGGCATTAACCTTAGCCAAAATAAATAAATAAATAAATAAATAAATAAATAAATAAATAAATAGAGAGAGAAAGAGAGAGGAAAAAAAATCACAGATGGCTGTAATAACAATTTGCAGGCCTTATGCATTAGACAATGCATAAAGTGCATGATCCAGCATGAAATACCCGTAGCCTTATGGACCATGCAAGCTCTGGATGCTAGTTCCACAGCAGGTGAGCTGACACATTCAGAGGAAAGGTCAAACTGCAGCAGAAAGCAAATACCAAAAATACCTCAAGTATGAGCTGAGAATGAACTCCTTGCTTTCATCTGCCACTATCCCTGGTCTCTAGACAGTCTCTCCACTAAGAGCCGTGTATTGTAAGACTAATTTCTTGCTCCTCTCTTCTCTCATTCACTTGTTCTGTTACTCAGGACTAGGAACTACATTCTGCTCCTTTGCAACTTGTCTTCACTGATTTCTTCACCTTCCTTGCCCCTTAGATATGCATAGCTGATGATAAACAATTCCACTCAAAGGGCAGATACATGGGTTTCAAAGCCAAATCTCAAACTCAGGGTAATTCATGCCAGTTCCAGTTTGACCCTGCTGACAATAAGTTTGTATTTCATAGAATCATAGAATCACAGAATGATTTGTGTTGGAAGGGACCTTAAAGACCATCTGGTTCCAACCCCCCTGCCATGGGCAGGGACACCTCCCACAAGACCAGGCTGCTCAGAGCCCCATCCAGCCTGGCCTTGAACACTGCCAGGGAGGGGGCATCCACAGCCTCTGGGCAACCTGTGCCAGTGTCTCACCACCCTCACAGCAAACAATTTCTTCCTGATATCTAGCCTAAATCTACCCTCTTCCAGTTTATGGCCATTACCCCTTCTTGTCTTATTGCTACATGCCCTTCTAAAGAGTCCCTCCCCAGCTCTCCTGTAGGCACCCCTCAGGTACTGGAAGGCTGCTATCAGGTCCCCCCAGAGCCTTCTCTTCTTCAGGCTGAACAACCCCAACTCTCTTGATTTGGTATTTCCTGATACCAAATAAATTTTAAATAATCAGTCTTTATACTATCATTATTTGGGTAATCAGAAAAGATCACATTTTTCTACCCATTTATTCACACACAAACTATTTAGTGAAACAACTGGCACAGACTTTATCTTTGCAGAAAATTTCCTGTACAGTACCTATACCAACACCCTAATCACACACTGCAGTAAAGAACAGGGAAAAATTGAATAGGTTTGAGAGTAGTTGATATCACCTTTCAGGAGTGCACATTATCCACGTGCTCATCTTGTGTGTTGATGAATCATCCAAATGTACTGTATCTGTAAAAGTGAGCTAAAAAATTATGTTCAGGGTAGTTTACCCTTTAAGATGCATTAGAATTATTTTTAAAATAGCACATTTCATGTGGTGTATCTACATTTTTGCTGAACCCTAAGTGAAAAAGTGAGTGAAGTAACCAAAACCACAGCTCATGAGAAACATTAAATATTTACCCTAGATTCAGTTGCAATTTTTGGTGGAGGTGGGTTCATATCTAACTCTGTTTGTCAAAGTCTTATTTTACAAGGAGGATTTCCAAAAATAAATGCAAGAAAATATTACATTTCCTTTCCTTAAGTACACACAAACATTTAACATCCTAACAAGCTACTGTGCATGCACACACCCCGTTATTGTGCAAGCAACCACGTCTATGCAGGTAATATTAAAAATCTGGTCATGTACATGAGATGATTTAAAGCAGATGATTAATTACTTTTAGAAGTGGGGTTCTCTTTCTAAGATGAAAGGAAATATTTAAGTTAGTTGAGACATCTTATTATTTCTCCATAATATACAGAGCTTTAGGGAAAGATTAGGTTTATTAAGTCAGACTCACAATGCAAGCTTTCAACACTGCCATTTCCAATAAGTACACATTTGTTTAATATTAAAGTTCCCTTTCAAAACAAAGTAGTTAAGCCTACCCTCACATTTATACATCTGCAGTTTGTTTGATAACTTACAACATAATTACAGGCTGTCCTCCCACTAAATGCTGTATTCAGACTTATGAAACAAGGTGGTAAAATGTGCACTGGAGTCTGAGTACTAAGCCCGTAATTTTCCACAAGCACTGGGAAGAAAAGAAACGGAGGAGAACCCTGCTATTTAAACTGCTCAGTTATCATGTTTCCCTCCCCCACATATACAGTAGCACATAACCCATTCATATTTCAATTTTACTTTTCCTAAACTGTCATCTTCTCATGTTTCAAGTTCATTTGAAACGCAATCTCTTTATCAGAGCAGCAATGAACACTTTTACAGATCAAGAGAGAGATCTCCCCACTAACAAATAGGTCTGTAGCAAATGGGATGGTAACACAAACCAGGCATTGTGGGGTTAAGTAAACTGCCCAGAGAGCTACAGGGGCAGCAGTGCTCAGCCCCTTTCTTTCCTCCTGTGTTCAAACAGTGAGAGGATATCCTCCCTCTTTGCTGGAGATGCAGCTAAAACAACTAGGTACATTCTCAGGTAGAACTGGAGCACACAGAAAAGGAGCTTTCAATGGCCAAGAGTGGCCTCATTCCAGCCAGGTTTCTCAGAGAGGGTGTACAGCCCAGGGGACTCGCAGAAGTGGCCAGGCTCCCAGTACCCTGGGGTGCTCACTGGGGGCTGCCTCAGCACCCCCTCCTGTCTTCACGGCTGCTTGCTCAGGCAGGGAGCAGGGCTCACCTGGCACCTGGGCTCTGGCCTTCTTTGCAACCCAGCCCCAGCTTGCTCTTGTCAGGGGAAGATATTGCACTTCCTTTTCCTCACGGACAGTGAGCCATTAGCAAAAAAAAACAGTGCTTTCTCACAAATACGTGATCTTTATAGTTTTTATTTTCTTTTTTTGTCCATTTTGTTATTCCATCATACTTACGCAGCAGTCAGAGGTTCTGAACGTTGATTTTCAGCTCCAGGTACACGTAAAGCTTGCCATGCAGCAAAATGTTCTCTGAATACCCCAGATCTGTAAATTCATCAGCTCATGTAGTGCTGCTCCAGGCTGCGTTTATCTCGGCCACTACACATAATTCTAGCAAGCTATCCAAGTTTTAATTTCAAAAAGTGGAAGTCACATCTTCACGTACTAAACACATCCTCCACTATAAAAAGTATGATTATTAAAAGACATATTTATTTATTACTGCTTTTTTTCTCTTCCTTTCTTCCCCCTAAACCTACACCATAAATATCAATGAAAACACATTCACTTCTGATTCCATTTTAAAATCCCTAAGCTACATTTGGCAGGTTGCAAACATGAAAGAGTTCGTCTGCTGTGAGAAAATATGTTGTACCAGAATAACATCTTAAAAGTAGGTGTCTGGCTTTCGTAACGGTAGATTTATCAGGGAAGATACTGAAAGCTGGGTGCTTTAGTATTCTTTGTTCACTAAAGCATCTTCACAAAGTGAGCCGAGGAAACCTGGGTCTATCCCCACATGTTCTGATGTATTGTGAAACGCTAGGAATATCAGAAAAACAGAATCTCATACTGCTTTACTCAGGACACCCATCTCAGATTTTGCCTGAGCTTTCAAAGACAAAGAAAGGATACTTCAGTCATGCCAGAATCCAGAATGGTTTTATCAACACAAGCAGAAAAAAACTGCTACAAACTACCAAGAAGCTATTGAAATCTGTTGCAACTTTTTCTCCACCAGTTACTCTCAAAGTTGCAGCCTTAAGGAGAGTTTACCTTCTATGTCAGCTAAACCGAAGTGGTATCTGACAATGACTCAAAAAGTACTGGAAACTTTAAAGCACAGTCTGAAAAGGCAACAGCATTTCTGCCCTGACCTGTATGGATGCAACATATGAAATATGAATGGGACTAGAGGCTTCCAATAGATGTCCCTGTTTCATTTCAGTTCTTTTAGTTGATGCAGAACTTGTGTAGAACAACCAAGTCCCATCACTTCCTCCAGAAAATAAGATTAAAAGTTGCTACTGGAAGTGAGAGATACAGATATAGATGGAGAATGGGGAAAATCAGAGGAGTCCATGATACTTTATTTCTTCCACAATTTTTTTCACAAGCACTTTTTCAAATTGTAACGAAGAGCTGAAAAAACTCACTGCATATGTTACAATATCAGCAGAAAAATATGGCACTATTGTAAAAGAAAGGATGTGGAGGAGCCTGTCAAACTAATTTATTCTCTTTAAAAAAAAAAAAAAAAAAAAGACATTTTTTGAAACAAAATTCCTATATGAAATGCACTGTAATCCACGTGTACCTCACTGCTATGCATGGAAGCTGGCCACTTTTAAGTCTGAGCACATATATAATCTTAATCATTACAGGTACAATTTATGCTTCTTTCCCTAAACCTTTCCCCAGCAAAATATCTTCCTTCACATATTCTCAGATATTCCAGCTTTCCTCTTCTTCCCCCATCCATCAGTTATCCAGAAAATATTCTTCAGCAGTGAAATAGGTTGTGATATATAAAGCCCACCTATCTGAGAGACGTTCTCTGTGACACAGGGTTGTATATGGGCACCTAGACCCTTTAGGTTTTGTATCATTGCCTAATTTGCATCTGCCAATAGTTCAGGTAGCAGTAATTAAAATAAGAACATGAACAATGATTTTCAGAATAGGAAAGGAAACAGATTATAACTAATTCTGAAAAGACACTTCACTGACACACCTGGCATGAAATTAAGAACAGGAAGGCATACACAACACTTGATTTTACGGTCTGCATAGTTATGCAACTGTACATTTTGTCCCACATAATTAGGTCTGCTACAAGGAAGGTTATGGTGCTTACTGCTGGATTCACAAGAAGGTCTACTGAACTGCTTTGGTGATGGGCAGGCTTTTTGTTTGTTTGTTTGTTTGTTTGTTTGTTTGTTTGTTTGTTTGTTTTTTCCAGTTCCTGCCAGCAGTAGGAATCAGCTGCTGACAGATGGGCTGTGAAGCAGAGTTAAATTACTAGGTGGCTGGACACTATATTGCCTGTTGCTTCTTCAAAGTTCAACAACAATGATCTTTGACAGCAGAGCTCTTTCTTCCACAGCTAATGCACTTGTTTGGGGTTTACTCACACTGCTCTCTTTCATTGCAGCATCCTGAGTCATCAAGGTGAGCACTGTGAAAAAATAAGATGTGATAACAAAAGTGGATCTAAACTCCTGTCACTCTTGATCTGGGACCCTGAAATGAAAGGACAGGTGCTATGGTAGCACTCCTCACCACTCCCAACCCCAAGGGCCAGCTGCAGCACCCTAGCAGAGTACCGCAGCACTTCAGTCATGGTCCTTCTCTCTAGGCAGGGCTCTTTGCCAGAAGGATAGCACAAGAGGTCCTGCAAACCAGACAGATTATTCAATTATTTAAAGCTAATGATCAAGGCAAGGGCAGATGCTGTCTCCGCAGAAAAGCCATGTATAAGGCAGAAAAGGTAAAAAAAGGATGCTGCAAAAGCAGCTAATAGCGGGAAACGGTTACTTCTCAGCACCCTGGGCCCATAATTTGACCCAGAGAAAGTCAGGAAGCCAA
Source organism: Alectura lathami (assembly GCA_013399715.1). Classification (NCBI taxonomy): domain Eukaryota; kingdom Metazoa; phylum Chordata; class Aves; order Galliformes; family Megapodiidae; genus Alectura; species Alectura lathami. The sequence continues at coordinate 239,488 of VXAV01006899.1, read as the reverse complement.
GGCCCCATGTGGCCTCTTACATAAGGAAAGGGATCTGTAGCGCTGGAGAGAGAAAGGAGTTGAAGTCTTATGCAGCCAAGCATCAGACACCTAGTCAGCTGCAGACACACTATCAATCTTGATTCATGATTAGGGAAACCCCAACATCAGTGAATTACATATTGCTTGTCCTATTCCAAACCCTCTCTTTTGGCATTAGCAAAGATTTCCTTCTTTTAATGTCATTGTAATAAATAGATCTGTAGTTCACACAGAGTGGGAGCACGTTTATGAAAGAAACATTTTTACACAGTCACTTCTCAGAACACAACTGCACTAGAATAGAAACCCTATAGTTACATATCAACGCTAATGAAGAGCAAAATTTTCCATGCCACCTACTGACTTGCCTGCTCATGGTATGCAGATCGTAAAGAATTAACTTAGGCTGAGAAAATCATAAGACTCAAGAGTGGATTTTCAATTATTTCAGACTCTGTCAGTTGCAGTAGAAGCCTGAACACATTGTTAGTCCTACAAAAATATATGTACAGGCTACATCTGTTACTTGTCATTAAATAAGTTATGAATGAGGATACTGGAGAGCCAGTAGGGAAGGAAACACAGCCACAAAGTATTTGTATTCAAAGAAGATTCAAAATGAATTGCAACACGTATGAGTAGTAGAACATACCAGTCAACAAGTTAAGGATGAAGACAGTAATCTACACAACAAACGCTCATTTAAAACAAGGCTAATCAGACCACTGCCAATACTTAACAGCCAAACTATTTCAAGCAGTGTCAGCTTCCCAGACGGTCACTAATGCTGATTGACATGCAAAAAGATTGTGGAAATATCAAACAATAGTGCAGTTCCTGAGGTCCTTACTCATACATTTAACTCAGTGGTTACTAGGGCAATTTTTTTTATTGAAGTCAATCCATTCCGACACCCTGTTCTGAACGCTTGTTGGACTTGGCAATAATAATTCCTTCTGCTTCTTTTCATGTGTTATCCCTTCAGCCTTGATCCTTTCATCTGTGTCCCCTGTAGGAACAATGTGAAATCCCTACTCAGTTTACAATTATTAAGACGTCTGGACATAGCAGTGAAGAGTCATGACAACTAAATGTAACAAAGGACCCTACATTTAAAATGCAGTTTGACCTAATTGTTACGGTGAGAGGACGATGTTATGATTATAAATGTATCATCTGATAATCTACTAGTTTTGCCTATCTGAAGTATGTTTAATTCAACTGAATTAAATATTCTTTTCTCTTACATTAATTATTTAAGTAATAAGATTTAGGTACTGATGGAAACTCAGGATTTTGGGGGGCTGAAAATGTCTCTACAACTTGAGAAACAAGTAAATAAAAAGGCCAGGGCTCCATTAAACTACTTCTACAGAAATTTTATGTCAATTCAAATTTTATTCAAGTAAAGGTGAGGTTTAAAATATAGATGTCCAGACTATAGAACTCTTTTTTCTTCTGCAGATAAAGAATATGTATATTTTTAATCTCTTGTATAAACAACCCATGCAGTGGGATTGTAAGAAGTGAAACAGGGAACTGTTGGATGACGTTTAAATTCAGGGCAACAGAGAAATACTGACAACACACATTCTGGTATGTTTCCTCATGGGTCATGGTGAATGCGACAGTCCCAGCAGCTTGGCAGAACATTTATGTTCATAGAGTCATTTCGCAGAATCATAGAATCATAGAATCATTTGAGTTGAAAGGGATCTAGTCCAACTTCTCTGCGATGAACAGGAACATCTACAGCTAGATCAGGTTGCTCAGAGCCCTGTCCAGCCTCTTCTATGCACAAGTGGGGATGACTGAGCATGTTTCGTGATGTCTCCCAAGAAAAACCCTCTGTAAATTGGTGTATGAGCTACATGAATTTCTACCAGCAGAAAACAATACTCTGAGTGCTTATGGCATGTAGGCAGCCCACTGTTTGTAGGTAGCCTTCCTTTTCTCCAGTCCACTTGGTCACATGCTATCACTGAGAGCTGGCACATGGGTACTCTGCTCTGCCACTTGTCAGCCACAATCTAGTAGACATGCAAGGCACGTCGCCTAAATTCTCAGCAATCGTTTCCCTTCAGAGTGAGTGATTTGAAGGTTCCTCGAAGGAAGGAGTAAAGCCTGTTTTTTAAGCTTGTATCATGCTGTGCGACCAGCTCACAGCTTTGTGTCATGCAAACCTTAATCTTTTCACAACCTGTCTAGTTGCATCTTAGTCTGTTCTCAATATCATCTGTCTGCCAAGGGATCTGGATTTCTCATGATCTAATCCTATCCTCTGTCATCTCAATACAGGTTATTTCCCCTACATCTTTATCATAGATGCATTCTTCAAAACATCAGCTAAAAACAATGTGACAAAATCAGCAAAAGATTTTGCTTTGCTTGGTGCAAGCAAACTATCCTGTTGGGCATTCTAGCAAAATGGCACAGTCATTTTTCTAATCTTTAATCTTAATGTTTGCCTTTTCAAAGTGGCTAGTTGCTTCCTCTCCACTTATCTTCTGAATCAAATAGTGACAATATGTTTTTATACTACATTGCATTTTCATAACCCATTTAAGCTGAAAAGTTGTGTGTGTCAAGTTTTTTTCTGTCATCGACCATTATAAAAGCAAGTATTCATTCACTGATACTCACAAAGATTTTTTTGTGTGTATCCTTGAATATACCTTCAAAAGCAATCATTCTCTCTTGCTCAGAAATATAAAAGCCTTTCAAGTATATTACCACCAAAAAAAAAACATACATCCTTGGGCTCTGTGTGTGGTTCTTTCTTTGTTTTTCACAGTGGTTTTATTTGAATGTTTTATTGATTTTTTCCTCTCAGACCCAAAACCATAAAAACAGAGGAAAAAAATCTCTACTTGCAAGAGACAGAAAAGGAAAAAGGTAGAAAGAGCTCATAACAAAGTCTGAAAGTTCAGGAAGAATCCTAATGAGATGGCATGATACAGCTACAGATACAGTACACAGGGCAATACAGATGAGAAACTGCCTTCCTCAAGTTTAACCTTACTTGTAGGAGGAAGCACAAAGGCAGCAAACCCAGGTCTCCCAATAAACAAAGACCAGAGGGAAGGGGTCAAGACCAAACCAAAGCAGGCACATCACCAGAAGCAAGCTAGCCCTTGGAAACTGAGAGTTCATCCTTCCCCCAAAACCTGAGGAAAGCAGGTGAAATATTGTCGTAAGGTCTGCATGAGGACATTTCAAAGATACACGGTGCTGCCTTCAGTAGCTCATTGCTGTGAATGCATTATAGCACAGCTACTAGTCTAACACAACCATTCACAATGAGGAAGGGTGAGTACTTCATATATCACTCTGCCCAGGGCTTTGCCTTTAAATCCTCTTATTTCACTACCTCAAAGGCACCTCAGTATGTCCTAGTCGAATTGGCTGCACCATTTATCAATAACAGCAGCAGCTGCTGCCACACCTTGCAGTTACTTGGAACTGTAGCAATCCACCTGTAAGGAAACAATGAAAAAATCAACAAGATTGCCTCAGATCTGCACAGCTAACAAAAGCAGGGCCCTGGTTTAGCGAGGCCAATAACATGCTCCAATATGGCAAATTTAAGTGAATGTGACATTGATTTCTCCTGCAGCTCAGTTCTATAATTAAAGCTACAAGTTCTTTTTCATTGTTTTACTCAGGCAAATTCTCACTGCAGTCAAAGGAATCTATCCAATGAAAAACCAGGAAGGTGTGAGTAGCAGCCCAAAGGTTTAACCTGCTTGGTTTATTTCTAATCACTCTCTTATAAAAGGATGATTAAAGCCACTTGACATGTGAGGCATCCCACACGTGCTCCAGCCTAGTATGAGAAAGAAACTAGATTATCTCCTCTGTTAGAAAACAAAAATCACAAATCAGAATCCATGATCTCCTCTTGGCTCCTGAGTTATACCAGCCCTTCCAATGTCCCCATATCCCACCTTCCCTACTCATGTATTTGCAGACACCCCTGTTTGCTCTCCCCAGCTGCCCTCCCAGCTCTTCCCCTTCCTCAACACACAGGTGCAAACATTTCCCCCACCACTGAGACTTGGATTCTTACCCTTATCTATTTTGTTCCCTTTTTCTGGGTGCTGGAGATGACCACATGGGATTGTTTTTGTCACATTGTTACTGTTGTGTTTTATAATTACAGGACACTGGTCTCCCTAAGTAATTTTAAATGCAGTTTAAGGATTGATGGCATTACATTTCCTTTTCTCTTGACGGAGCAAGATTGTTTTCTCCATAATGTTACATATTTGCAATAGTCTCTGAAATCTCTGCTATGGAAGGAACAGAAGTATTGGAAGCAGTCACCAATTAGCAACAGGATTATACTGTGATATCAAATGTGTCTTTTAAAATAATGATAAAATTTTAATGTTTAAATCTTTTATTATTTTGTAAACAGAGAGCATTTAATACAGTTTAGAAGTAACTGAATAGGTCACTTAGAGGCAAAACAGTCTGAGAAGCTATCCGCCCATACAGCAAAATATTAGTGCCCTTTGAAATAAAAAGGCGAGGGAGTTGTTCTCTTTATTGTCTAATGTTTTGTACATTTTCAGACCCAGGTCCAGAAGTATTTATCTTTCACCTCAAAATCTGATTGCTGTGCTAATGCTATTTAAAACTAAATGGAAGAAAATTATATTCTCCACAAGAATGCAATTGATTCCTTTCTTTGGACAGAAAAAGAAATAATAGTCATTTTTATTCACACAAAGTCCTGTATAGAAACCTCTGTGTGTAAATCACGTTGGGCCTCTATAATTTGTTATCAGCCATTGGTTATAGCTGGGATAAATGCATGGGAACACTATGTACGTAATTGTAAGCAATGTCACATTTGGATTTGGGACTCAGACCTCCTGCAGCTTTCCACAGATCATTACTCTTTCTCCAGTTCGCTCTTTTTCCTGTAGATCTTTGAGTTTAAGCCAAACAGGAGTACTGTTCTCAGGCACAGGAAGAGACGAATTAATTCTTGGAGTGAGCAAAAAAAAGAGAAATCACTAAGCAGTCACATCAACATTGTGCACAATGTTTAAAGTGGCATTTGAGGAATTAAATGTGCTGAAATATTCAAGAACTATTCAAGTATTCAATGACCCATAGGATGCCTGAGTCAACATGAACACTCTTGACAGGGAAGCCTAATATGTTTTCCTGACTTCTGACAACCTGCAATCCAAAGGAGATAGTTTAATACCACAGACCACATTAATTCTCATTTTTTCACATATGCTGTCTTGTGATCTTCCCCATCGTGATGATAGTATGCACAGCTTAACGCTGTTAAGGACAATAGGACGAACTTACTGATGCACAACTATAGAGGACTTCAGTGGAAAATTTAAATATTTGGGTATGATGCTCAGATATCAGCTTCCCAGATGAGGTAAGAAAGTAGTTGATTACAAAGATTTCACTCTGCTATGCCCTTTCAGTCATTATCAATAGAGCATCTAGAAACCCAGAAAGCAGTTTGCAAGAATTCTTTTCAAATAAATGTTATGAGGAATATTTTAAGTTATAGCATGTTACAGAGATCCAAAACCATATTTCATTTGCATGAAATATGGGTCTAGAGCAATAAGCTTTATTTACATGTGGAGGTAGTACCCATATTTTCATACAGTTTATATGTAAATAGCTAGCTGAACACCTACTTATGAGTTAAGTTTACATGCCCCAGTTACCGAAATTCTGCATTGAAATTAGGTACTTAATTGCATACTCTAAGCCTTGTCTTTGTTTGTAAATCTGATCATTATTAGATTTTCCCTGGATAACAGATTCCCAAAGTACCTCAGCCTTTGTATTGCATGGAATTTCTTCCCCCCTAACTTTTATTACAGCTTCTCTGGGGCAATCACATTGTTTACCATCTCAAAGCATGCTACAGTTCATCAGATATTTCTATTAGTAAAAGCACAAAAATCATTCTGTAGATCTCCAAATTGTCACCAGCAAGCAATAGTCGCTTGATCTCTTGATATGGAAAAAATTAGAGGCTGTTTTCATGTCCAGGGTCCGTAAAGTTAGAAATGTATGAGAATAAAGGTTCCTTGCTCTCTCATATCCTCGACAGACATGCAAACACCAGGCATAATGTAAGCTGCGGTGATTTTTTTCAAAGAAACTGCAAAAAATACTGGCTGAATCCAAACCACAACACAGGCTACCCAGCTTCTTCTCTCAGAAGAAGCCTATGCCTCTCTGGACTCATTACTTTACACATGCATTCAGAATTGGTCTTATAGAACTAAGAATACTGAATTGTCTTACATGTTTTTCTAGCTGATGATATATGTTACAGTCCACTAGGAACAGATCTGAAATAATTTTATTTCATTTCACCTCACGTCAGACAACACGTGAGCTTAGCACATTTTAATGGAGTGGTGCACAGTGTCTCTTCTGCTTAATGAGACCACATTTTGATGAGAGACTCCAGTGGGTTAAGGAATCATAACCATAATGAAATCCAAGGTTTTGGGTTTTGGTTCATTAGGTAACAAGGATAGCTCTTCAGAATACTTGGTTCCAAAAAGGAATACAGATGCCAAGATTTTATATCCCTCTGGAGGGTTTTTCTGTGAACTGTCATTACTGAAGAAATGTACTGAGGGAGAGTGGGAAGGAAAGAGGGATTAAAGAATTCAGCTGTGCTGCAACTCATTTATCCATCAAAACAGGGAAAGAAGTTAGTTTCTTAGTCATGGAAAGAAANAAAAAAAAAAAATAAAAGAACTTGAATTCTTTTTGATAATCTTACACTGACTAAAGTGCAGTTTCTATTTCCAGAATAATAGATATGTTGCATACAACCAAGGTATGTAACCAGCTAACAAGTTAGGTGCAAACCTTTCCACCATGTGTACAAGCAACAGACATGGCCAGCATGCATATCCCCAATCTTTGACAGATGTTTTCCCAGAAGAAATGAGTATTGTAACACGAACCTACAGAAAATGTATTTCCACCTCAGGATGAAAATGTGATCAAAAAAAGTTGAAGGGTACTTGTGGGACATTCAATGTATTATCACATCAGTTCTCCTTACCATTATAATTTGCATAAACTAGCAATGATCTTGGTAATAGAGGAGGATGGAAAGGTTATGGGTTACCTTGCCCAAAGATGGTCCCTCTGGGAAGGTAAACCAAAAAGCTGTACAGTTTTAAGGAAGGCTGAAGAAATGAAGACAAATGAAGGCAGGAGTTTGTCCTCCAGTGTGCTTGTAGCCATGTTTTTCCCAGGACTTAAGCCATACACTTGCAATACCAAATAACTGTGCTCGTCTGAAAAACATTAAGTAACTTAGGAGAAGAAAGGGCCATTTACATACTACAAAATAAGCAATATGCCTTCCATTAGCAGGAAGGGAATGTTATAAAATCAAAAGGAAGATTTGGAAGTCCTGAACATTTTTTACTACTACAAAATATAAAAGGTTTGATCCATGTGTCTTCAAGAAGATCTCTGTGAACTCTGTTCTTCCTAACACATGCATGTCATGGACTGCATAAAATCTCACAGGAAAGAATATGCTAATACATTCAATTTGTGAAGAACTGAAAACGAAGTACAATGCATTCATTACAAAGGTTGACATGCAGACCCTACTAGTCCTCCCAGACATAATCATTGAACAGAAACAATGATTAAAAGTCATAATACATACTTTTTTTTTTCCAAATCCCACACTTGACTTTGATCAGAGTATCAGATTACAGGGCATGTATAATCAACAATATTGTAATTAAATTTCATCAAAGACTGCTGACCTTTTGGTGCAATCTTTAGTGCAAAATTCACAGTACACAAACATGCTTTAATGTATGTGAAACATTTATCATGCACAAAGAAAGGTAACTTTTTGACATCAACATAATTAGCCCTGGCATATTGACTCTACATGTCAGCCCTTGGCTGTGAGCTAACTTGTGTGAGATCTTGACATAATCATGTTAAGTGCCGCCAGTTTCTGTAGCTGCCATGGATTAAACAAGAAAAATGGCATCAACAATGTAGGCGTATGTTCTGTGCCGCATGTTAATGAAGGCATTTGCACTAAAATTGTTGATATTTAGAATTTGCTTTGTTTTAATTATGAAAACAATCGATATTATAGAATCATTGTACTTTTTTAAATAGGCCATTAATTAACCTATGGATTATTGTGGGGAGTGAAAATAATATTTTTCCTGTGAATATATTCACTTTACAAGGTCTTCTTATTCCTTTTAACATGCTGTGATCTGCTAAAAGAATAATGTTACCATTTTACCATATTAATAAATAGCCATGATAGCTACAGCATAATTTATAGATTATTTCAGTTCTCCCTGAACCAAGCCCCCCANGGCCCAGTTGTACCCCCAAAAAAAAAAAAAAAAAAAACATCAGATGAAATTTGGATTTAAGTTCATAGAAAGCACAGGTTTTCGTTTCTCTCAACTTTATCTAGAAGTTACATACTGCCAGCAGAAACCTCTGAAGAGTTTTCAACTTGGCCTGTCTTCCACCTTTTAATTTGCATATTTGATATCCTACAATCAGCTCCTGAGATCTTAGAGTATGCCATTTCTACCAGAAATGAGAGATAAGAGGGTGTATTTTACCCATTCCTTACGATTGATAGAATTAAAATACTGTACCCTGGCATCAGTAGAAACTTCTTTGCAAATGTAATACTGCACTTTTTAATACATGCAAGGTTTTAACTATCCAATTTTGACTTTTTTTATTATTCTAGATAACACAGTATTAATGCTTATTTCAGCATAGATCTTGGAACTTTGATGATCTGGGGTAAGGCAGCAAATTTTACCACATACAAAATAATGATGAGACCCCATGTTAAGGCACTAAGAGACAACTTTAGACTTCTCTGTTTATATCACATAAAAATGAAAGTCTGACTGCTACACACAGTGATGACATAATCATAAGACACAACCTCAGCATTGCTAACATCAATGTAATAAATCTAATATTATCTGTTACTGTTATAAAATACATTTACACGTGCTGACTGTTTCTGAAATGACATAGAGTTAGGAATTGGACAGCACTAGAATTTGAAATGTGCCCACATCCCTGTGCATTGCAGGGTGAGTAACTATTATTTCCTAAATCTGAGACCACTCTCCTTTCTCAGGGGACAAAGGATAGGCCACAAGTAAATGGTCTCAAGTTGTGCCAGAGGAGGTTTACAATGATTATTAGGAAGAGCTTCTTCATGGAGAAGGTTGTCAAGCATTGGAGCAGGCTGCCCAAGGAAGTGGTGGAGTTCCCGTCTCTGGAGGTATTAAAGAGATGTGTGGAGATAACACTAAGGGACGTGGTTTAGTAATGGAACTCAGTAGCGGAGGCTGATGCCAGCCTGGGCAACTGAACTGAGAAGCTCAGCACTGTTCTGGGGTAGGATTCAGGTCAAGATTAAGATGCATGTATTTGGGTGTCTACATGCAAACTAGTTGCCCAGGCTCCTACTGTAGTCAATGGAGAGCTAGTGAATATAGGCAGTAGAGACCAGTTCTAGTTGACCAGCTCAATGCCTCTTGAGGCTCTAGTAACCATAATCACTTTGGCCTCAATTCATTTGACTAAAATTGGTGCTTTTACCTATCCAGATGCACAAATGTGTAAAAGTAATATAAGACATATGGGAAACCCAAGCCCTTCTGGACCAACAGCTTGGAGCCAGGGCATTTATCTGAGTTTCAAACACTACTAGGTAGCCATGTTTAAGCAACTGAATCAAACTCTGCTGATTACACTATAAGCTGAGACTCCCAGCTTACATGCAGACACCTATATTTAGGTATCTGATCTGGAACTAGATCTAAAAATGGTGTTTTAATGGCCCTCTTCTAGGGCCTAGTTTTTCTGTTACTCTCACCAGTTTAAATGAGATAAGAGATAATGAGAAATAATGATAAAACAAAACATAAATTAAACTATTTTGATGTACAGCTGAGAGGAGAATTGTCTGACTTTTTTTAATACTGTCCAGTAATAGCATAGATTTTACAATTCTGCAAACCATAGACTTAGCTTTGCCACTCCAAGCATCAAATGAAAACAATTCCAGGATAAGACTGGAACATCAAAGATGTACTTCCACTACTTGTCCTCCTCCTTCCTGCACTGTATCTTGCTCTACTGCTTAGGGCACTATCTGCACAGACAACATACAGCGAACCAAGTACTTGCAATGAAACATTTCTGTTCTGCTTCTCCCACTTACTCTACTTCTGCTTATTCCTTAATAGGAAAGAACTTTTCAGGAGGAGCTGTGGTGTGCTTTCCTATTTTGCTTTGTGTTTATAAAAAATACTTCACAAGCAATATCCACAGTACCAACATTTAGTGAAATTAGTTTCTTTTGATTCTTGTATTACTGCAGAGGTTATTGGTTCTGGGAACTAAATTTAATTTATTTCCAAATATTTCAGATATTTCATCACTTTAGTATTCATTTCTCTCATCATGAACACTAGATATATTCATACTTGCAGGACTTATGATGCATCTTTGACATAAAAGACAGCTATTCTTTCTGGTGCGAAGAGAGAATGTAAAGCTTAAAAAAAAATCCACTGTGAAAGTGTTTATTCATCTTCTATGCACAGATGTCAGTTTTAAAACCCCACGTAAAGTCATATAAAAATAAATATTGTCAGTTTACCCTGGGGATCTGTGCTTGTTTCTGGCTACACTTTATACATCAATTTCTTCAGCTCTCTGATGAGACGTGTGCAATCCCTTTCTCTTTCTTCTCCAGGACTTGAATGAGCTCTAGACGACACAAAGAGCTGGCATCAGACAACAGGTATAGGTCTCAAAAACAAAGCTAGGCAATCCAGTATTTTTTTCTGGCATTGTATTCCGTAGCATGTGTCACTACAGAGGAGAAGCTAAAAATCCTCTGATCAATCAACTCCCCAAAAAATCACTTGAGATGTGGTTCCAAAATGTGCTTTATGGGATTCCAACAGCTTTCAGAATTTCTCAGGCAGTAATAGCTGAATCCCTTGAAATGCAATAACATGAGAAAGTTTTCCAGAATTGTGTCTTACCTAATTCTCTTTTTTCCCATTACTTTACTATAAGAAAATACTGAATGCTCAACAAATATCCAAATCTCCCCATTTTTCCTTTCCTCTTTGATCTGTACTAAAAAATAGTAACATTGGAAGCCATAGTTCTATATTACTATATGTTTCGTTTATGGTATTCCAGACCAGTTTTAATTTCCAACAGGTTGATTTTTATATTAGACTTGAAAACATTCTTCACCAACTGCTGATTCCTTCCTCCCTACCATTGTGAATCTTGTGGTAACTTCTTTTTGGAATGATTATATGTCAAACTCTAACATCTTTTGAACTTTCTTTTTTTTTTTTTTTTTTTTTACCTTCCAGTCATCTGTTTTTCCCCTAATGTTTAACTACGAAGAAATCAACAACCCAAAATTTCAGTTCCTAGAAATCTCGTCTGCACTCTGGACACCTATTAGCCTTGCTCCTGAACGTGCAAAGAGAGTTTTTGTCCATATGATATTTGTTTAATATCTTAGAAAAAATTTAAATGTTCCTTCTCAATTTGCCAATGCAGGCAGGTGTTTCTGTGTCTGAGGCTTAATCTTGACATCAGTGATATCATTAAGATTGCAGTTTTTGCCCATAATCCAGCATCTGATTCTTAATCAAAAACATTGATGAAATGCAGATGAACGTGCAAAAATGTATTCATTTGATTCTCTCTCTTTTTCTTGACTACCTTTATATATATACTCCATATATATACTCGATTAACAACTGGCATCCTGCATACACTCATACTATAAAATCCAGATTTCTAAACATTTTGAAAATAAATTTTATTGGTGTTTTTATATGTACACTTTATGATATTTGTAATAGTGCAGACTCTACCACAACCTGAATCAGATTTGCCAGAATCTCTTGCCTTTTGTACGTTCCAATCTCGACTTGCCTGATGTCACCTGTTTCATTTTGACACAAGCATGCAAGTTATACGTTATGATTTTATAGATCATCTTATTTAGGTACAGCACCTAACTGCTTATCAGAAATGCAGTTAAACAGCATGTATGGCCCTATCTTTATCTATTGATTCTGTAATTCAGTGAAGAAGCCAAGCGAACACTTCGGAAGTTGATCTTCTGATAATCATTTCTAGCCACCTGTATTAGACTGAATTCTAAAATTTCAACCCGCTTTCAACATGCCTACTACACTCTTTTGGAGGCTTACGATTAAATCCTGCATAGGAACTGCTCCCTGTATACTCATTCACTGTCAGGAGGTTAACTGGTAGATCTGCATTTACATTTTCTACCAGTCCCTAAAGTCTTCATTCCCTCTGCAAAGATAAATGAAGATCCTAAGAGCACCACTCTAAGTACATGACCCTCACTTCCATCTCTGCATGAGCTTTCTGTTGACTGTTCCCTAACCACCACATGCAGCACAGCCACACGCTTTTTGCTGTTATTCAGACCCTGTATGCCTGCTGAGGGAATGGAAATGACTGGGTCATCTTTATAATAGTTATCGTCAGAGCAAAACCGCCTGGACAAAGCACAATAATTTCACCTGATAAAGAAAAAATACTACTATTTGTGTAGAGGGAGGAGAGGTAGCTAAGCCCTGAATGTCTTTTGTATTCAAAATTCATAGCAGTCTTCACATCCAAAAATTGTAACAAATATGGAATTTCTTATGGCTAACATGAGTTTTATGAGGATTTCAGTCATCACCACGACCTTCAGAAAATCAGAGTTTACCTCTACTTATTTTTAGATGTGAAGGAAAAGAGGATTTCACTTTAACAAGCTTTAAAAAAAAAAACTTGTGAAGACATTTATCCAGTAATAATATGCTGAAACTTCAAAACATTTCATGCTAAATTGTTAAAATAGTAGTTGGCAAGTTTTACTATTTTAGTTACGTACAGGATATATATCGGCATGAGAGTACTGTGGTCTCCATGGGCATATCATTGGAAAAGTCAGTTTCACAGAATCATAGAATGGCTTGGGTTGGAAGGGACCTCAAAGATCATCTAGTTCCAACCCCCCTGCCGTGGACAGGGCTGCCAGCCACTAGCTCACTACATCAAACTGCCCAGGAACCCATCCAGCCTGGCCTTGAACACAGCCAGGGATGGGGCAGCCACAGCTTCTCTGGGCAGCCTGTGCCAGTGCCTCACCACTCTCTCAGCGAAGAATTTCTTCCTGATGTCCAACCTAAACCTCCCCTCTTTCAGTTTTAGCCCATTCCCCCTTGTCCTACCATTATCCACCTGTGCAAAAAGTCGGTCCCCCTCCCGCCTGTAAGCTCCTTTCAAGTATTGGAAGGCTGCAATGAGGTCTTCCCGGAGCCTTTTCCAAGCTAAACAATCCCAACTCCCTCAACCTTTCCTCACAGGAGAGGTGCTCCAGCCCTCTGATCATTTTGGTGGCCCTCCTCTGGACCCGCTCCAACAGCTCCACATCCCCTCTGTACTGGGGGCCCCAGGCCTGGACACAGTACTCCAGGTGAGGCCTTCCAAGGGCAGAGTAGAGGGGGACGATCACCTCCCTCTCCCTGCTGGCCACCCCTCTCTTGATGCAGCCCAGGATGCCATTGGCCTTCCTGGCTGCAAGAGCGCACTGCCGGCTCATGGCCAGCTTTTCGTCGATCACAACGCCCAAGTCCTTCTCCGCAGGGCTGCTCTCAAGGAGTTCTTCTCCAGTCTGTACACACACCTGGGATTGCCCCGACCCAAGTGCAACACCTTGCCCTTGGCCTTGTTGAACCTCATCAGGTTCTCGTGGGCCCACTTTTCCAGCCTGTCCAGGTCCCTCTGGATGGCATCCCTTCCTTCAGGGGTATCAACTGCACCACTCAGCTTGGTGTCATCAGCAAACTTGCTGAAGGTGCACTCAATCCCACAGTCTAAGTTGTCAATAAAGATGTTGAAGAGCATCGGTTCCAAAACGGACCCCCGGGGGACACCGCTCATGACTGGCCTCCATCTGGCCGTAGAGCCATTGACTACAACCCTTTGGCTGCAACCATCCAGCCAGTTCTTTATCCAGCGAACAGTCCACCCATCAAATCCATATTTCTCCAATTTAGAGATAAGGATATGGTGTGGGAACAAGTCAAAGGCTTTGCAATAGTCCAGGTAGAAGTTTCAAACTTATGAAATGCCAAAATCGGAAAATTTCTCATAACATGTATGAAACTTGTTTAGTACTTCATCCACAAATCAGTATTTATAAGAGCATATTATAAGATCTCCAGCACTTGAGGTTAATTTGCTTCAATATTGTGATGGGCAGTAAAGATGAAAAGGTACACATATTCTCATGTACAAAATTTGTTATGGTCTCCATTCTCTTACTTATATGTCTGAAAACTTTCCTTCATTAATATTTTTCATTATTCAAAAATCTTTTCTTTTTCTCCAAACAAATTTAATTCATTCTTGACTGGGAAAGGAAAGAGTTAAAACTCAGTGTGGAATTAGAGGTGGGGAATAAATAAATAAATAAATAAATAAATAAATAAATAAATGTTTAAAGATATTCGATTTCTATAATACAGTTTTGGACTAGAGTGCTGACAAGTTTAGTTCCTCAACAATATTCTTCAAAATTGGCTCATTCCTTCCAGTAGATTTCTAGTAGATCTGATAAGGATGTTTCGTCTTCCTGCACACTACATTTTCTTCGTTGAAAAATAAGGGGGAATTGTGGGGAAGAAAAAAATGGTTAGCAATGAAAGTTTTAAAATTGAATATTATTAATTTTGACAAGATCTCTAGAACAGAGACAGCTTTTGTAGCCACTCAACAGAGCATGAAGGTGACTTCCAAAAATATGGAATCTGAGCAGCATTTTAATATTGGTTAAGTTCATTTTAAAAGTCGAATGATTACTTTTTCTTTGAACATGTCTTGTTTTGCCACCTCACCAAAATTTAAAGGAATCCCAAACTGAAGACCATCTAAAATATATCAATATGTTCTGATGCCGTTTACTGAAACATATTACAAAGATAGGTCTTCTGAAGTACATACACAATCTGATATTTCCTGCCAGACTGAAGAGTTGATTTTTCAACCTTATTAATCCTTGATATACATCATTTCACCAGAATACATGAAAAGAAATCCCTTTTATACCAACAGCTAGTATCTTCCACATAGAGAGTTATGTGTATTTTTCTAAAGTGATGTCTTGTTTCACACTCATAAACTAATGTTTGTCTTCTAAGTAATATATGATTAGTAGATATTATGCCAAGAATAAGTATACTGCATGATACTATAATAAATCCATAAACTTCAATCCTTTCAGAGTACTCTACCAGAATACCCTGTAGCAACCAATAATATGTTTCACACCATTTCACACTTCCAATGAACAGCATAACACAGTGAAGGATGCACAGAACTTTTTCCTATACCCAATAAATCGTATTTCGGAGACAAATATTTTTTGTAGAATGGGCTGCATCACAAACAACTCCTGGGAACTGTAAGTTCAGGATCTTTTCTATAATATCTGCAGATATATTTATGTCAAATCTGGAACACGAGGTTCCAAACCAATTTGATAACTAGACGAATTGGAACAAATGCTACATCAAGGACATTTTCTTCAGCATCAATAAACCTGACATACAGCACAGCACAGAGTTATGCTAACAAATATGTTTTCAAGGAATATCCTAACTGCAAGTAATAGAACAGATCTCAAACATATATGTTTTTATGCAGTAACAGCAGCAAACATACCCACTGTATGGCAGTTATACTTTCTATCCAGTTTAAACATTACTTTTCCTAGGCATTAACTGACATCTGGTTGCAAGGTTTCCTTATAACACAAATTCACAAAACATTTGTAGCTATGTAGGTACTTCAGATGAGAAACATCACTTATCTCAGCTATTCATACCTGACCTAAATCACCATGCCCGTCTTTCTTAAGAAGTAGCAAAACACAGCATGGTAAGCTTCTGTTATATTACTTCTACTGTTTCCTACTGCATCCAAGGAGTGGTTACAAAAGAGCAATAAGCCACCGACAATAGCTGGAACGGGAAAGTGAAAGAAGGGAAAGGGAAAGTGAAAGAAGTAAAGGAAAGGGAAAGGGAAAGGGAAAGGGAAAGGGAAAGGGAAAGGGAAAGGGAAAGGGAAAGGGAAAGCATGCTTTACTAGATTGTGGTTTCCTTTCAAAAGCCTTAAATATTTAAATCGCCAGGCCAAAACTCAGTGGTTTTTACTTAGTTTTGCACAAGAGTCAAGAGAGAACTAAAATACATTTGCCACCTTGGGAACAATTGCAAGACTACAAACTCCTTGTTGTCTCAAATTGAAACAAGGAAGCAAAATTTTTAATTTTTTTCTGAAGTAAAGCTGATTTTTCAATTGTCTTCATGCCTCATATTTATTCATAAAAATTTTCAAGAAAAGATGTTGATTAGAATTTAAATACATTTATTTGATAAGTAAAGATAAATTTCTAAACAAAAATTCTGTCAAAGTGAAAAGCTAAAAAGTTATGTTTCAGATGTGTTTCAAAACAGAACTTGTGAAGATTCGGGGGGAAATGCATTATTTCCTTTTTTTTTTTCAATTAAGTTTATTAGAACTACTACACACATGGCAAAAGAAAGCACTCAAATGCCACTGTCATAAAGAAAAAGCTTCAGCATATATTTTCATACGTCCTAATTTCTAGACATACCTTTAATAACAATCACATCTTGGACACATTTTTATTTTCAGATCAGTAAATGTGTTACTATGTCAAAGGCAGGCCTGCTTGAGATAAAAGCCAGGTAGACATCTTTTTAAGGTCAACAGATTGGCAGAAACAACAAAACAGCCATTACCTCCCTATCTACTTTGTTGACAAGAGCCCTGGAAACCCAAGCTACACGCCACTGCTGTAAAAGGAGAAGTGGAAATACATCAGGCAGGAGTATTATTGGTGGAAGAGATTCCACCACAGCAGCAATTGCTTGTGACAGCAAAATCACTAAACCTAGCTCTCCATAGCTCAGTCTCCTTCTTGCTCTGGCCCTTTTACCTCATCTACTGTTCCTCCACTTGCTGCAGAAACAGGCAGAGTCAGAGTTCTAGGCTTAAAGCATAAAAACTCAGTTTTGCTTAAGCCTCTGAAAATGACCCACACAGCTCACTTTTCTCGAGTCTTTCCTGATGCGGTATGTGATAGAGCACAGACCTTTGATGGAACATGGGCAGACTTCCATTAAATCTGAAATACACCATAGACAAAATTTACATTATTAATATCAGGAAAGCAATTGAGAAAACCCTACCCAACCCACTTAGGTTTCATGGAAGATCCTCTTTGGTAATTATAGATGTATTAAGAGGAAACTCAGAGACATTCTTTTCTTTACCGAGCTGGCTGACTAGGTAAGTCACCTCTTATTAACAATTCAGAAAGATGCACTAATGCCTGAGACCTCAGAGAAGCCTAGATTTCTAGCCACACTGACCAAACTTAACTCATTTGGATTGCTTTGAGTTTTGTGAAAAATCTCTTACATAATGGCTGATGGTTTGAAATACTTACCCCAAAAACAGGAGCCAGCTTCAGCAGAAGGGGCACAAAGTACTTTCATTGAAAATGATGGCACTGAAGCCACTACCTAGAATGCAAAATCCACACAGATAAAGCAAGTGAGGGCTCTCATGTCTCCATAACAGCATTGGAACATACTTGTTTACTAAGTACCATTCTGCAAATGAGAGCTCAACATTTTGCATCATGGAGATGCCTAAGTGCACACAGCAGTTCCAGGCTCTGATTCCTGGCTTGACAGAGGAGTACAGCTTGTGAAAGCCCTCTTTTTTGGCATATCGCACCAACTAACTTAACTACCGCTGTGATTAACGCAGGAGCTTTTGTGATTACCAGACTGAATACCAAATCTGCCTCACTCTGTGTACGGGGAACTTTATCATTATAAATTAAAAGTGCTCACCAAAGATCAAGTAGCAAGGAGTGTAGAAGCTGGGACATGGGTAAAAACTTGTCATACATGGCTAGAAAGCTATTATAGCCCTCATATTTCTTGGACCATGTAACCAATATATTAGTCTGGTGTTAGATGGTTGAACAAAGAAAGTACATTTCCTAAGAGAAGGAGATAGCAGAAAGGAGTTACTCTGCACATTTGCTTCTTTTCTGAGAAGCATTATTTGTCTGAGTGTATTTATTGTCTATTTAATTCCATTTTTGTTTGCACTCCACAGATACTGCCTACCAGCACAGATGTGCTATGTTGAAAAACATGACAATTTTGAAATGCAATTACTAGACGTATAATGTCAACAGATGTTTTGGAAATATGTCCTATTTCGACACTCAGCAGGCTTCTGCTACTTTCTCCAATAAAATAACTGAAGCCTCATGAGACTAACGGTTCTGGAGCAGCATCAGACACCATGGACGCCTGTTGTCTATGAATTGTTGTTGTAGACTTGAACATCTTCAGATGACAACCAGGCTATCAACACCAGTACCACAACTGATTTCAAGCGCTTTAAGACTTTAAGATACAAAACCATGTGTCATCTAAAACTTATTTAATCAATTCCCTGTGTAGGAAAACTCATTTACATGAAGTCTCTTTATATTACCTTAGCATGTGATTTTTAAAGTGTATTATGTATGACCTCTGAAATAAGTTAGCAAAGTGTGAACCAAGTCTGAAAGAAAGGTTGTTAAAACAACACGTATTTTCATATATAAAATGGCAGTCTTTGCAAAATAAAGCAGCCATAAAACTGATGTAAATTAAAAAATAAAAATAATAATAATAATAAAATAAAACCTTTATGCTGTGTCTATTCCATCTCTGAATAATCTTCCTAACATTAATGCTCTGACCTTTCACATACAACATTCAAATAAAATGGGAAAATGTTAGCTGCTATATCTTCATTACAGAGTAGTCCAAGAGTCAAGACTACTTTTCTAATCTCTCTGCCATCTCAGAGATGACAGCTCTCACAGGATGCAGATTATTTTCTCCCCTCTTCCTCCCACCTCATACACATCTACCAGTTAATTTTACTACCTGATTCTCTCTGAAGAAGGGCTGAGGCTTCTGCACCTCAGGATCATTCTCACCCAGGCACCAGGCTCTTGTGCTTGATACCTTCCAATATCAATGCCCACATGCAAGGTGGGCATTGGCTCCTGTGCCTTCTTGGTCTTCTGATGGAGCCAAATGATGACCTACACTGATCTGATTTTACAACGCATTATGTGTGACCTCTGAAATAAGTTTGCAGAGTTTGAACCAAGTCTGAAAGAACAGTTGTTAAAACATTATATATTTTTATCTATGGAAATGGCAATCTGGTTTTGGATGTGTAAAATTAATGTACTTTTTTAAAAAAACTCATTAAAAATGCATTCTTAATCATAAATGTCATTAAGTAATATGCAAATAAGCCATAGACAGCAAGTAATTTGAAGACATTACCGGAGAAACCATCACAGGGTACAAAAGAAGAATAGTTATAGCATTCTCTTATTGTGCTTTAAATGAGCCAACTTGCTTACGGACTAGTGCTGTAATCTCTTCTGCTTTTTCCCCAGCACAGTCTAAGTGAATGCAGACGAGGTCACAGGAGTGGGGAATTCAAGGACAGACAGATAAGATACTAATCACATCACCTCCCTGCCTCTTATTGGTATGCTTCAGCCATTCCAGCTCAGTAAGACATACATAACAGGAGATACAACTTCAAAACCCAAAACAATGCTCAGATTCAGTGACGAGTTTAGGCCCATCACTTGCATTCTTTTTCATGGTGGCATATTTCCAAGAAAAATCATAAAACATATACAAGACTTCTTTTCTCTCCATCCCTCACCCACATACACAAATGATGTAAACAGACATGAACTAACAAGTACCTATTGTTACTGTCTCATACTATGAGACAGCAAATTATATTCTACTTTTACGTAAAGAACATGCTATGGAAGTACATGATATTTCTCCTATATGAATTTACAAGGGCTCTAAAAATATTCTACATAAATCTTGAAATCTGTGATTTCAGAAATCATCTGACAAGTCAAAGTATTAACTGCAACTTTTGCAGGGCTGTAAGAGCATCTAATTTTAAACATCTTTGCTAAAACAGATGGCCCACTGGTACTCTAGTTAGCTAGATTCAGCAGTAGATAGCATCCAGTGCACGAGAGACAGTAAAAAAAAAAAAAAAAATCATCACTAGTAATTTTTAAAATAACTTCCCAAAGAGGTGATTTTTTTCCCAGGCTGGCAAACATGTTGACATCTGAGGGCTTAAGCATCTGATTATTTTCTTGTTTGCTGTTTTCTATTTAATGTACTTTATGTGTTTGCATTACCTACACAAATGCCATGTTAATGAAGTATTATGTTTTAATGCATTTCCTTTTATCAATTTTAATTG
>VXAV01006899.1:199147-216830 GCA_013399715.1 Alectura lathami | reverse complement strand
CCAGACTCAAAGAGGCCATTCAAAATAGAGTAAATTGTCTTACTGTTACCACAAGTTAGGCAGACATTTGAAAATGTAATTTGGAAAAATGAGAAAAGAAATGTCATTGACAGGGAAAGGGATGAGGGGTACTGAAGAAGGAAGAAAAGTGTGAAGTGGAGCTTGGATAAAGAGACTGTGAAGGAGGAAATTACCAGATTTCCCCAATGGTAGTAATCTTATTATATACAAATCACTGGTATGATTAAAAATACTGTTTCTCCTGTAGAGATAATCCTGAATTTTTTCCTTCCCTTTAGAGGCCATACAAAGATTCAATAAAAGCATCTCTCAAACAAACTGAAAGTGCTCTTCTTCACAGGTCATCTTTTTAAATCTTCATTTTCTGATTCTTTTTATTTTCCGTCAGATATAAATAGAAGTGAACCAGATTTGAGTTGTTACAAACATCATACACTGCAGAGAGTATCATTAGTGCAGCCCAGTTAGAAGGAACTGCCCATGGATATCCTACAGATTCTGTTCTTCTGTAGTTGCACTGGGTTTTGATACTGCAGCAGAAAAAAATTTTCCCTCATGCATGTTCCAAAATCTTACTCCATCACTTCACCATTAAGTCCTGATGTTGCAAAGAACTGAGAGCCCTCTGCAACCCATGAGAATTGAGTGTTTTCAACACTGTGAGGCAGCGGCATTTTTAATTATCAAAGCTAGAGTCCTCAGGCAACATCATTCCCTAACTCAGAGCTATTATTTCCAGCAGTTCTTCCAAAGTATAAGCAAGCAGCTCTAGAGTCTTCTACACAGTGGGAAATTTAGAAGCAGTTTCATTGCAAATGATTTCTTACAAATAAAAGGACATCAATAAACACAAAACTGTGATTTTTGGATTTTCAGAAATGACCTAATGAACTGAGACAGTGAAGCTAATGCGTCCCAGTTGTATCGAGGACCGGGGGAGGGGGAAGAAGAAACGGAGGAACAGAGAGAGTACTTGGATTATAACAAAGGTGATGATTTCACCCTTCTGTACACCTCGCTTTAATACTCAGAGAACTAGTCAGCAACTGAAAATAGACTGCAATTTTCTAGCCACTGAACTAGAGGGTTTTAAAGGTGCATGGATGGAGCATGCTTTAAAGGCAATATGGAAGAACACTACCACAGCAAGTACTCCCAAAGGCAGTACCCTTGGAGCAGGAAAAAAAATGCAATGGTATCATCATCTGTTGTGAAGCATTTCTTACAGACCAATGGGCATATGAGCAACCCAGCTTTCTCAAGAACATCCTGCACAACAAGATAAGGAAATCATATCTTGGAAAACAACTGCAAGATGCTGCAACAGACTTACTGAAGAAACACGGGGCTGGTCAGTCAGGCACCAATCAAATGTGGTAGCTAGGGGGCGTATATTTCAAAGCACTCAATTGTAACTGAACACATAATCATTGTAGACCACGTGGTTACTTCGGAAGGATATATATTCAAAACAACTGCGCAGTAAAGTGCTGCTGCTGCTTTTTTGTTACTTTCCCATGAATGCCTTGCTGCTTTGATCTCCCGCAATCATCCTCTTCCAATCTATCGAATGCATTAATTCTGCGAAGAGCCTGCTGTATGACATGAGACATATCAGCCAGTGTGGGATGCAGCTTTGATGGTGCCAGCCCCACTCTTAGCACTTCCCGAACTGTGCTAGTGAGACACACAAACCCATTTCACACAGAGACTTTTGACAAGACATATCTAGCTAGTATCTCTCTTTCTGTTCCTCTGCATCCTCCTCTTCTGATTTATAGACGTAAAGACAAGCTCTAGAGTGAGTACAGCTAGAGAAGTGCTGCTTGACAGAGACAATATGGGGACCACTTGACAGACAGGCAACATTCTACAGATTAGAATGGAGCTTCCTGGCTTGTCTGTCTGACATAGTCTCCCTCCCTCAGCCTCTCAGTTCCCCTTGGCATACTCAATACCCTTCATTTTGTCTCACTTCAGGGTACAATTTCCCTGCATTTATGATTTCTGTTTCTCTTGTCAACAGTTAACAACTTTGCTCTAGAAAGTGAAAAAAAAATGAACATATTGTTTGCCACCTTCACATTATCTGTTAAGGCCTTTGCATCCATTCCTGTTTTCTTCTGTTTAGGCTGTTAGCTTCACAGAACTGGAATCATATGAACGCAGTACCTAAAACAAGGATGCTCATGCTGAGGAATAAGAGCAAATTTTTCTTACTTTCTCTTTCCAAGACAAGAAGTAAAAGAATGTGAAAGCTTTACATGAAACATTAGAAAACACTTTTTAGCAGTACAATAAACTTGTCTTGTCTTCAGGCTCTACTGTAGCAAAACATGATTACCTTTTCCTATGACAAAGAATGGACTTATGCCAGTAGAGACATTGTCATTGTGCCTTGCCACCTCATAGGAATACAAGAGGAGGAAAGTCTAAAATTCTTTCCTGACTCTTGTGTAACCATACTGAACTACACACAGTCTGAGGTAGAAGACCTCATTTTTCTCTGTTAAAAATGAACCTGACAGATTGAAGACGTGGTCTGAAATCAATAGGATACAATTCAGTAAGACAAGTGAAAGTGCTACATTTATGTAGAAGTAATCAACTGTACAAACAGAAGATAGAAAATGAGTCAGTAAGGAATAGTTTGTGGTCTACAGGGGATCACAAGATGAACACAAATCAACAATTTAACCCCCCTGTGAAAAACTACAACTATTGCCCAGTGTGTATAGGCAGTATCATATGCCAGATTTCCCTGCAGATATTTCGCAATTAGCAAGAAGCTAAGCAATGTAACAAATGCACTTTTAGCCACTGCTGTTCTAAGAAAGATGTGAAACTATTGCAGTAGCTCAGGGAGACAAACAAGGTGGTCAGGAGAGCTGAAAAAAGGTGATCTGCAAGGAAAGACTTAAAAAAAAAAAAAAAAAAACACATCAGAGTTGTTCAGCCTGGAGAATGCAATGCCTAGAGGAAATGCCATAACAGACTTCAATAGTATCCTGCTGAGGAATTGGAATCAATTGTTCTCCATGTCCATAGGGATTAGAGCAAGAAATAACAGAATGTGAAAACTTTAGATTAGGTGTTAGAAAAACTTTCTAACATGAGAAGAGCAAAGCATCAGAACAGATTGCCTGGAAAGACTGTAAAATCCATGTCATTGGATTTTTTAAGAATAGGTTCCAGACATGTTTTATCGGATTCCGTGATAACAGTTGTAATAATAACACTTTATGCTTCTCTCAAGTGTTTTATAACAAAGAACTCCAGGGAGCAGCTCCCATCCAAGTAAAACATGCAGGCAGGGAAAATTTACATTCCACTTTTGAAAGCAATGAAAGAAATATCTCTAAGTAGTTGAGCCTCAGTTGAACCTCCCATGTGCTGAGCAATAGGCAACCCCTAAAAAGAAGGTTGTGCTAGTAATTCGGGCTCTCAACTCCAGGCAGCCCTCAAGCCATAAAAAGTCCTTTGAGTACAACTCACTTGATCTACCTTCAGGTGCGTACAAAGTATATGTCTGTCACCAAGCTTGTCATAGCAGGCTCCCTTTGTAGTCAATGGAGAGAAGCAGATATGTTTAGCTAGCAAATCATCTGGCCGGCTAAGGTAAAAAAAAAAAGAAACACATAAGCTACATTTCAATGTTTCCAGGGCTGCAAGTGGATGATGGCCAATTAGGAATCTAAACTTTCTGATATCTCACTTTGTAATGGTGAATTTGAAATAAAGCACATTTCTGCATATAGAAATATATGACTGTATCTTTTCCATCCCGGGCACTGGGTTAAGGTTATTATGGAACAAATTCTGTATTTAGGAGGAGGAGCAGTAAACGTTTCCCTTCTACACTTATTTTAACACATTACGATGATGGCTCAATCATAAGAAGACGAACAGCCTATCAAAGAATATATGATAGGTGAGGTTGGTCATGGATTATTCAGTTATCATGTGATTCCATAATTTGCCACATGGTCCTGCAGTGTGTGAATTGGAAAGGATCTCTTCAGATGTACTAGATGCATATTGTATAAAAGTCAATTCTAGTAATAGCTTTCATATTGCTCTTCCTCCAGAAATCAATCTCTTTTCACACTAGATTTGTTTCTCAAAGATGAAATCTCTCTCCTGGTCTCCTCCCCATACCATTTTACTACCTCAAAAACATCATGTCTTCAACTTGAGGCTGTGTCTCACTCTTTCTGTGTCTCTTTCTCTTTTTACCATCACTCCTAGCAAGGTGCCTTTCACTTAACCATGTCAAAGGGTTTTAGAGAGGTCTGAATAAACCTGGGACAGGTTGGTTTTTCTTGGTGACAGAGTACATCTTCCTCTTGGGACAGCACCACAGCAATTCATGCCCTTTATTATCTGAGCACGCTGCTAGGGTTGTACCGACTGAGAACAGAGGGCTCTGCCCCTGGCCACACATGGTACAGCCAAAAGGACAGCCTGTAGCTGCAGGGTGGAAGGCTGCCAGGTCAGCCATGGGCACCAGGCACAGCAGCAGGCCAAAGAGAGGTTATCAAGAATTAGTTGTGCTTAATACGAATTTCAGGGCAGTGCCAAGCTGTCACAATTTGCTTCTAATCATCTCCTGCCTTATGCTGCATAATTGGAAGTAGACTCCATTTAAGGGCATGGCCCACCTAGCTATTGTTCAGCTGCCTAACAGTCGTAGTTGGATTATCAGTGGGTTGCTAATGTGAAGATTGTCTTGCTTTACAGATTATGAGATGTGGAGAAGGGGGTCTGTATTTTGATTATGCCATTGCCCTGAACTGGGATGGAGTTAGGAATAGCTGGGGGGAAGTTTCCATTTCTGTTTTGTTCTTACATTTAATCTCAGGCCTTCCAGGATGTGTGGATGCAACAACAGGCAATGTCTGAATTAGGATTCTGCAGACAGTGCCTCATCTTCCAAAAACACCAGCACAATCACAATACTTCCCTGGCTTTGTTTTAGTCCTGTTGTTGGAGAATTGCTATCACTGGTTCCTTTGGCCATTTTCTGCCATCTCCTTCAAAAAAAAAAAAAAAAAAGCCAACTAGTTTGGTCACTCTGAGGGCTAGTTTGGCAGCTGTCATGTTCCAGATTATATTATTGAGCACTGGCATCTGCATCTGTGACCAGCCCTTTATCTAGCCTCTGCCCTGGATTTGTTCCCAGCTGCACAACAGCTCTTGAGCTGCTGCAGGGCCAATCTGCTTCTGGACTTCTCTTGCATCCTGGTGGCTGCTTTCCTTTGAGTCAACCTTGATAAGAGAAAATAGGCTTCACAGCAGTTGCTACACTTGCAAACAAACCCAAAAAAGGGCTGTTGCTTGTACTCAAAACAAGCACAGACCTAACGCTCTTCTAAGCACACCTGGCAATTGTCTGCCACAACATGGCTGAGAGAGGTAAAAATGCTTTGTATTTGTGCCATTGAGTGTTTTCTTCAGAAATAAGGTAGTATTTGTACCTGTCTTGTTCTCTGTTCTGGTTTCCACAGGTTTCTGGTATACAGTCACACAAGTGAAAGTAATAAAATCAGGATTCTGGCAAATTATCAGCAGATGCATAGTAACTAACTGACTGTGTGAGTACCCTAAGCCTGGATGGATCACAAAGTAACACACTAGCACCTAAGACATCATTATATGAATGCAGACCTAAATCACTTCCTCCCATTATCATAAACATTTAGAAAACTATGTTTAAATTTTGCATTCGACATAGAAGTAAGAAACTGACAGGACGTAAATTAATATGAATAAGGACTTGATAGGCAAAGACCATGAAAGACTAAGTAATCTTATAGAGGATAAATTCTATATCTTATGTACAACCTGTGGAAATTAAAAAAAAAAAAAAAAATGCTCAAAGCTTGCCTGGTACCCAGGTGCCAGGTGTTTTCTAGGTCACAGAGATGAGTCCTGCCTGAGACAAAGATTTCAATTGAATTAGAATCATAGAGCCATAGAATGGCTTGGGTTGGAAGGCACCTCAAAGACAATCTAGTTCCACCTCCCCTGCCGTGGACAGGGCTGCCAGCCACTAGCTCACTACATCAAACTGCCCAGGAACCCATCCAGCCTGGCCTTGAACACAGCCAGGGAGGGGGCAGCCACAACTTCTCTGGGCAGCCTGCTCCAGCGCCTCACCACTCTCTCAGTGAAGAATTTCTTCCTGATGTCCAACCTAAACCTCCCCTCTTTCAGTTTTAGCCCATTCCCCCTTGTCCTACCATTATCCACCTGTGTAAAAAGTCGGTCCCCCTCCTGCCTGTAAGCTCCTTTCAAGTATTGGAAGGCCTCAATGAGGTCTCCCCAGGGCCTTTGCTTTTCCAAGCTGAACAATCCCAACTCCCTCAACCTTTCCTCACAGGAGAGGTGCTCCAGCCCTCTGAGCATTTTGGTGGCCCTCCTCTGGACCCGCTCCAACAGCTCCACATCCCTTCTGTACTGGGGGCCCCAGGCCTGGACACAGCACTCCAGGTGAGACATTAAAATCCAGGATCTCTCATTTACCTGGAGAATTAGCCTTAGCATGCAATTACAGGCAAAGTCTAACTCCCAAAACATGCATGGGGAAATATGGTCGAACTTTCAATCACTGAAACTGGCAGTACAGATTCTATGTATTTCATCTATATACAATTAACTTGTAAATATATGGTTTATCTGCCTTGAGGTACCCTCAAGCTGCGAAGTGCATGCAATAACCCTAAGAATGTCACTTTGTGAGATCTGTTCTGGAGTCAAAGAGGGAATCACAGAAGACACAAAACTGGCAGAGTTTCTCCCCTATCTCCTATGACAGTTTCCGCTTCCGCCATCCAAATCCATTATCAGAATGCAACATAATCTTCAGGAAACAGGGAATGGGAAAGTGGAGGGACAATGACAGACCAAAGCAAACATTTTTCCAACCCCTGCCTCTGTGAAGTCTTAAAATACTGCAGCTAAAGCACTACTTCCTATCAGATTTAATTTCCTAGTCAGGAATTGTAATTATCTGCCCAAAAGCCTTTGCTGACCACAGACTGTCTTATTATAGTGAAGGTTAATTCCTACAGTATCATGATCCTATAGACCAAACACATCAAATCTCAGAGACAGACAAGGTAGTGTGCAGGTGACCAGGCACAGTCTGATTAACTGTTTGTCAAATGGAGGATAAACACCATCCAAGTGGTCTGATCCCTTCTGTGACACTCAGGGTAGACGAAACTGAGTTTTGGTATCATTATAGTGTGGGCCTCAGGACTCATCACTTTGAGATACAGATGAATAAAATTTATAGAGCCAATTGTCAAATGAATAAAGGGTATTTGCTGTACAATAATACATCATTTTTTAACTTTCCTAACTAAAATATACTCGAGCAAGTGCAATTACTTTGGTCTCATTCCAAAAGCTCAAAAGATGGCAAAGGTAGCCAGCTGTCTGACAATCCTTTCATTAACAGTATATCTCCAAACAGCATAGGGTTGCTTAGTCTCCACAATGCCCTCTTCTGCATTCCCAGGGTAGTGTGCATGGGAAGTCAAGAATGTGAGAGGAATATGACAGCACTGTGTCAGACTTCAGTTCGTCTAATGTCCCCTTAAGAGATTTTAGCTGGAGGTTACTCTAGCTGAATATCTGGCCTCAGAAAGATCACAGTTAACTCCCTGACACTCTCTTAGGCCTTCACCAAACAAAGTGATTTCAGATGAATACACTAGTCCTGCTTGTAATATTGGGACTTTTTCAAATCTTCTATTCTCTCTGAAAAGAATTACTTATATACTAGATTAAGTGATTTTAAACTTGTGTAGCTATAGAGTCAAACTGACATTGGCAGAATCACAGCAAATCAAATGGATGGGTGTAGCTCATATGAATAAAAATGCATAATTAAAAAAAAAGAGCATCAAAGACCACGATGAACTGAAAAGACACCACATCTCACCTTGTCTTTTAGAAACCAACCAAAACCTACCTTAATATTTCTTCTTTCAGCTCTTCCAGCTGGCCAGATTCTCCAGACTCCACTTCTTTAAGGGCTAGATGATTTCTAGTCTGAATTCACTTGCAGACTACTGCTAGGCATTCATTCCTGGGGCAACATTGTTCTCTAGCTGAAGAAACTGTCCTTTTGTTCACCCCAGGTGTATTTATACAGAGCAGACATAACCTCTTGCTGCACGGCTTGCCAAGCCTTCTAGTAGCCTTTATTCTGTACCTAAGAATTTTCCTTTCTTTGTTGAATACAAATAATCAGAATTGCACATAATTTTCCACATAAAGTGCCAGCAATATTATATATATAATATATATTTTACTTCCCAGTAGAAGTACCTCACGTGACCTGCCTCGGGAACATTTGACCTTTTTCATGGCTAAATTGTGTTGGTTAATCTGTGGTCATTTGATTCAATAAAATTTCCTTTCCTTCAGCAATTTCTAATTCTTCCAGTTTATAAAACAATTTCTTATTATTCCCCAAATGCAGTGGCTGAATCCTAAAAATATTCACTTCACTATCCTTCCTCCCTGTTTCTAACATGAAGAATCAAGCTCACTCATGCTGTAACAGCTTTCCGGAAAGCAGGACATGGATTGGACTCCCACTCCATGCTTGGGTTGGACCACTGCTCTGTATCAGGAATTTTACTCAGTTCTTTTATTCATATCTTCTTGATACTGAAAAGCCATCTTTCTTACTATAGTGGACAAAACTTTATAAAATACACCCATGTGATATATGGGGAAACAGAGAGGAGGCTACAAGACTTCACACAAATAGGTAAGCACCTCTAGAAGCTACTTCCACCTGTAATCCTTGCCTTGAGAAATGCAATAATAGACCAACACTGACTTCATTAAGACTATGTTTTCCTAATAATATGGTTAGTAAAACAAAGTGTATTATAAAATCAAATTCAACTTCTGGTTTTATTTTCTTAGTCTGTTCTTTTGTTTGTTTATTTGTGTCTGTAATGAGGCTATTGTGTTTCATATTTCTTCAGTTTCTAATCAAGCATCACATTTGGATTTCCAGAACTGATTAAATAGGTTTGCGTTTGGCTGAAAACCCCATCAATAAATAGTAGGAGAGGAAAGGGTCCCTAGAAGTCTCAGAAATTATGCATATTTCTGTTTTGAATTCATTTAGGCCAATTTGGGCCTAAATTATATTGCTTCTATCTCTTTAACAGGCTATTTTTCTCATTTTCGATAAAAATTATTTTGTCATGCCCCACTATGTTATTCATCAACTACAGTGCAAGCACAATAGGCAATTAACTTCCTTCAAATCCCAAAACAATGCATTTATGTCAGAACAAGGTTGAACTATTTACTGTAATCATATAATAGAGAAGCTTACCCCGCTACTCAGGTCTCTGTCTAAAGTGAATTAAACCCTCCTGAACTCTCATTCTATGAATACACAATGGCTTTTTTTTTTTTTTCCACATAGTACAGTAAATTGCTAACATTCTTGCTGCATCTCAAGGAATGTGAACTTTGAAATGGAAACTGTCAGGTCAGAGATACCACTAGACAATTCTTTATTTGAGGAATTTACCTGAGAAAAAGTGCTGAGATAGTGAGTAACAGAGATTTATTCCTGCAGAAGGGGGTTATTCAAGTGCTTTTGCTGTGCAGGTGTTTCCTCACCACCAGAACACTGAAAGGTTTTGCAAAATTTCACTCACTGTATTATATCATTCTTGTTTGTTTGTTTTTTTTTTTTTTGTCCCTTGTGTTTCATATACTGATTTGCAGCTCTCAAAACCATGAACTAAGCCAACTGAGGTAGTTTTTACCATGTATCTCAGAGAATCCTTGCTGGACTGTTCATTCAGAATTGCTTTTCCTTCCACAGCAGGAAAATATTTTAAGAACTGGATCCAGTCACAGAATAGATGCAGGCTGTGCTGGGCAACCAGTACTTTCAGGATTAGCAAACTGTCAAACATTTTAAAAAATAATAACTTAACCTGCCAGGTCATTTCAGCCTTCTCCTACAGCTCCATTGGTGTGGATCAAAGAGACTACTGAGCCTGAGGGACAGCATGATGAGGTGGGCCTCTGATGGAGATTAGCAGGGGCAATATTCAAAGATAAAAGGCTCAGTCACAAAAAACGATGCAGTAAGGCCAGAGTTCAAGAAATAGGTCATTATTAATCAAATTATAGATCAGGCCCAATAACCACATATTTCCTTGAGCTTGCACTCAACAGCCCTTTTGTAAGATATTCGCAGAGTAGGATCAATACCTCTCTGGAGGTAAGTGGCATAAATTATGTCTCAACATATACACCACAGGAGTTTTACTGTGTGTTGTATACAGTAATTGCATTTTATAGATGACTGTGGAAGGCTTCAGCTTTCATTGATTTTTATCATAAACTAAAAGGTGGCAAGAAGAAAAGAACAGCATTTTATATGAAGAAGCCAGTCAGCTGAAGCTGTAAAGAAAATGAAAATTTCGCACGGTATGTGTGATCAATCCATGCTTCACACAGAAATGAAGGCAGATGTTTGATTGAGAGCATCAAAAAATCTTGGAATATGCCACAGAAATCCCTGTTCATTTAATAGTAGTCAATTGTGCTATCCATCAGCAGGGTTTAAGACTATAGGAAGTCTTTCTAAATACAGGCACTTTTAACTCTTCTTATACCATGAATACTGTCTGAATCATTTATGAAACAAGGTAACTGAAAATCGTGTTTTCATTATCACACATAATATGACCACATTCAAAGTGAGGTGAAGGGTATAATTCAAGATCATCTTTATGTCTCACTGTTGTAACATTCAAAATTGTATCTTTCAAAAACTCCTTTTCTGATTTCTTTCTTTTTTCATGTCCTTCACAGCAAGCAATTCAGAAGAGATGTTAATGCAGCATAACAACTCTTTACCCTTTTTCAAGGCCAATTTTGCAATATGGGCAAAATGATTGGAAATGTAGTCCTGAAAAAGCTTAAACCATCTGTCAGGGACTCGGTTAAGAAGATCCACACTGTTTCACAGCCAAAAATATGGATAAATTATGCCTGGCTAGAAATGTCCAAAGCGTGTGGGTTACCATTCAAGCTTATTAAGATGAATTACAATTTTTTTTTTATTGTTCATTACCCTAGTAAGATAATCTTTTCAAATTATAATATGCAATAAGCCATGCAGACCAGAAAGAAATCAAATGGTAAACACTGGTAATAACAATTTAAAAAGTGCCATATCCTGATATAACAAAAAGCTATATATGTGTATGCACTCAAATGCCTATTTGTTTGCCTGTGTTGACACACTATTATCTATATAACCGCGCTTTATAAATTTTATGCACTTTGTATTACAGCTCTGGCTTAATCACACACTATAAACCAATTGTTTAATATTTTATTCCTGAAATGTGTTTTACTAAAAATGTTAAAGATCAAGAGGATAGCTGTGATTAAGTTATATGGCTTATGCTACCAGACATAAAAAAAAAAAAAAAAAAAAAAAGACTGAATGTTACTATGTTGGTTTAATACCATCAGTGTTTTTACAGACAGATGTTATCTCAACATTTTTAAACAAGGTTTTTTCCCAAGTATTTTATAAACACTTCCAGTCTAAAACTCTTCAAAGCACATAAATATTGCATGAAGCTTTTATCACAAATGCAAAATTGATTATTAGCTGAGGAAAAGTCTCTGGGTAATACACAAAATCAAGCTAAATAAATTTTTTTCATCTAAATGACTATGGTATGATTTTCAAACCCTCCATTGGCATCGTAAATGTTAAAAGGTACGTGAGTCATAGAATCACAAAGTATCCCAAGTTGGAAGGGACCCACAAGGATCATCAAGTCCAACTCCTGGCTCCACACAGGACCACCAAAAATCCAAACCCTGTGTCTGAGAGCGGTACCCAAACACTCCTTGAGCTCCAGAAGCTTGGGGCCATGCCCACTGCTTTGGGGAGCCTGTGCCATGCCCACCACCCCCTGATGCAGAACCTTTTCCTGACCCCCAGCTTTACCCTCCTGTGATGCAGCTCCGTGCCATTCCCTCGGGTCCTGTCGCTGTCCCCAGAGGGCAGAGATCAGCGCCTGCCCCTCCGCTCCCCTGGGAGGAAGCTGTAGGCCGCCATGAGGCCTCCCCTCAGCCTCCTCTGCCCTGGGCTGAACAAACCAAGGGACCTCAGTTGTTCCTCATGCACCTTGCCCTCCAGACAATTCCCCATCTTTGGATGCACTCTAATAGTTTTCTGTCCTTCTTACATTGTGGCAGCCAAACCTGCACCCAGTGCTCGAGATGAGGCCAAACTAGCGCAGAGCAGAGCAGGACAATCCCTTCCCTCACCCGGATGGCAGTGCTGGGGCTGATGCACCCCAGGGTATGGTTGGCCCTTCTGGCTGCCAAGGCAGCCAGAAGATCTATGCTTATCATATATGTGAAAGTTATTATATATATTTGATATCTAATAAGCATTCTGTGCACAAAAGCTGCTAACTAGTGTTTAGCCATCTGAGATTTTGTACAGTATTTCCCTCCACATCTATACAAAAATTCTTACAAGTCCTAAAATTCACTACTTACCTGCTTCAGAACTAGCAAATTAGCACTAATTTCACCTAGGAAAACAGATTATATTTTAACCAAAATGTCCAACTAAATTTAATATGACCCAAAATATCTTGGCTTTCACATACAAGAGAATGTTTTTTGTTTAGTTTCTTATGTGTGAAGATAACATAATATCTGATTTTCTCACAATGTTTTCACTACTGATACAATTAGCAGAACTAAAACTTTCCTTCTTTCACCTTCTTACCACAAATTTTAGCATGGTTGTATCATAGAAGGGCTTGGATTGGAAGGAACCTTAAAGACTACCTAGTTCCAACCCCCTGCCGTGAGTGCGGTTGCCACTCACAGAACAGGCTGCCCAGTGCCCCATCCAAAGTGGCCTTGAATGCTTCCAGGGATGGGGCATCCACAGCTTCTCTGAGCAACCTGTGTCAGTGAATCACCACCCTCTGAGTGAAAATTTTTCCCCTAACATCTAATCTGCATCTCCCATCTTTTATTTTAAAACAGTTCCCCCTTGTCCTATCACTGTCAGACCATGTAAATCTCCTGTTTCTCCCTTCAAGTACTGGAAGGCTGCAATGAGATCTCCCCAGAGCCTTGTCTTCTCCAGGCTGAACAAGTGCAGCTCCCTCAGCCTGAGATTGGGAACAGAGGAAAAGGAGATGCAGAGAATTACTCCTTACAGCAGCACCAGCAATTCAAGAAAACACTTGCTGTAAAACAGTGTGGTGTACAGTGTACAAGCACCCTTACAAAATCCCTAATGAGACCCTAGTGTCCACTCAATGCAAAAAAAAAAGCAACACATTTTGCATAAGTGTAATCAAGAGAAAACATACAAAGATCACCTATTCCAAAAATAGATCTTATGCATCCAAAATTCCCCACAAAGCCACCTTGGCATCCACGTATCCTGAATGGTCTTTATTATATTTCTACTGGATAATGAAAGCAATGTAAAATCCATTAATACACTAAGAAACAAACAAACAAACGAAACAAAGCAGCAGCTGGCACATTAGGTGCTGTTCAGGTGCCAACACAGCAGTCTGCACAAAACAAGATTATTTTGTGTTTGTTTGGCTGATTATATTCAGTGGAAAATAGATTGCAAGCAGAAATAGCAGCTTTATCAGTAGGACTAACTGTAGATTCCATTAGACTTCCTGCAGAAAGTCACCTGAGCTGTTTTTTTTTACTCATGCCACTATTTATTTATATTCTGTCTCTGTCTCCATTTTTATACTGACAAAGCAAGGATGTAATTTTGCATATCCAGTTATTGTCGCTGAACATCTGACGGTTCCCCTGGTCAAGCTTGTCTAATTCATAGAATATTGGGCCAAGTGACATCTTGGACTGGGTTTGAACTGGTGACCTGGATAACGGAAAATCAAATGACTTTACTGTTCTGCATTAGCTCAGGCATGGGTTAGGTCCAGATATTGTAAAGAAAAAAATGAATAAATAAAGAGGAAAAAAATAGTGCCCTTTCCCGATTTTGTTTGAGTAAATTTGTGCATCCCCGAGAGGTTATTCTGTTACATCTTTAAGCTATAGTCATGAAGTGACTGAGTTATCATTTATCACAGTAGGCTAAAATTGTCACAGGCTTGGTTTGCTGTTCATGAAAGCAGAGGAAAGGAAAGCCTTGACACAGCCATAGTTCCTTGCTCAGTTCTGCTCAGAACATGAATCTCTCTTCTGTAAGAAGAGCACAAAGGCCTCTCCCAAGTAATCAAGAAAGGAGACTCACGAAATGCATGAGCCATCTCAACTCTTACCTCTTGGGGAAGCGTGAAAGGAGTAATCTGGTCAGTAATAAAGTGTGAAGAATCTTGTTTTCTACCCAGAGAGTAAAAGGGGAAGGAATAGAAGGGCAAAGATGAAAATATAATGGGCAACATCCTGACGTATCCCCTGTCTTAACCCCAGGCTCAGATTGTCTTTTGGACTGTTATTGAAGGAGGGCAAGTACTGATGTGCAGAAACAAACTCTATAACTCAGAAAGTTCCCTGTATCAGTAACTCAGAAGTGCCCTGTATGAGTACAGCAGTTCTGTGTACAGAACCGCTGTGTTTATTTTCCACCATTCTGTGACTGATTGTAAAGTCATATCCTGGAAACACTAAGGCTTTTTGCTTCAGCCCTCAGAGAAGTCTCCATAGTGTATTACATGTGCAAAATGATTAGATACCAACAGTAGTGTGAAAGGCCTATATCTTCTAATGGACAGAAAAATTGTATTTGGAGCCATTTACATCAAATCCCCTTTTTTTTTTTTTGTGATGTAGCACAAGCCTCATTCACCCTAAGTCAAGTCTTGAACTGCCACAGTGGAAAAACATCTATAAAGCAGCTTCTTGGACAGTTCAATACCTGCAATTCTGTTTCCTACCCAGCATCGCTTCTACTCCTCTGCTGTCCACCACCTACTATATACAAGTGAGTTTTGGGGCTACTCCTGTTTGTTTGTTTTTTGGTTGTTTTTTTTTTTTTTTAGGGGAAAAAAAAAAACACTTCACATTCAGAGACCACCAAACGAAAGACTGAAAACATACAGTGAGGGAATAATTGTTAGAGGATGAAAAAGAACGCTATTTTGATTTAGTCTTTCATATAGATGGCAGTATTTAAATGTTGACTGCCTTATGATCTCATGTTTTGAAGTTCAAAACAAATCCTGAATGCAATGCAAATGAGCTTATTATCTCACCTCTGATCTTTATGTATTTAATTTCTTGATGACCTGTTTTATTTTTCCTTTGCCTTAAAAGCAAGAAATTCAGAGACAGAGGAATATTTTTACATTTGTTTTATCTTTCTTATCCAGATCTGCTTACTAATCAAAATGAATAAATGACAGTTAAATGAGTACTGGGTAGGCACAAAAGACTGGTTAGTCAATATACCTTAAAGAAGCGAAATATTATTATGTGGCATAAAAAAAATTAAGCAACCCTCTCATAAGTTTTGAGATGTTAACGAAGATAAATATCTGTGGAATTTAATATATACTTTCTTAACTCACCTGACAAAGTGACAAATGACAAAAAATAAAAATGTTAATTAAAACAACCTTTCAGTTTGATCTGTATTGCATGTTAGTAAAATGCTCATTTTAGTCACTGAATGATGAATTTCAAAAGTCTCCATCAACATGAATGGATCAGTCTACTGCCTCTCATTAAGCTTTGGCCACAGTACTCATGTTCATCTTTTCATTGTGTGGGGATTTACAAATGGAACTTTACTACTCAAAGCACTTATGTGCAGTATTTGTCAGTAATTAAAGAGCACTGAAGATGAAAGAAGATGGACATGAAACGTTAAAATATTGAAGTACCAACCATGTTACCAAGTAAATGTGAGGATCTTGAATTACACACATGTACAAATTACCATAGAGGGAAAAAAAAAAAAAAAAAAAAAAAAAAAACTTTAATTTCCAGAACAGATTGGAAAAAGCTCCCACTCGTAAGTCCACAGTCACCAGCAAACCTTTTGGGTTTTTTTCTTTTTTCCCTAGTACAATACACAGGCTGCAAGTTCATACATTGAGCAGGTAGATTAAATAAATGTCTACAATAGCTTCTGGGAACTGCAGTTCACATCAGATGTGAGCTGCTATTCACTTAAATCTAGGCATGTATATGCCAGCTAGGACTAAGATTCATTGCCCACCTCCCCGGCATTCAGGTACTATGGATATTCTCCAAGTCCAGTAAACAGACATGGTTAAGTACTGCTTCAAGTGCCCTTAGGAGAAAGGAATTATATAAGTGTGGGGAAAAAAATGTAGAAAATGCATATTCAAAGGCAATGTTCTTGGTCCAGTGGGTCAAAAAGTCTTCCTACACAAAACTGTGCATTCATGGCTACCCTGGAGATCTTTGGGCCATTGCACGGTGGAAGGTAGACACCCTCGGAGAAGAGGCACCTCATGTGTGGCTCATGCAATCCATTCAGGATGACCAAGAACTCACCTGCAAGTGCTCGAGTGAGATCAGATGCTACCCTTGGAATGAGTACAAAGAGACGTGCAGAGTCCTAAACTTGCCCAGTCCATGCCAGCTAGCAAAGGCCACCGGCCATGGCCATATGCTGTACCTTCCTTCTTACTCCCTTACTTTGCGTTGGACTGAGATTCATAACAGAGTTTAGTCAACATAAGTGCTAATTACATTCAAAAGAGAGTCCTTCTTCCTGCCTAATCCTGTGTTTCAGCACTTCATACATCACGAGGGCTGTTTTAAAGGCTAAACCATTATAAAAATATTTATTTCATTTGTTTGTGGGGGAAGACAGAGAGAAATTGATAGAAACTAGTAACAACTCCCTAATTCTTTGCTTTGGACCTGACCTAATTTAGCCAAACCCACCACTTGTGGTAGTTTTGCACCACTTTATCAGAACCATATATTTCTACCTAGTTTGGAGTAATTGTGAACACATTTTATAATCTCTGCTTTAATATACAATGAATAACAAAGTTAGAGATAAGTTATTATTTGATAGCTAAATTAACATTCTGTCTTTAAAACAATTAACAAAAGCAAGAAATTGATGTTAGCAAAGAAAATTTAAAAAATTAAAAAAAATAAAAAGTAGCATAATGCTGGAGATACACTGAATGCCTTTGGAAATGTATCCGTTGACCTTTTAGATATTCAATGTTAGATATAATTTGGCTCTCCTAATATACCTATATGTCTCATCTATGAAAAGCCAGTTAAAGTGATGTTTTATGACATAAGGGATATATTTCAGGAGTCTCTCTGTGGTTGTTCTCATCCCAGAAACAACCAGACCATCTGCCACAATAACCTCTGTATATGTACTCAAAGTACACAACTTTGCAGCAGCTGAGAAGAACAGTTTGAGAAAGGTTGCTTGACGATTTCTCTAAGCAGAGCTCAAAATAAGAGCATTAGTTTCTCACACTCAGGAGCACATCATTAAAATGAGAATTGGGAATGAAATAAAAGGAAAAACCCTAGCCACATGACAACACCACTGCTACAATGTATGAAAATACTTTTACCTTTTAATTGGCCTTTTACCGTCAATTTGAATTGT
>VXAV01006899.1:177746-187780 GCA_013399715.1 Alectura lathami | reverse complement strand
TCGAGACAGAACATCCTCTTTCTGGAAAATACCAACCGTTGTCTCACCTCAGGCAACTCAAGGCACAGCAAACCAACAGCTACATCTACCTGAAAATCATCAATGAACTTCTTTGTGTCCTAAATTCACCAGCCTTGTCAAGAAGCAGTGCTAAAATCCTGAAAACACAATCTCAAGAAGGCATATGGGGCCAAAACCTCCTTTGCTTTCCACTCTGTGCTTATGGCATCCTTCTAAAATGACTGTTGGAGGCCAGTCAGGCCTAGCAACTGTCTCTATGATCACTGCAGAGGGTAGGGAGAATCCAGGGCCCATCCTCTCATTTTTTCAGTAATAGAGTAGCCAGTATTTGTGAATAGGCAGTCGTAGGCAGTCTCACTCGCAAAACTTGTACGTAACTCCCCAGTCCTCCGTCATGGGACTAGGGACAGCTGAACAATGGTTCTGTATGTAGAAAGTCAAGAATGTGGGTTATTTCTGTTCCATCCGGCACAATGTAGTATTAAGAAGTATAATAGAGTTTATGTTCCCTGTTCACAAAGGACGCGCACTCTTCAAGTACAACGCATGCACTTCAAAAGCCTGCAGAAGAAATAACTTGAGATTTTGATAATAAAGTTACCAAATATTCTCCCTTAGCCCTCTTGGCTGAAGGAGGAAATAGTGACTGTTGATAAGAAGTAGGTAATTTCCTCTTGATTCCTATTCATAAACTCTTTATGAATGTTAACACTATAGGCCTTGTGTATGATTGAAATTTAGATTTCTGCCTGCAGTACTTGCCTCCCTGTTCAAGGCTGGCCTACAAAGACTTCCAAATTGTGAAGAGCTGTTTGCATAAGAAGAGAAGCTTCATTTTATTGTAAGCCATGGCAGCCTGGTAGGCAGATAAAGCCTTACCCTAGACAGGTGTGTTAACTTCTTTGTAGTTCTGATCTTTCCCTTCATTTACTTTTTAAATAACAGAGAAAAATAGATCAGATAGATGCATAATTTGCAGTAACATCCACTTTCTATCATGCTTATTGCCTAGTGGCAATCTCCTTTGACTTTCAAAAGAGTAAGACAGAGTCTTTCAGCCTTTCAAAATGTAGAATTTTAAAACATATTTTGTTCTTGAGGTGTAGATATTGTGCAATGATGATTATGTAAAAATAGAATTTTTGTCATTTATTATTTAATGAATTGGACTTTCATAAACCAAAGGACAAATCTTACACACACACACAAATAAAGAAAAAGTAGAAACATTTTACAGGCAAACTTCAATATATTGATGTCAGTTCTGGTAAAAGGAATTTTAAAGATGAGCCTTCAAATGAGCTTTAAGCTCCTCCAGCCAATGGGACCACATGCAAACACATTACCTTTATGTCATTGCTGCCATATTCAGCTATACACCCCAGATGTCGTGCAGTACAAAATGCAGTACAAAATCAGTGGTAAATGGCCTTGGAACTGAACATCATTGTGCTTTTTTTTTTTTTTTTAATATATAATCTAGATGCATCTGCATAAATTCCTTAGGTTTCTGCCATTAGGGGCAGTCCTGTAGGCAGATATCTACATTCCCATCAATCCTGTATGAGCTCATACTACATGTGCCCAAATGGGCACCCACATCCTCACCTGTCCTTCTACAAATCCCTGCCTAGCATTCATCAAGTCTTTGATAACTGCATCATGGGACAAAACACACAGCTTAACAGGCCCTGCCTGAATCTGACCACAGAGCCAAAGGAAAAGGAGACCAGCACCTGGAGGAGGCTCTCAGACTTCCATCAGGCATGTGTGCACTTTGTAGCTTGCAGCCTAACAGGACAGGGCAGTAAAAGGGCACCTATTTTGCCAGGCAAAAAGGTCAGAGCACTCCAGCAGGCACTGTCACCATATCATTCTGGGAGTAACTCATGCTGGGACGCACTGAAGCACCCTTCCCCTGCTAAGAAGATCCCAAGTCATCAGAAATCACCAAGATTCTATGGCACACAGGACAGAGCATACAAGAAAAGATAGGATGCAGCTTTCTTGGGTCCACCTGAAGAAAGGAGGGAACAGAAGAACACATACTACCAAGGCCAAGGTGTCCTTTCTCAAGTCACATAGAGAGGGGATGAGTCACATGTCTACAAATCTCACCACTTTCACTCCTCCAAAAAACTGTGCTGTTGCCCAAGACCAAAAGCCTTCATTCGCATCACTACACATTTTGTTGTCTTCACCAGGAATGTATTCTGACAGCCTCGCCTCAAGAAGCAGCACCCAAGTGCTTTTCTGTGCTCTTGGCTCATCTGGAAGGCAAGGATGGCACTTATCACAAAGGATCCTGTCCTTAGACCACCCTGCAAAATTTTGAAACATGGAATTTCGTGGGAAGACACACCTCAGCTATCTGAGCCCTAATCTAAAAACTCTGTCAAAAACTCTGTCAAACACAGGTTAAAAAAAAAAAAATAATAATAACAATAAAATCCTCTCCTAGCCAGGACTTATTTTGAATCAAGTAAAGTTAATTGTCGCTTCTACACACACATACATTTATATGTATTCATATGCATGCATATATAGAATCAAAATCATTGGAGCTGGAAGGAACCTTTAAAGGCCATCTAGTCCAACTCCCCTGCAGTGAGCTGGGTCTCTTCAGCTTAGAGAAGAGGAGACTGAGGGGTGACCTAATTAATGTTTATAAATATGTAAAGGGTGGGTGTCAGGAGGATGGAGTCAGGTTCTTCACTGTGACATCCAGTGACAGGACAAGGGGCAATGGGTGCAAGCTGGAACATAGGAGGTTCCACTTAAATATGAGGAGAAATTTCTTCACAGTGAGGGTGACAGAGCACTGGAACAGGCTGCCCAGAGAGGTTGTGGAGTCTCCTTCTCTGGAGACATTCAAAACTCACCTGGATGCGTTCCTGTGCAATCTGCTCTAGGTGCTCCTGCTTCGGCAGGTGGATTGGCCTAGATGATCTTTCGAGGTCCCTTCCAATCTCTAACATTCTGTGACTCTGTGATTCTCTGATCTACAGCTGGATCAGGTTGCTCAGAGCCCTGTCCAGCCTGACCTTGAAGGTCTCCAGGGATGAGGACTCCACCAGTTCTCTGGCAACTTATTCCAGTGCCTCACCACCCCTACCATAACGAATCTTTTCCTTATATCCAGTCAAAATCTCCCTTCCCTCAGTTTGAAAGAATTTCCCCTTGTCCTGTAATAACAGACCCTGCTAAAGAATCTGTCCCCTTTAGATACTGAGAGGCCTCTATCAGGCCTCCCCAGAGCCTTCTCTTCTCCAGGCTCAACAGCCCCAACTCTCTCAGGGAGGTATTGGAACATCACAGGGAGGTATTGGATCCCTTGGATCATTTTTGTGGCCCTCTTCTGGACACACTCCAACAGGTCCATGTCCCTCCTGTACTGAGGACTTCACATTTGGACACAGCACTCCAGCTGGGGTCTCACCAGGGCAGAGCAGAGGGGCAGAATCACCTCCCTTGCCCCGCTGGCCACGTTTCTTTTGATGCAGCCCAGGGTGTGGTTGGCTTTCTGGGCTGTGAAGGCACACTGCTGGCCCATTTCAAGCTTGTCAGCCACCAGTACCCCAAGTCCCTTTCGGCAGGGACTTTCCTCCTCTCAATCCTTTCCTTCTCTAGCTTGTACTGATAGCAGGGGTTGCCGCAATCCAGGTGCAAGACCTTGCATTTCGCTTTGTTGAAGCACATGAGGTTCTCCTGGGCCCACAGCTCAAGCCTGTCTAGGGTCTCTCTGGATGGCATCCCGTCCTTCAGGTGTGTCCACTGCACCACACAGCTTGGTGTCTTCCGCAAGCTTGCTGAGTGTGCACTCGATTCAATTGTCAATGTCATTAATGAGGACATTAAAGAGCGTTGGTCCCAGGTGACCCTTGAGGGACACCACTCGTCACTAATCCCCATCCAGACATTGTGCCATTGGTCACTGCCCGTTGGGTGTGATCCTGCAACCAGTTCCTCATCCATCAAAGAGTCCACCCATCAAATCCATATCTTTACATTTTAAAGAGAAGGAATATGTGTGCTTTATTTTTAGTGTTGATCCTAAGAATCATAGACCTTCGCTCACAGAAGGCTACTCCATGTTTCCACTAGGAAACAGGTCTCTGAATCAGGTAGATCTCTGAATCAGAACTTGTTACCATTTGACCAAGGAATCCTGCGCAGTAATCTGAACAAAAAAGTACAAGGCAGCCTGATTTCCAATAGGAAACACCCCCCCACACCACTCCCCCGCACACTGCAAAAACACACATTCTTGAAGATATTCAGCATTTTCTCCTGGGCTCTGCGCTTGCCCAGTACATCCTTCCAACGCTCAACACCTGAGCCATTTGAAGATTTGAAGCCTGGTCCTGTGCATGAGCCACCTTCTCATATGTCTGTTCCCAGGACTGTCATCTGACTTGGTAGGGTTCATTTGGATGGTTTAAGCTGTGAGTAGGATTCTTCCTCACCCGCACAACGAAAAGAGATGGTAAATTTAATGCACCCCAAAGCAAGGGAAATGGCCACATAGAGCAGCAATAGATGGATCTCCAAAAAGAGCAAGCAGAGTCAAAGAGCAGAATCTTGGACAAGGGAGGGATGATGCCGAACCAAGTATGTACAGACCTGATAATCTCTCACAGACTACACCCTTTGGGTTTTTTAGCTCTTCTACAGCAGGGATGGGCACCCAAATCATGACTGATTTTGCTTTGCACAAGTGTGGGTAAATATGCTAAGGCTATTTCCTCTGGTTAACACGAGAGGTAAGTAAAGTAGAACTGAGCAGAAACAACCATAGATCCATACGGTTATCATGGGAAGAAATACCCACGTCTTATTGACCACCAAGAGCTACCGTAATTGTCTGATGTTTTCCAAGGGTTTGAAACAGAGTTGGTAGACAAACCCGGGGTACAATTTTCTCAATACTTAGACTGCATCACTGGCAAAACCTTGTAAGGCAGAAAGATGTTTTATCTCTAGAGAAGACCAGACGCATCTTGTCCAGCTGTGGGAATGAGACAGGCTGTAGCTGCAATAGATAGGGCTCAGATGGGACCCCATAGGATGTAACCGGGTACTGTCCTCATAATCACCTACCAAGCAGTGGACAATTATCACTGCCCAGTACAGAGCAGGGCTATTTCGCAACGTGCCTCAGAGCTCACATGAGAAAACAAATAGCCAAACAAAACTTTGACCAAGTAACAGGTGAAATTGACCTCATTCACTAGTGAAATTGACTTGCACTAAAGCAACACAAGGTCATTCTACCACTTTCTCTGTTATTCCAGTAGCTTAGAATTTACAACAGTCTTAGCATTAAAACTATATTACAGCTGGTTTTACCGATACCAGAAAAGTATTTACTCCCAAGTGCCTGAGGGCTGAATTATTTCTCAGTATCCATTGTAAGTTAAGACCAGTTAGAAAGTCAACCCCTAACCATTCTTTTATCCTACGTAAACCTTGCTTTGGATAGTACCTAAATCCTCTGTGGGCCTTGCTAGAGGGCAAAAATCCTTATCTTTTGTATGATACAAAGTCATCATTATCCTTCATGGATCAAGTTCGCACCGGTAATTTAGGTAACAAAGAAGTAAGACGCAATATAAAATAATAAACAGTTATCTATGTTAGTTCTACCTTCTAGTTTGAATCCTCAGGCTATTGCCTCAAGCTGTATACAGTTCAGGAAGTATTTTATCATGTGAATTTTGGCACTGCACAGGTGTTTATCTTTCAAGTCACAGAAAAGAAAAATTAGACATTATTGTATTAATAAGTATATTACAAGGTAATGTTTTAGATAGAAATTCAAAATTTGGTTTAATACTAATATATTGCTAATGCATTAACTTAGCCTTAAGAGCTTATTTACAGTACCCACAGACGCTCCTGCAAGACATAGGCAAGGTAGAAGCAAATGTTTAAACATGTGAAGAGTCTGACTATAATCTGAGTTGCATATTTAAAATTAAGCACCTGTTTTGGCATTTTATTGGGCTGACGCTAACAGAGATTTCATGTCAGAAAAAGAATGTCATCAAGCAATTCCTCTTCGTCACAGTAGTGAACAATTTAACACTAAACCTCCACCTGGATTTATTTGCAACAATAAAATAGAAACATGCAAGGAGCTTTTTGTTTCTCTACTATTATCTTCAAAATTAGATATAAAGTACGTAATAACGTGTAAAGACTTGACAAGAACTCAGCTATTCAGACAAGAAAAGTGTTTTGGCATCTAAAAGCTACAGTACAGCTCTGCCAATGCCAAGAAAGGGAACTGTTCATCACTCTTCTGCTAAGTCTCTATCAAGAATGATGACCTCTGAATAGTTTTCTAAGGCATCACAAGGAGTTCAGATTTGTTTGGTGCTTTTAAATCCTGTTGAGTGATATTTCTGTGCTCTGGAGCTTTTATTACAGACAAGTTGCAAAAACACATAATATCCCAAAACATCAATCTGAAATGGTGTAATGAGAGTGGATTCACATTTTTAAA
The DNA here is from genome assembly GCA_013399715.1 of Alectura lathami. NCBI lineage: Eukaryota > Metazoa > Chordata > Aves > Galliformes > Megapodiidae > Alectura > Alectura lathami. Next base: position 181,251 of record VXAV01006899.1, on the reverse strand, counting down.
AAATCAATTACTGACAAATCAATATATCTTTCTGCTATTTCTGCCTCACAGTTTTATTTGTTCATGAGGTCTACAACTTCAATTAAAGACTAAATGTGTTGAGCTATCGTACCATTAATTGTTCTCAACTGGTGGAGTGTTCTTACTTCTATATGAATGCCCTTGTTTATGGTGAATAGGCAATTACCTCACACAGAGACATTGTTGCTGTAGTATGAACACAGCATCCAGCATTGCCACCTATGTTGAATGCCTGTGGTTAAAGTCTGATTTACAGAAAACTTTTCTATATCTCCAGTTTCACCATCAGTTCCTTCATGGCTAGTCAGTCAAACAACTGATGTGTGTGTTCAGAGTTGAAAGTCTGAAATGAGAGGTGCCAAGGTACCAAATCAGGTAGGATTTTTTACTACTCTATATGTCTGGATTTGGGGGGATCTTTGGTGGATTTTTTGTGTCTGTCTTGTTTTTACACTTTAAAAAGCTCCAAAATATTTGAATGAAAGACCTTACTACACTTGTCTGGTAACAGTGGGAAAAAATGGCCAGTTATTTCAGTGATGAATTTTAGATCAGACATCATGTGTAACACAAGCAATTAGTATATTTTTCTAACCACATTTACTGCTTTTTATAATATATTGAGTACAATTTATAACCCTTGGGGCTTTTCTGCTTGTGCTTTTCTCACAAGGCTGACAAAGAGGTTAAAAAAAAAAAATCGAAACAATCTTCACTTCTCCAAACCATGCAGTAATCTTGGTTACAGCTAGCACACATACTTAGATCTCACTGACCTTAACAGGAGACTCATTTCAAATGTATTCATACTGAAAAATTCCCTCTTGGTTAATAAAAAAAAAAAAAAATTCTTTTAGACTCACTGGCTTGCTTTCACATATTTCCCCCCAAGCTGAGAATTACTGTGAAAGCTACAACAAAGAAATGCTACCTTCGTATTTTGTATTGAATCTGCAAATACTTTTGTAAGCAAAGATCAGCAAAAGAAGTTGACAAGAGGAATTTCACAAAGTTAGATCTTCTGCTCTTGTGCCTCAAATGCAGTATTCACTTCTTAATTTACGCTGAGGTTGAGGATAGAACTCACCAAGAGCTGTGCAAGTGCAACCACTGTGTGGTCAAAAGCAGTGCACGTCTTCGCCTGCACGCAAGCAAACTTCAAGCTAAAACTATTTACACTTGTGCACAGCTACAGCCATACTAATTGACCATTCAAGAGGCAAGACTTCTTAGCTCAAATACAGCATTCCTAACTCAGCTACATATGTTCAGAATTAGGGATGCTTCATGTCCTGCTACCTCAGAAGGCAGGCTAACAAAGCATATAGATGCATGTTCGTGGTTATGCAGTTGTGCTCTAAGCAGGAGCAACAACTACGATCTGTACGGTAACTGTTTACAGAAATCTCTTCTAGCTTATGAGATGCTGAGCTCCCCAAACCAGACATAGGAACAACTCTTCTGTTTGTGATATAAGAAGGTGTATTAAATCCTGCCATAGAAGAAAAGAACATTTTTATAAAAATTTAGTTCCCAATATCTTCACTTAATACCAGAACTTAGATTTTGTTACAGACCCATGGATATCTAGGGGCAGTTTTGGAAGTGGTTTCAACCATAGTTCTGCTGTGGTAAAGCATTTGGAGATTCTAACAGTGGTTAGACTTTGCCAGTTACTCTCAATCAGGTGGAGATAATCTCATAGTAATGTGTACCAGTGCATTCCACATATTACAGAAACAAACAGCAAAATCAGTTCACACAATCTAGTGTCCTAATTCTACCCATGGCCAACATCAGACCCATTTAAGGAATAATGCAGCAGTGAAAAATGTGAGATTAAAACATAGTCCACACTCCAGTGAACGGAATATCTATATATTGAGAAACTGTAGAATTGGTGCAAGTAGGAAAGTCCATGCTAGCACTCCACATTCAAGGGTTTGTTTCCATCTTAAAGCATAACAGTTGATATACTTTCAGAACAATTGGTCTGCTAGCCAAGAGAGGAAACCGCAGCAGACGGTATGGATAGTCACATATGGCCAGATCAAGGGAAACATACGGACTTAATACCAGCTGAAACTCTGGCCAACAAATGTTCCAGATACTCAGCGAGAAATCTCCATGCACCTAGGTAGTCTGATCTGTGACAAACCTTACACCTATTCCCAGGCCTTACACTTGAGGAGAAAAAAAAAAAAAAGATAATAATAATCCCATTTATATCATATCACTTAAATTCAGACCGGTTTTACACATTTCCACCTCTACAGCAGCACAGTGACTTTTACTTGTTTTCTTACTTATACCAAATCTACTGCAAGGATGATCTGTGGAAGAATTGTGTGAGATAAGCACATAAGATTAAAAAGTAAAACTGAGAAAGAGCCCTTGAACTCTTTTGCTATTCATTACTCCTATCTTTTCTAGTACTGTCTCACCATTTCTGCAACTAAGACTGTATTACAAAATGTCTTGGCATTTAAAAACACTTCAGTGTTTGATACACAGTTATTCTGTAAATAAATCTGCAATGAAGTACTTAAAAGTTTATTTCTTACTTTTTAGCAAATAAACATGAAAAATTAGGCTATAAAATGCTTACAAAATTAGATTATGGGAAGAGAATAGAACACTTATCTACCAAACCAATGATGGGTCAAATGGCAGTTTGAATTCTCGTAGTATGACTGCGACCTTCACATATACCATTGACAGAAAGAGATTTTATTTACATTTTTAAATCCACGTAAAATTGAAAGATGGCACTACTACAAAATGAAACATTTTTTTTTTGGTCCCAAGACATAACTAAGATCTTCCAAGGTCACATGTAGCCTAAAATGAAGCAAGGCTTTCTCAATTGCACTACCAGTACATTTTGCTCAGAACTGGTGGCACTGGTGATCTATTTTCATTTACCACTTGAAAAATCTTCATATCTTCAGATGGAGAAGTAAGAAACGAGAGACTGCTGCTTTTGCCCTTTAGCTGTTCCTGCAAACTGATTACTAATTATGCTTGGAGCTCCTACAACAAGCTACATGTTTCAGCTGTCCAGACTAAAAGGTCTACCCATCAGTGGCAGGGTGNTCAAGTTGATGGAAAAAAAAAATCTGAGCTCTCTGAGTTGCTCTTCTCACTGATTTTTTTTTTTTAATATTAATTGAGTTTCTGTTTTCATTTGCACTTACTGAAAAATATTGTACAATTTCCCCTTCTCTTCTGTTTTACTACATCTTTCTGTAACTTAATCAGTAGAGCTGTGTTCTTATTATCATAGAAAGACTGACTAATCATAAGAAACAAAAAAAAAAAAAAAAAAAAAAAATCCATTGCTACCTAGCATTACCTTTGCTCTCTCTAAGCACCTCATGACAAAAAACTTATTACTAAAAGTCTGCTCTGTAACCGCTATACAGCCAGTATTGTTTAAAAATATATATATATATATATAAAAAACTGGATTCTTCTAACCATT
>VXAV01006899.1:132735-148084 GCA_013399715.1 Alectura lathami | reverse complement strand
TTGGTAAAATGTAATGTGAAATTCTGTGTCATTAAATTAGAGGGTAGAGCCTTACTTAAACATATGCTCTAAACAAGCTATTTCCACTCGAGAAAGAGATGTGTGGAAATTAACAGAAATTGTAGAGACAAATCTTGAATATTTTTGAAGATAGAGAGCAAACAAGTCAGAAACCATGAGTATACCACTCACAAATTGTTATTATGTTCCCATTGTTGACTGTTAACAGGTCTGATTGCTGTACCTGCAAATGACATTAACAGAAGCAGGAAGGCTGCAGAGAAAGGGAAGAGCAATCACCACTGTGCTACAAATTCCTCTACAAAAAAAACAAACAAAAAAAAAAAAAAAAAAACTACTATAAACCAGGTTCCTCTACTAGTAAAATCAACAGCAAAGGAAGAAAATGATGTAGAGAATGTAAGCAGGCAATGATTTTGCACTACTTTTCTCAATACAAGAATACTCACCCAGTGAACCGAGAAAGCAGTACTGTTAAAGGAAAGCGAAGGTCAAGATGTAAGTGAATTCTGGAGCTCAGGACCAAAGGATGAACAGGTTGCACATCTGAAATGGTGGAGAGTCAACTTTATGGTAGACAGAACCATTAGGTGTTATTAAAGGGTAACAATAGTCCAGCTGCTCTCTCTAGGTCAGCCAGTGTTTAAATTGTTGGTTACCTGAAGCTGGGAAGCTTATGCAATGCCTTATACACTTCCTTTTAATATTGCATGTTAGAGACAGACTTTTGGTCTAAACGGAGCTCTTATCTGTCTAGCTGTCCTTGAACTACGGGTGCACAGATGTACAAAATATGACTGGAAGGAACCATTTGAACCACCGAGTCCCATCCTTGGCAGGACAAGCCTCTAGAAGCATCTGTATAGCTCAGAAAGGATCTTCTGAACCACCAGGCTCCAAGGCCATAAAAAGCTTTCCCACACTTAAATCCTGTAGTAAAACGAGAAAAGACACAATTGTAGTGAATTAGCAGATGAGAATCAGAGAGATGGAGGACATCACCTTCTCCTCTATACCTTCCCAAGTGAAACCAAACTGCAAAAAGCAGACCCCTACCCAACAGAGGAGGACTAAAACAAACCACAACAACAACAACAACAACAACAACAACAACAAAAAACGGTGATTTTTTGCTGAACAACTGTGGCTGAAAAATATCGCTTTTGAATGCAAATGCAGCAGTTTGTTTGTTATTATGTTCCTACAAAAAAAAAAAAAAACATATGTCTAGATGCTATTCTTAAAAAATCTGGTACTACTCTTTCCTTTCCGTATTGCAATTTTTGTTTCGGTGCCTCAAAGTGAGTAGGGCTCTCAAAAGGCAAGAGAGATGCCAATTTTTGTAAAAGGAAATGGAAGTGCTGTTATCCAACCCTGCTATACGATCACTAAATCTTAAAGCTTGTCTCATAGTGGAGGAGCAGTGAAGCAGGAAATTGCTAATGCGAAGTGTATGAGAGAAGACACACTATAGCAGGATTCAGGCCTCAGCACAAAAACCATTGCTGCAAAGGAAAAAAGAAGAAATATGTGGGTAGAGGAGAGCACTATGAAAATACAACAGCTTAAAAAAAAATAGAAAATAAATAACTAATCATTTTACTACTATATTCAAAGTTTAATTGTGTTATAATTTTGTGCCCAGCAAGTAGTCTTCAGTAATGAACGCAGCTGGCAAGCCGCATAGCTCCCCAGAATCTAGGCCATATCCATACATTGATGTAGGAGCGGGAAAATAAAATAATTCATTTTAAATTTGTGATTATCTACCTCAGAAGACTTTCCAGACAAAAGTTACTTGCTGTCTCTACAGAGTTTCTGAGGCAGTGCTGGCTGGTAGTCCTGGGTTCTGCAGACTCACTCAGAACATGTCATTTTTTTTGCACAAATGTGTGTGAAGAGAAAAGGTTTTTAGGTCTCTGTTTCATCTAGGGTCCTTAAGCATCTGCTTTAACTCTGCTCACTTCAGGAGTACCATACATCAATGGTACTATTAGCATCTTTAAATTATGCACGCATTTAACATGTTTTCAGGGTCATAGATTGTATTCCTCCAGGCATGTGCCCAGCTGTGTCTGTCAGGTAAAGGCATGTAGAGCTATGTAAGGTGACTGATAACAGAAAACATGCATCTCCATAAGACTTCACGGTTTAAGACTACAAAACAATCCACGTGTGGACAAAAGACATCGCGTTTTCCCAAGGTGCTATAAAACATAATTTTCCCTAGTAAAATTAATTTCACACTACTTACTCTATCCAGCTCTTGTAATTACTGTAGTGAACACTTTCATGACACTGCAGAAATGGCTGGAAGCCTAAAAGAGAATCTTCCATATACCACATTGTCTCTGGTGTCTTCTTGCAAAAGAAGGCTGGGAATCCTTCTGTAACCTTACTGACTGGGTGTATTGCAAACAAAACAATATCTTCACTTTGGATTAAACGTAGTATCACCTGGGATTTATATATTTACTTATTTGTGGAAAACATGGAATCATTTGTAAAAGTAATTTCATTTAAAATATAGCCTTCAGGATGTAGCTGCAGCCATAATTGACAGAGTTGTAAGCATATTTATGTCTGTGAAACCTGTATGGCAATATTTTAACAGACCTTAAACATGGAGTTGTAAAGTGCAGAGTTCTTCATTATTAGAAGTGTGAGGTGTTAACATATCTTAATATTCAGCATATACAGAGATTCACAAATATTGAACAACTCATTCTCACAGGAATATCTAAAACAGAGCTCGGTTATACAAGGGAATGAAGGTTGGGAAATGTAAGGGATTGAATGTATTCTAACCTCAATAGAAAAACATGCTTTAGTTATTCAACATAAATCTATGACTAGCTCCTGCCTCAAGGCTAGACTGTTAATTGTACTTGTTGAAAGTATGTAACCTGGTGTATCACTGTGCCAATAGATGCAATCCAAGACAGCCAGCTTCTTGCTGCCTTCACCAAGGGCAGGTCGTGCCTGACCAATCTGGTGGCCTTCTATGATGGAGTGACAGCATCGATGGACCAAGGGAGGGCAACGAATGTCGTCTACCTGGACTTGTGCAAGGCCTTTGACATGGTCCCGCACCATATCCTTATCTCTAAACTGGAGATATACGGATTTGATGGGTGGACTGTTCGTTGGATAAAGAACTGGCTGGAGGGTCGCAGCCAAAGGGTTGTAGTCAATGGCTCTGCGTCCAGGTGGAGGCCGGTCACGAGCGGTGTCCCCCAGGGGTCCGTCTTGGGACCGGTGCTCTTCAACATCTTTATCAACGACTTAGGCTGTGGGATCGAGTGCATCCTCAGCAAGTTTGTTGATGACACCAAGCTGAGTGGTGCAGTGGATACCCCTGAAGGAAGGGATGCCATCCAGAGGGACCTGGACAGGCTGGAAAAGTGGGCCCACGAGAACCTGATGAGGTTCAACAAGGCCAAGTGCAAGGTGTTGCACTTGGGTCGGGGCAATCCCAGGTGTGTGTACAGACTGGGAGAAGAACTCCTTGAGAGCAGCCCTGCGGAGAAGGACTTGGGCGTTGTGATTGACGAAAAGCTGGCCATGAGCCGGCAGTGCGCTCTTGCAGCCAGGAAGGCCAATGGCATCCTGGGCTGCATCAAGAGAGGGGTGGCCAGCAGGGAGAGGGAGGTGATCGTCCCCCTCTACTCTGCCCTTGGAAGGCCTCACCTGGAGTGCTGTGTCCAGGCCTGGGGCCCCCAGTACAGAGGGGATGTGGAGCTGTTGGAGCGGGTCCAGAGGAGGGCCACGAAAATGGTCAGAGGGCTGGAGCACCTCTCCTGTGAGGAAAGGTTGAGGGAGTTGGGATTGTTCAGCTTGGAAAAGAGAAGGCTCCGGGGAGACCTCATTGCAGCCTTCCAATACTTGAAAGGAGCTTACAGGCAGGAGGGGGACCGACTTTTTACATGGGTGGATAATGGTAGGACAAGGGGGAATGGGCTAAAACTGAAAGAGGGGAGGTTTAGTTTGGACATCAGGAAGAAATTCTTCACTGAGAGAGTGGTGAGGCGCTGGCACAGGCTGCCCAGAGAAGCTGTGGCTGCCCCATCCCTGGCTGTGTTCAAGGCCAGGCTGGATGGGTTCCTGGGCAGTTTGATCTAGTGATCTCGTGGCTGGCAGCCCTGTCCACGTCAGGGGGGTTGGAACTAGATGATCTTTGATGTCCCTTCCAACCCAAGCCATTCTATGATTCTATGATTCTATGATTCCATGATTCTATGATTCTATGATTATATGATCTAATTTCCAAGGGTTTTTTTTCTGGACTTGTGATGCAAAGCTGAATGCCTCATATTCTTCACATCCTACTGTGCTTTTTGGGCATGAACAAGTAGCTTCTACTCTGTGAAGAGTTGTACAACTGATCCCTCTCTCTTATACAGTGTTATCAGTATAGAGAGACAAATATGCAAAAGGGATTTAATTTGGGTAGTGTTTCCATAGCTATCATTTCTAATTTGTGATTCATCACATCTACGTGTAAACATAAAAAAAATGGCTTATAGACTTATCTAGCTGTCTAGGCTTCACCATCAGAGGACTAGGGCAGGAAACTCCACAGGGCAATTCATCTTGCCTAACACAGACATGAAGCTTTAGAGCATTTTGATATTTGATTTAGCTTCCTGGCACCAATTAGGCAGCTGCTTCAGTGAGACCATATTGCATTTTGAAGAAGCCATTTCTCTCCCATTGGCTGCAGAGGGGGTCCAACATAGATTAGATCCAGTACTTCAGGCAGCTAATGCTAGGCAGAATGAAACCCATTTCTTGTGTCTTCTCACCTGCTGGAATTATTATTTGTGGATTTTAAATGATGATATCTACGCAGCCCTTTGCCTGATGCTGCTTTCAGATACATTATCCAGACACCAAAATGTTAGCCTTAAATCAACTTAATGTTTGAACTTAACATTCAAAATCAGAAGTCACTTTCTAAAAAATAAAAATAAAAAATTATCTGGGATCCCAGCCTGAAATCAACTTTGAGGTCCAACTCCAAAGTAATGTGAAGATCTTGCTCAGATACAGGCATCTACATAATGCCACTGCATGCATATGGGGAATGAAGCAGGAGCATTTACTGTCAGAGAGCAGCAGTTATTTGCAAACACAGCTGAGGTGCTTCCAGCAGTGAATTGTTCACATGCTGCTTGATGTAAATAATAAGCTTTTTTTTTTTTTTACAAGCTCCCTGGGGCAGGGATCTATTCATCTGAGAGGCTCACCTCAACCACTCTGTTAAAAATAAATGAATAATATAATGCACAAAGACATCAGGGATACCTTTGCCATTCTAATTCCAGGCAAAACAGCTCTCCATTCACTGTTTAGCACAAAGATTTCAGTGACTGAGAACTGTAGTTCTCCACCTACTTGAGATGCCCCCTTTGACTGTACTTTGTACAGTACACCAGCACCTAGAAGTCCCCTATTTCTTGGACCATTCATTACTTGCTTAAAATGAGGTGCCATAGTAGGCACCAAAATGAATGGATGCCATGACAAAGAGTCTGAATATGGTAAAGATCACTAACTCAAATTTTTCTAGCATTTGGCATCTTCCAGAAAAGTAATAATATATTAATAGATTAATACTCACTCTGTTGCTCTGCTGGCAATGTTCCCTCCAAGTTCTGCTACTGCCAATAAGCAAACCCAGAAATAAAAGACCTGTGTGCCATTTGGTGGAGTTATGTGTTGCCCACTTCACTCATCCATTGTCCTCATTAGCAAAAGGCCTGAAGAAAAATGACTCCATTTTTATCAATTTCTTACTCAAAATTCCCACAGGATACCCAGCTGTCAGCATGTCCCTATGTTTCAAGGCACTCAGGCATTTCTGAGCTAAGATTTGAGTTTTCCTCTGTGTTAATTATAGGAACAACATGCTAAGTTGATCTTCAATCAGAAATCTCCTTTTTGCCACCCAAGATTCACCCAACGTACAGCTTTTGACTGAAAGTAGAAGTGAGAAGTCACAGCTGTACTTATCACTTACATAAAATTGAACTTGTGTGTTTGAAAGGGCATTGCAAAAGAATTTGAAAGATTCTTACTGTATAAAATACCGTAAAAATAATCTGCAGAAGTAGTATAACTTTGGCTGAGCTTCTCTTGCCCTGACTTTGTACTTTCTCCTACTGGGAGTAGGAGGGACAAAATTCTGAATTTCCCAGTGATTCTGCTGTACGTACTGTTGTCTATGGAAAGAAAAATGGGATACGAGACCAGTAATGAAGAAGTAACAACTTAGCAATGAGATGTAAAGGAACATAGTCATTGCAAAGGAAGAGGCTGGAAATGGAAGAAGTAAGTGAGATGAAAGCAAGAAATGATGTCTGATTGTAAACAGGCTCTTTGTAAAGGGAAGTGAACAGGTCATTGGACTAGAATCAGTGACTGACAAAGATGAAAAAGAATACTGTGTGATGAAAGGATTCCTATTATGTACAGCAGCAGGTTCTTGAAAATGGAAATACAGTACTACTGTGTATCAGCTGATGCTAGACAAGCTGTTAGCAAAAGGCTGTATGAAAGTGACATTACTCAAGAAGAAACAGGTTAAAAATTGAATGAAAAGGCTAGAGCGTGTATGGAATTGCTGCCAAACTGTTTAAAGAGCTAGTGAGTGATAGGAAAGTGTCTGCTACTCTATGCCCTTATAAAAATGTTATCTGTTCATCAGAACACATTGCCAAGCCAGCTGTCAAGAAAGTGCTGCAAGAAATCAAGGGGCAAGAGTTTGTTCAATGTTCCTAAGAGAACAAGTTTTTCAATCCACCATTATAAGTAAGGCAACCAGTGAGAGGCTTGGCAGCAGATGTGGGTGGACATGCAGTATGTCCCCGATGGTGCTGGTAGTGAAGAGAGATGTTGGCTTGGAGCTGGTCATTATGTTGAAGCCATAGAAAGAAGGTGTGCCAGTCTGCTGCAGGAAATCTCAGGCAGAGGGCAATTGTCTGCATAGGTTCAGATGTAGCGCAACACCTTGTCACAGGGGCTGCTACTGAGGTGTCTGCTTCAACTTTACTTCAGTCCTGCTCAAAGAGAAGAGCAAGAGTTGCAAGCTGTAAGACAGTTAGAGTAAGAAAGTAAGACAGCAAAAAAGAGTAGTAAGTAGTAGTGGAAAAACATTGCAAATGTCTTTGGGAAGTTGAGCAAAAGACAGCATTGCCTCCTAGGTAGCTCAGTGGTAAAAATACGAGGCATTGATAGGTAAGATTAACCAAGTAGCTGCCTGAGCAGAGGGGTGGGGAAGCCACATGAGAGAGGAGGTGTCAGCAGGCAAAATGTTGTCTGCAGGAAGGGATGCACAGACCAGCCAGGGTAACCTGCAGATTGCTCTCTCCTCTTACATCCCCTGGCCCTACCACAGAGCCTCAAAGCCCTGCTGAAGACACCCTACCTCCCCTTCCATTCCACGGGAGGGGCTGCCAACACAGCAGGTTCCTCCATGTGTGCAGATCCTGTCACTTACTTGTGTGGCTCTTCAGGATTCTAAGTTTGCCTGCATGCTTCTGCCCACATAAAACAGAGGAGCCAGACTCTGAAGACAGACTTTCGTCTAAGCAACGCTGAAAAAATGAAAGATGCTAGCTAAAACGATGCCTGAAGGTACAGTGAGATTAGTTCGTAGTGCTGAGCCTCAGCTGGACACTCTGGAAGCTGCAGCTGCTGGGTAGTGTGGCTCTGAATAATAATAGGATGAAAACACAAAAATGTCATTAGTATTTGTGTCTTATGTAAAATGTATTAATAGTGTCAGCTAGTTATTTCTGTGCTATACTGAGAGGGTGCTGTGATTCTCTCTGTCCTCCACAGGGCTGAAACCTGTGTGCTTTTCTTCCCATTCCTTACTGAGCCTCTCATAGTGTTTCCAGCTCAGAAATGATCCTAAATACCCCTTGGATATCTTTGCATAGAAGTCAGAAGTTCTGTCCTGACAAATATAATCTAACAGTGTTAGCAGCTTCCCCGTGTTATGATGCTATGCAGGAAGTACTGAAAGGGACCTCCTGGATCAATGGCCACGGCTGGGACAAGATGAGCTGGTCAACCCACATTTCTGCAAACCACCAGAACCACAACTGAAAGCAGTCTGCCTCCCAGGCCTCAACATCCTCATGGCAGGCAGTATCAGGGCTGTCTCACCAACACGCGGTGCCAGAGCCCACCTACACAGCAGGGAAGTCCATGCACCCTTCATTGGATGCACCCCAAGGTCTCCCACAAAATATACATCCCCAGAGCTACCCCAGCTAAAGACACCAGAAGAGGAAGTTCTGAATCCAGCCTCTTGCCTGACTCTGAGGGTGCCTCTGCTGAGTCTTCTCCTTTCAGGTGCAGGCTGCCTTGTCATAGTATCCTTCTATTTTATACCTTCTGAGGACAGCACCCATTTGGCTTTCCTGAGTTGATGTATGGTTACCTGGGAACAACTAAGTAGTAATGAGTGATCTATAAAACTCATGAAAAGTTTATATTTGGTCAATATGCTTTAAAATACTTGTTTAGTCTTACTCATCACACGATGATCACACTACGTATGAAATGAAATTTCAGATTACCTATAATCCTATTTTAACTTCCTAAATTTTTATTGATCTTTATCAGAAATTTATTTTTCTTTTGCAGTACTTCTTTTTCTATTCTTCACAGAGAATGTAATAAAATATGCATTACTGTAAACTCTTGGTTTTTTAAGTATCATGATGATTTCAGGATGATTGGTTGTGACAAATGCAAGATGCACTGTGCTACAGTTATCCTGAGAGGGCTGTGAGCATTAGCTGGCATTCCCTAAATGTATTTCTCATTACATCCCATCATTTTACTGTCTTTCAGCAATGATGTTCCTTGTCTTCATTCCAGTGTTGCCTTGGGGATTAAGTAATGAGTCCTCCGACCATTTTCCTCTTTCTTTCTCTCTAAAGAGAAGGCAAACAAAGTACCAGGCAGACTAGAAGATAAAGTAGCTTGAATAGTAGGAAAGAAGAGAAAGAGATGGGACTATAGATCAAAGAAACTGAGAAGATTTGATTCACCACTTGACTAATCTGTAATAGACACCAGCTTGGTCTATTCTGCAAGACTCCATCAAAATCATTTTAGGTTTCTCATGCAAAATGACTCCCCTCTCACCATCTCAGCTGCTGGATTTCAAGTATCCCCTCCAAGCATCAAATCATGAGCTCAGAACATGAATTCTGTCTTTTAGAGAATGCTATGATAGACCTTGGCATTTATGAGATAAAAGGAAAGACAGCCAAGTTAATTTTTTTTTTTTACAGTGACAGAAATTTCTGTGGCTATTATATCATTACTAAGTTCCAGTATGTAATACTGAAATTGAATTATGGATAGCATGCATAATTTTCTACATATTTAGCTTTCACTTATCGGCAATCCTGTGAAAACTGTACTTGGACTCTCCACCATTTTAAACATGGTATCCTGTTCTGTGCTTCAAGGCTACATGTCTGTTCCTTCCTGCGTGGTAGTTATCAGGACCATTCCTTCTCTTCTACTGGCACATCTCCATCTGCTTCTCACTGTATAGGTAAGGGGAATGCTTCAGGCTAAATGTTCTTCCTCAGCGCAGAGACCATCTTAGTCAATGTTTTCGTGCCTAAGTCTCCAGGGGTCTTTATTTTCATTATGCAATGGGTATTTCAGTTTCCACCTCTTTTGTTCAGGAAACAAATAACACTGGTTCTTTTCTGTGCAACTCAGAAATCAATATCTATTTGAAATTTCTGCAGTTATCGGTGCTGTTGTCCTCTTTAAACTGCAAAGTATTTGACAGCTTTGTGTCCTAGCCATACAAAGCAAGGCTGAATATTCTGTTTAAAAAACATTTCTTCTTGCAGAAAACACATAGAAGCTGCACAAATGATACAGCATACACATTCTCATCATGGTCCCTGCAGCCCAGAACATTTCCTTGCCTAAGAAACTCATGTCCTGGAGAGGCTTGCAAATAGCTGCAACTTGATGTGGGAGGCCTGAAGGCCACCCATAAAGAGCACAGCAGACTGCCTGGGTTACTCAGGGAAGTCAGAAATAAATTGTGATTCATGGAAGAGGTGTGTAGGAAAAAGGTATTTCAAGCTCTGAGCATAGCTGCTGTGGCTCCCAAGGAATCACAGAAACAGACACTTGGTATTGTTCCAAAACACCTTCCACTTATTGACAGATTACATCATTCAAAGCTAAAGAAGCTGCACACACTTCCAATAGAAGTATACAAGTATGCAAATAAGAATAAAATATCCTGCCTCTTCATTTCTCCCCCACAAAATTACATCTCGACTGAAATCCTGATTTTCTTGACACCAAATACTTCTGTCTGTAATCAGGGCAGGATTTCACTTACTGATGCTGCTCTCTGCCCTGTCACATCCCACTGTCACCAGCCAGGCCCTCCACATCAGACAGGCTTTGTCCATGCCCAGCTGTTTGCACAGCTGCTTCTCTCCTTGGCAGCACTGAGTAATTGCTCTGCTGCCGCACCTCCACAGTAACTCTCAAAAAAAGACAAGAGCAGCATGAATGCAGCAAGTGCTTAATCTCTGTTCTCATCTTCCTTCCTTCCAGGTTCTTCCTCTTCAATCAAACATTACCAAACCACGCATTTTTGTCCCCATTGTTGCTACTTTACGTTTCATTTGGCACCTTCGGGCTGTCATGTGCAATTTCTCACTGGATGAGGATGGTACCTTAAGTGCAATAGCCCATCCCCAGACAGGGAGAATTGTCCACATGATCCTACGACACCTAACCATTTCTAATCACAACAGAACTAAGGATAAACAGGCAGATATAGGTTGTGAGAGCCATGGGAAAAGGAATAAACATTTTTGGAAGATAACCTTTCCTCTGGCATGCTTCTGCGATGGCACTTTTAAACATCTGCTGCATCCTGCTACCTTGCATTGTGATACTGTCATAACTCATCAGCAATGCCTGGGCAGTATTTGCATAGTGAACCTCTAAGGAATATCTAGACTCCTCTGAGAGGAAAAATGGTGATTTGGTAGCTTGCATTTTCCCCTTTAACACTAATTCTCAGGCTGATATCTCAGGGTGATGAGAGGAGCAATGAGCTGCAGAAGATTCTTTCTTCCAGATAACATATAAAACCGAGAGTCTGCTACTTGCAGTCACTGAAGATACTGTGCCACTTTTCTGTGAGGTGTATTATTTCCTCTACTCTAGTGAAATCCCAGCTGTGAACCTTACTTTCTGCCTATCTATTTGCTCCTTAAAATTAAATTGGATAGGATGGTTTTCATTTCCTGTCCTCTCACTTCTTGTGTTGTGTGGCTACAGGCAGTTAAACAACCACAGTGTTTCACCCTGGAGGTGCCTGTATGTCAGTAACGGGTGAAATAATCCTTTTATGAAAAGATTTACCTGCCTCACAGGAATGTTGTGAAGTTTAAGACTTTTTTTTTTTTTTTTTTTTTTAAGAGGATTGAGATAAAAAGCACCATGGTATACATATGACCTGCACATTTGCAAGGAATTGACAAATTTTATAGGCATTTAACAAATACCATAATTTTTATGACAGTTAAGTTTCCTTCATCATTTTTGAGTGGAATAAGTTAGTTTTGAATAACCAAAATTAAAGCAGTTGAAATATAATCCAGCCAGGAAAGAAAAATCAACCACTGTGCTCTTCTTTAAAGGAAACAGCTCTCTCTGCCAGGCAGGATCTCTAAAGGATGCAGAAAAACTATTGTGAAGGATGGCTGTCATATTAATGCGTTTTCAGGTCTTTTCCTACAGCCACTTTCAAGACACGTGACTCAGCTGTATTTCTTTCTATTCAGCAAAACCAGTGCTTGCTTTGAATACCAAAGTCAGAAAAGAAAGAAACACAGAGAGACCTCTGTCAGCAATCACACAGGCAGTGCATTTCCTGATGAAAACGGTGGCAGAAGCCCAGCTTTCATTTGTACCTTACACTTTCATCCCTATTTCATTGAGTTTTCCAGATCTGGACACTTGCCATCCAAGAAAACTTAACCCCTTGAGGTGAAACAAGGGAATGTGCTTAAAATCAGGTGTTAACATCAATTTCAACAAACTTAGCAAAAACAGGGCATGTTATTCCATGCAGCCCTGGCAGAGGGAGACATCAGAAACATAGCTAGTTTTATTACAGGATCTTCTGTCTTGGAAGGATAAATGGCTATTATTAATCACTGTTTCTGGAGCATCCAACATGACTGAGAGACATTCAAGTAGCAATAAAGGCCAGACCCCAACTTTACAGTCCTAAATTAAATACAGAGTGGGAGGTAAGGGCAGTACAATGTACAGAGTGCTCCTTACGGTGGTTTGAACCAGTTGTTGTGGGTCAGCCAGGAAGTCCTGTATGTAGTGTTAGGGATTATCTTGGGAATCCTCCCATCTACTTTAGTCATACAGTGTTTGTGGAAACTGAATGCTTTACTCCTGATGGGTTTTGTCAAGTACATCCCTTGAAAGTAGATATACTCGCTGTAGGGAGAAAATTAAGTGCAGATTATTCTCATTCATTTTCAGGAGAATTTTCCAACTTGCAGTTTAATGGGGCTTCACTGAACAAAACCAGATTCTTTATGTTTAAACTCTCCTTTTAAAGTCTTAAGTTCTTTTTTTTTTTCCAAAAGTAAATATACTAAGTATGAGCTGGCCTCAAACCTCAATTTACAAATGTTTTCTATTAACCAGGTGTTTATTTTGTTTGCATTATCTCATCCCCTTCTTCCCTGGATATTTGAGGATTAGCATATGTTACAGACAAGATCAAAGAGATCAATTTACAGTTTGTGAGCTTTATTCAGGAATGATTTGATTTTTGCAAACACAACACAGCTGTTGTGTATGCAAAAATCTACTTACTAAATGGTATGTAAAGAAAAGGTTTCTGTGGAGTCTTTTGTTTGACAGAATTCACTCTTCCATCTCATACAAAAATCAATTAAGATGAAAATGCAACTGGACTGTGTATGTGTATTTTTTTTTTAATCAATAATCCCCCATGTTCCAAAATTCCATTGAATTAGATTTTCAAAGCTCTTTTGTTCTCACCTGTCTGTGAAAAATCATTCACGGCATACTGGATCTCAGCTTATAGTGACTGCCTGGATCCAAAAGGTAAAGCACTCCGTCCCCAGGGAGGGTGCCAGCTGTCTCATTGATTCAGCACAGTTCTTGGCTGATTCTGAAGTAGCACTGGCATAATTTCCAGAGAGAGGTGTATAATGAGGTAGCGCCACATTAACCATTACCAGGGAGAAGCAGAACATCTGGTCTGGAACAAAAGAGAAGCCCAGAGCTGAACTATCAGCATCAAAGCATGCACTTGTGAGGTGGCGTATGCCAGGACTCATTCATTGCCTAGAAGCAACAGATTTAGGGCTCAAATGGGATGTGAAATAAGAGTAAAAATAATAAGGAAAAAAAAAAAACATTTTCTTGTGTACTTCTTTCCTAGGATTTATGTTCTTGCTGACTTTGGAAAGAAAAAAACACTGTTACAATTCTTGTACTCTAATAATAGAAGTGATATTCAGAATAACCCTCACCTTGTACAAATGCATAGCTATTTCCTGTACATTTTATTTTTTTTTTTTACTTAGCTGTCTTTACTCCTTTCACAAACTGAGCTGCCACTTTGTTGTAATCCCAGTAAAACTGCAGCTCAGTGGAACATCTTCTACCCTTTGCAGGTTCCAGTTCCACAGCAGGAAGTCTGAAAATGCCAGGGAGCACCCAGTCTGCCAGCTAGAAGAAATTTCCCCATGCACTACTCTCACAGTCTGGAGGGCTGAGGATGCAAACTGTGAAAATTCTTCATCAACAGTTGGTGGAGATAGTGGGGAGTGTTTTAGAAATAGAGTGAGAGGGAGAGAAAAGGAAGGACATGATCATAGGCAGCCCTTGCTACCAGGTGCATTCACACCAGGTGCTGGCTCTGTTCTCCACCAACTCAATGAAATCCCTGTCAGCAGCAACAGGATGCTGGCAGCTTTTGCAGTTGTACATAAATGCCTGGGTATATTTCTGCTTTATTTCATTGGGTTCACAAGTTTAAGAAACTGAGGTTTATACTAGAAAAACAAAAGGAGAAGAGGTGTCTTCCTATCATTTACAGGAGATAAAAATGTCTTTCCATCAGCTTCCAGAGTACAGCTTTCTTGCTGACTGCACTATTGGGTACATCAGTGAGCATATGGCACCTTCACAGCTCTCATCATCATTCTGGACAACTTCCTTGCCAGGCTGAGTTGTCTCCTAGAGGACTGACGCTAGAGGATCTGGCCAAGTACCCCTGGTGCCAGGTCCTTGAGGCAGGTATTTCATAATGAAACTCATCACTCTCTCTTACATGCATAGGAGGGTTGACTCTGCTCGGAGTTTTCCTGTTTGCTTTGGGGGGTGTTAGGATTCCTGCCATTGCTCTGTCTCATGACTACTAACAGCTTGTTGATTGTGACCCAAGACTTTTTTTCCTATTGTCTGTTAATTCCTGGGAACTTAGAAAAGCATTATGAGGTTGATTGTAATATTGGGCAATGTTAAATATGGAATAATTCAATGTTCCAGGCACTCTTTAGTCAGTATCTCTACCAATTTTCCTGCTGTCCCATCAGGATATTCATAATATGGATTCAATGTGATGGGCTTTAACTGACATAGCAAAGAGAAGCACTGTTGGAACATAAGGCTCCTGTGATCCCTCTCAACCTCAATCAGGATTTCCCAAACTCCCTGATTTCACATTGCAAGGAGTCAGATGCACATCAGTAAGTTATTAACTCCTAAACCAGAATACCAATTCTTCATCGTTACCTATTTTTCCTCTTCTATTCACANCTCCCCTCATATCATACTTTTGAACTGCAAAATATTCTGTGCCCTTTAGGATTTGCAAGCCCGTCTTTTTCTGTCAGCCCACTCTGCTCACTAAGTCTTTTAGGTCCTCCCCTCTTTATTTGTCTGCCTGGCTCTCCCCCCAGAAATGCAAGGGGTTTAATGTATATGCTCTGTTCCTCAGTTTAGTGTTNGGTACAAATTGCATCCCCCCTTTCAGCCAGTGTAAGTGCATGTTTTTTGTGTCAACAAAGAGGCACAAAATAAAGGAGGTATTTCCCTTGAGTTTTAGCTCAAAATGGAGCCAGGACAATCCTGGCATGTGTCTCCACATCCAGGAGCTGGAAAATTCTCCCAAAACCCAAGGTAAAGCTATAGCCAGGGGAAAAAAAAAAAAAAAAGCCACTGCATAAGAACAGACTATACAAAAAGGTTT
>VXAV01006899.1:112582-123280 GCA_013399715.1 Alectura lathami | reverse complement strand
AAAATTCCAGCACTCAGTGCCTGGTGGCCCCTGCATCAACAAACATCCTTATGTTCCTAGTGTTACATCTTCACTTGACGTAACAACAAATGAAAGCCTTCTTCTGTATATCCATTTCCATTTCATGTAACTTTGGCAAATGCCAGCTGGAATAGGAAAAGATGCTCTGATTTCAACAGCTGACAGAAAAAGCCAACCATTGCAAACAGAAAAGGAGCAGGACATTACAGAATACTTGTATGTTAACAACAGAGTCCAAAGCCAGGAAAATCACTAAATAAGATTCAAAGCTTGCCCTTTCTGGCCCCAGCTGTCACCAGGCACTGGACCTGAACAGTTGCTAGGTTCATGTTTTTCTTCACTGACCGAAGTCAGTGCTTCTGTACGTAAGATAGTGCAGTGGTTGTCAATCACCAGTCATGTTGAATGCATTCTAGAAAGAGAAGGAAAAATGGAGAAATGAAAAACAAATGAAAAGACCTGGATGCTCTTCATGGCTTCAGTTGCTCTCCTCTTCTCCTACCCCAGTGATAAGGTTTGTGAAATAAGGAGAAAGAGGAATATATAGGAAATTTTTAAAACTGCTAGTAGAATTTGAGGCATGTAATGTAACACTTTGCTACAGTAAAGCTGCATCTTGTACTAGAATACTGTTTTTTCCCGGTTTCATTCATGACCATCACTGCATACATGCATCTGTCCTTACAAGGTGCAGGTGACACTGCGTAGGTACATCTAAGGATCTAAGTAAGGAGTTGGTAGCAGGGAGTGGAGGAGTTGTCATGGACTGTTTTCCTACCAAAGTCACACATTTTGATCTGAGTGATATTAAATCCTCTGAAGCTCTGGTAGAATATAGAGTTTGCCGTTGATCTCACTTATATTAATTTCTGACTTCCTAAAACTTCAGTATAGCAAATTTCAGTACAAGCTTGTCTACAGAAGAATTTCAGTGTACACAGAATCTTCCTTCTAACACTTCACACGATATTACCAGGCATGTGACAAACTCTAGATGGAGCATTTTTGACACCTGACATCTAGAGCATTCCCATGCCTTTTCAATAGCAGCTGCTGAGAAGAAATAACATCCTCCAGCTGCACAACTTTATCCTTCCCTCACTTGTGAATTGAGATGTTTGGTTTTAAAGTGGCACTCTATACTGTACTCTTAAAACTGCAATTGTCACTTGATGAAAGGAAGCCAAATGCTCCATCAGTGACATCTGACAGCAAATAAAAGTCTCCTTCCTAAGGGCATAATGGGCAGGATGCAGCCATATCATTCTCCTCTCTTATTAAATCACACTATCAGTGGGATTAGCTATCAGGCAGTAGACACATGGACTCCACAAGAATACACAAAACAGAAGCAGGGTACAAAAGACAAGCGCATGCCCCTCCTCAGAACTGAGCACCGTGACATTCCATGAATACATTAATGTGATCGGTTCTCCAAAGAAAGCCTAAGGAAAACAGCTGGCACTAATGCAAGGCCAGGTATCCTATCACCTTCAGCTTGGCCTTCACAGTGGGGTGAAACCACAGGGGAGGAAAGAAACAGCAGTTCCTCACTTACCAGATTCTCTTGCAGGACAAATTTTAAAGAACAACAAAAACATACAGGCAGTAATTGCCAGACTGTTAAACAAGAATGAAAAGCATGACCAGATGAACAAAAAGTTTGAGTTTGTTCATTCTTTCCTCCCACAGCTGCTGCCTGGCCACAATCTCCTTCTCAAGTCTAATTAGCAGGGCAAATTAAGCCCTCATGTTACTCTATTCAGTGAATTTTGCACCAATGTGCCATCCTGGAGATTTTAAGCAGCTTTCTGTTAGTATTTAGATGTCAAAGGAATTTGATTTCAGAAAGGGCTTGAGTGTCCCTACATACAGATAGATTCTCTGTATAAGGACTAAGATGTCAAAAACAACCCAGAGTGAATCAACTACTCGTAGCTCTAGAGGGGCTGTGGCCCCATATCAAGCCTACCAGGCACACATACCCTACAGCATCTTCAGTGACACTAGACACCCTATGCTTAGGAACCTTAGATGTTCTTTACAAGCCAACCAAAAGATTCCTGGCTTTTATGTATGCTGTATTCAGACACAACAACTCTAATTTATTGATTTATTCAGCCTAAAAGACAAAGAATAATGGTGCTAATAAAAATAAAATTAAATAATGAAAAGAGTTTTTTGATACTTTTTAATCTTGCCTTTCTTTACACTTTGTATACTACTTTCAAATTGTACATCACTTCTACAGGATCCATAGGGGACTAGCAAAAAGATTCCCTTTTGAATATCAACAACTGCAAGGCCAAGGTCAGAGCTCCCTTCTCCTACCTTACTTGGTCAGAGATAAGCTGCTTAGCTGGGAGAAGCCCTTGATGAAAATAACCTGCCCCAAAAGACCATCCATGTCCACGCTACATCCTCCCTACAGAAAGGCTGAGCAAATCTTCTCTTTGGCAAAAGCAAGAAAATACAGGAGTCAGCAGAATCCCTCTACTCTTATCTGTCCTCACTGATTAGGAGTAAGGGGTTGTCCCTGTGAAAAGCCCCCATGTCCTTTATTCAGTGATATAGCTTGGGCTGCTGAGACACAACCACTCTTTCTCCCTTGCAGAAGGCCACGTTATCTGCTGCATGGGGTGAGTGATGAGTGGATTTGGGCTTTCCCAGGTGGCTACCTAGTGCAGGCTTCAGACTGGAAGTGTCTCAGATAAGAAGGACATACACGTGGGGTGAGGGAGGAGAGGACACGCATCACTGCACTATCTCTGACTGCACAGCAAGCCTGGACCTCCCCGACGCTCCAGTCAAACGCACCATGCAAATTACCTTAAATGACCCCGTTTTATTCACAGAGCATTTTATTCTAGAACATGCATCCCGTGAATCCCCTTGGCAACTAGCTAACAGCCAGCAAAATATTCTCTGGCAAATGCCCATTAAACTTCACACAACGTTCCTACACCAAAGAGGCTTTATCTCTAGTTTGTAGTCTCATTTTTTTAAGCATCCTGCAGTACCAGATAAGCTTTACAAAAGCTGTTCATTATTTGATGTTTCCTTTGTTCAGAAAAAAATGACAACAAATAAATTTGGGGAAAATATAGGCACCACTTTGATATTTTCAGTGGTGCTATTCACAAAACAAAGAAGAAATACATTTTTAACATCCTTGCCTAGAATATTAAAGTCCTGGGTTTTGCCGGAGAGACCGTTTGGGTACAGAGAGCTTCATTATCAAAGGTCTCAGCGGTTCTTCTTGTCTGTACCCTCCCCAGCAGCATCCTGCATGTCACAATCACTTTCTGGGAAACCAATTGTGATCTTTCACAGAAAGCTATTAAAAGTAACCTGGATCTTACAGATACAACCATAACATTTTAACCTAAGTATTTTTAAAAGCCAGTAGCCTTTCTTAATTATTTAATGAAGATTTAGCACCAGGTATTAGCTCCTGGGCAGAGATGTGTGTCAGGTATATGCCATACAATTTGTTACTGAAGGATGAACATTAATGTCTGTTGCCACACTAGGAGACGGGCTCAACCTGGGCAATACTTTACTAATAGTTTCCAGTGTGGGAGGATTTCAAATTTCCATCATTTCAAATGATTCATTTGTGTTTTAATGTAGATCCAGGCTCACTTCACATTCTTGGGCCATTGCAGACATTTTACCCCTCTGAGTTAATCCTGCGTTCATTCCCCAAAATGAATATTCATACCATTCAAATGCAATTTTTAATTAACTGCACCAGCAGCATTATCGTTATTGCACCTGAAAGATCCAAAGCCAGATCAGAGAAATGTTGCCTCAATAGAATTCACTAAATTCTGCTCACATTCCCTTCTAAGGCTGATCACCTTTAAAGTAATGAGAATAAACTGTGGGATAATATAAGGCAGATCTAATTAAGATAATGAACTGGAGATTATGAACATTGCTACTCTGTGTCTGAAGAATTTTAATATATTAGTCTAGCAGAAGGTTAAGGATTTACAAAAAGAACGATACAGAAATATAAAATGTGTTTCTGTTGGACAAAGCTTGAGATTCAGCACCTAAAACGTATAAATGAAAGAAGGATAAAAAGCAATAAAGGAGGATATTTCAGGAAACACACATCATCATTTCTTTGAATTCATTTACTTAACACTTGCGTAGAACACAGGATGAGAGAACTCTCCCTATAAAGTGAGGAACAAAAAGAAAGCAGGCAGGGAAACGTTATGACAAGCTGAGAGGCACTTATAAAGCTATACTGTGGAGAGTTTTATCCTAGTTTCCATCTGATATGGCTGTTACGGCCTTGGATGAATTTTTCTTGCAGGAGCAGCCTAATTAGCTTGCCAGCAGCAGAGAGGAAAGGAAGGGGAGGGAGGCAGACAGAGAGGAAGGGGGTAAATGATCTGTTAGGTAAAAAAGAGCTGATATCAATATGACCCACTGTTCATTTTCTGTGGAGCTTCATCTTCCAAAACAAGGCAGCAGAGAGACAAATATTTGAGGGTGAAACTAGAACTTAACAATTTTCTGTAATCAATAGCAGATTGTCAGAAATCGTCCTTGTCCCATTTGCAGAGATACATTCTTCAAAGCAAGTGCCTGGGAAATGCTGCCTTGGAAAGGTACCCCCAGCTATTTCACTGTAATTATTCTGCTACAGATAAAATTTCACTCCAGAAAGAATCATTATTACCCTTCTAGAATAGAAACATCAGTTTACAAGCATATTCATTACGTAGCTGCAAAACCGAGCCAAGCTGTGCTGGCCCAGCACTGCACACTGAGTGCACACCGTGTCCTCTGCTGAGAAGGAAACACCGTGGAAACCGAAGTCTGGAGGGATAAGTTAGCATGGAGACATGACTGCAGCACAGGTAGGCATACGCAACCCACCACTGGCAGCGCGTGCAGTCTGCAGCAGCACAGCTCCCCCAGACCACGCTGTCTTGCCTACAGCTAGAGGAAGGTGCTGGGCTGTGAAGCATCGGCTACTGCAGGGGACAGCTTCTCTTACCAGCCCCATGTCTCAGCACTCTTGATGGTGTAAGGAGAGACGTAGCTCCTGAAGATCATCTGCTCTGTGTTGCATGTTGTTACTGCAGACTAAGTGACCCTCTGGTGTGCTCCAGTACCTGTGGAAGTACATACACAGAAAAATGGCCGTGGCATTATTCAGACTGCTTCACAGAGTTAAGCTAGCATTGCAAGAGGCGCTGGACCCTGCCCTCAGGTGTGTGCAAAGTCTGTAGCAGAGGCCCCTAACTTGGATGTAGGGGGAAGCAGTTGGAATCAGTCAGCCCAAAACACCATTTTGTGTTTTGTTTCTACAGTGATACAATTCAGGAATAATCTAATCAATATATATACTTTTTTTTTTTTTTTTCTGATTAAATAACACACGGTTTAGGTTAGAAAATATTCTTTGATAGGGAGAAGTATCTGGAAATAAAATGACAGTAATCTCATTCTGGCCCATTTCTACTGCTTCAAACAGGGTGCCATGGACAACACGTAATGTCTCCAAAGTTCATTTCCAAAAGAACAATTCTTACTGCTTCTTCCTGTCCAATTTTCATTTTGTTCCAGAAGAAAAGGTCGTACTACAGATAAGCATGATTGTCACCGGCAGTGTGATAACTGACTGACATGGTAGTGTTATTTCTCTGTATTTAGGAACATACACTTGCCTTGGAAAAAATAGCCATCTATGGATCTGGAGACAGAGGTTTTTTTTTTTTTTTTAGCTTTGCTTCAGATTGCTCTACAAAAAATATCAGCTTTTTCTCCCCACAGCATCAAAGAGACAATATCCATAACATATTCTCCACAAAGAGTAAAGCTTGTCTGTGAAGTAGACAGGTATTTCCTGGAGGCTTATTTTCGCTTGGGGTAAGCAAGAAAATAAGGACATAACCAGTCTCACCGCTCATTCTCTGAACACCAAGCACCAAGCTTTTACCCTCGCTTCTCTCTTATTAGCACAGTATTAAAAATAATTCCAAAGGAAAACATTCTGCTGTGCACACTCGTCCCCCTGAGGAGAGGATGAGAGAACAAACACACACCAGCTGTTCATCGTGCTGCTCCGTGCTCTACTGCATGTCACTCTGTTTCTTTGGTCATGAGCTCAACAGAAAACCCCAAAAGAATAAACTGGAAATCAAGACTGTCCTAATATCACTGAGTAAAGCCTGAAAAAATCAGAGCGAGAGCACTGAAGCAATTGCTCAGAGGTCTGCCAGCTGCATACTACACATCAGCTCACCAGGAAATGACAGAGTAAATGAGAAGGAGACATCTCTACTCAAATTTTAAAATAGGCTTTTAAAGCATGTCTTGTGAAAAATCAGTAGGTTTCAGAGGTGGGTAAACCTGACCTTTAGAAAAATCTGGTTTACCTGAATGACTTGTATTGACCAAATTACTAACGCAATAAACTGTTAATACTGACCTGATTCATACACATCTAATATGGGCCTTAAACATCAGATACTTCCCCTGCCATTTTGTAGGGTCAGACAGCATGGTATTTGGACAAGTAAGGTGGAGAATCAGTGAGAAGATAAGACCCTGCTCGGTAAGCACTTGGGTGATGGGAGGGAAGTTCATTAGCCCCAGGACAGTCAGCCTGCCAGGGAGACCACAAATTGGCCTCCATGTGCCGAGGAGATAAAGGAATTCTGAATGCATAACAAGTTAGCATCTCAATACCAGGAAAAGCTAGCTATAAATATAGAGGTATGTTCAAACAGGTACTTAAGGCAGGAGGGGCTGAAGAAGGCAGGTCAGCCTGCCTTTAGGAACAGGAAACATTATTTAACAGAGGCAAATAGACATGTTTTAAAAGTTTTTTTTTTTTCTCTAACTGCTACCTTGGAAAAAAAAGCAATATAGTCACTAAATCAGTCTAGACACTGCCCACTGGAGATGAGGACTTAGTCAAAGTGAGGAAAGGTCATTTGATTTAATTGTAAGAAAAATTAAAGTTACAAAAGTGAAAACATGAAATCTGAGAAAAGATAAAGAACACAGGTAAAGCTGGCCTTTCAAATTGTGACAGGCTAGTGAAAAATCTTAGCAGGGAAAGATGCAAGAATCTTTTTTTCCTGTACACTAATTCTGACAATTTTCCAGACATGCAGTATAATTACAGCTTGATCATTTTTTGATGTAGCTCATAATCATCATGGAGATATCAGACAGCACCTGTCACCTCTGATTTGCAGAGCCGAAGTATTTTTACCAGTATTTAAAAGATTTGTTCATTCTGTCCATGACTTGTCAGGTTTAAAAGAAAAAATCCACAGTGGTCTTAGTTCACATAGATACAAACTTACCTCTTGAATTTTGCCTCCATCTTCAGGGAAGACAGAGAATTCCTTCACAGGAGAACAAAGATGTAGATGGAGAGTCACTTCAGAAATTGATTTATTCTGATTAAACTGGAGAACACAATTTTAACTCCAAAATTGTTGTAACAATTGTTTCTCTTTTGCTGTCATTGTTTATGGTCTTTTCAACACCATTGCATTTCAAGGATATCGTCATTTATACATATTTTCCTTCCCCAATATTTAAATCAATAGCTTTAAATATTCTTTTACTCTCCATTATCCTTCCAACTTTTGCTGCCCTCAAGACCATATTTCTATCCCATGCATATGCATGGAGATGAAAAGATCAAGAGATACTAGCTCATTCAAATCTCATCATCTATCTTATATCCAATGTACCGTACATTAATGGAGCATTAAAGTTTTTGAGTTAAATCAAGGTAAAAAATTCAGTTATGATGATAAAGATTGCTATAATCCAGCAATCACAATTTTAACTGCTGCATGAATACAAGAGCAGGACATATGATTTGAATAACAATGGGGATATTGACAGATACTGAGTAACTGTGTGAAATTACAACGTTTAAAATGGCAGCTGTATTGTTGTTCAAAAATGTAGAGAAACAGACATGTCACCTGACCAAGGACAAGTCCTGATCTTCTCACTACTTATATACTGATCTTTAGTTAATTCTCATACAAGCAGACCCCAGGTACCGAAGTGTACTACCTTTACAATATTTTAAAGGCCTTTGTTATTGTTTTCTTCTGTTTAAGCTAACCAGCTTAAAGAATACTCATTTGGCACAAACACAAAGAGTATCCCAACCATAAGAATCTAAAATGTCATTCTTTTAGCATGCCTTTAACTTAGCAGCTGCCAAGACAACCTGCATTAAAATTACCAGGACAGAGAGATGCAATTCCAACCTGGCATGAAAAGGAAAGAATTATCACCCTGTCATGGCAGACTCTGAGCAGAGAGCTCTTAAGAGAAAGTTTCCAAAAGTCTGGACTTACATTGCCATTGTGGTGATATTTCTGGATGCTGTCCTCACAAACAGAAGGCATCGGTAGCTAAAATGAGTCATTTTTCTGCCCCCTCCAGCTCCTGAAGAGTACAATGACCTAATACAAAGTTGGGTATTCTGTTTTTATTTCTTTGTCCTAATTATTTA
Organism: Alectura lathami; assembly: GCA_013399715.1. Taxonomy (NCBI): domain Eukaryota; kingdom Metazoa; phylum Chordata; class Aves; order Galliformes; family Megapodiidae; genus Alectura; species Alectura lathami. The sequence goes on along the minus strand of VXAV01006899.1, from coordinate 114,738 downwards.
CTTTCCAGCATTGTTAGACATCCCCATAGAAAAATCTAGATTCCCCTCAGCTAGGGCCAACACACAGAATAATATCCAAACCAAATCTAAAAAGCTTACTATTTAGGGACGAGGAAAAAAAAAGCATCTTACAACTGAGACTTAGAGGGATTAAACACAAAAGCCTTGTCTTCACTCTTATCCATGCAGAAGCAATTGAGAGGTCTAATGGGGCCCTAAAAATCCCTCAAACCACGTCAGGTTTTCTCTGTAGAAGCACTATGAAAAAGCAAACAGCCTTGTTCCTAACATCCTCTCTCAAGGTCCAGTTCAAGAAGCATGCTACAGTTTCAATATGTAAAGGGAGGCTATAAAAGAGAAGGTGACAGACTCTTTAGCAGGGCCTGTTGAGATAGGACTAGGGGAAATGGTTTCACACTGAGAGAGGGGAAATTTAGACTTGATATAAGGAAAAAAAAATTTTGACAATAAGGGTGGTGAAGCACTGGCACAGGTTGCCCAGAGAGGTGGCAGGTGCCCTGTCCTTGGAGACCTTCAAGGTCAGGCTGGACAGAGCTCTGAGCAGCCTGATCCAGCTGTAGGTGTCCCTGTTCACTGCAGGGGAGTTGGACTAGATGACTTTTAAAGGTCCCTTCTGACTCAAATGATTCTGTGATTCTATGATCCTATGAGTCTGGAGTGGGGACAAGAGGAACAGCATTACGGCTATTTCAGCCATGACATTTCTATTCCATGCAATCCTATTTCACATCCCTTTAGGACACTGCAGAGGAACCACAATTTGAACAGAATAGATTATGCTAGAGCTTTCACCAGACACCAGGACAATCCAAGGATAAAGGAGCACAAAAGTATCTTGGAGTTACTTTAACCTACCGCCCTATTGGGTCATGACTTTTGTGCTTCTGCTCTACAGACACAGCACAGAATTCCACACTGACTTGCTCAAACGTGTCAGTTCCAGAACTGATTTCAAATGTCCTGAGTTACCAGTCTGCCTGCTTTACTCTGCTGGGGCTGCTCAGCCTAGGAAAGAGAAGGCTTAGGGGGATTTCATCAATGTGCATAAAGACCTGAAGACTGTGCATAGAGAAGTCAGAGCCAGGCTCTTCTCAGTGGTGCCCAGGACAAGAAGGAAGCAGCACGAAGTGAAATACAAGAAATTCCATCTAAACACAATGAAAAACTTTTTCATGGTGAGGGTCATCAAACACTGGCACAGGCTGCCCAGAGAGGTCATGGAGTCTCCAGTCTTGGAGATACTCAAAACCCAACTGGGCAAGGCCTGAGCAACCTGCTCCAGCTGAATGTGCCTTGAGGAGGGGCTTGGGCAACACAGTTTCCAGACATGCCTTCAAATCCCAGCCACTCTGTCTAGGCAATAACTTCACAGAGACTTTATCATTAGTAAATGAAAGGTACAAGTACCTGTATGCTTGCTTCAAAATATACACTTCTCTAAGGGAACGCAGGATGTGCTGATGTTGAGATGCAAACAAAAATGCAACTATGAGCTGCTCTGGGATACTGAAGTAATTCAAAACCGTTAATTATGAACTGCTAATGAAGAACACAGTGTTGGATGACTTTCTTCAAGGTTTTATGTCTAACTGCTCTAGCTCGATTCCCAAGGGTCTCTGAGTGGAAGAAGGGCAGCAGAGACTTGGAACTAGAGGACTCCCATTTGCTTCTGTGTGTCATTAGTGATTCTCCAGCTTTATGCTTTCTCAGGAAATAGGTCTCAAGAGACTTTCTTCTTTTTCTAGTGGTGCAGGGCGGTGACTTAGGAAGGGCGATCTGGGGGTAGATGAGCATTTTAAAGGACCTTTTTCCACTGTAAGTTAATGAAAATTTGGATGTCTTCTTCAGCTTGTGAGGAAAATGCTGCCCACTATACTTATTCCTTGTTGTGTATGGCTCCTTGCAATGAGAACTACAATTTCAGTGACATGAGACCATGTTAGAGACATGCCCACACCCCTGTAACGATAATTAACTGTGGTCCACTTCATCCCATTTGCTTTTGTCCAGTAGCTCTCAACTTCGGCAGCCACAAACACTCAAGCTAACAGAATGTATCAGGCAGGGAACAGAAATCCTTTCCCAGAAAAAAAAAAAAAAAAAAAAAAAAAAAGGGGGGGGTGTCCCAAAACACA
>VXAV01006899.1:95341-110562 GCA_013399715.1 Alectura lathami | reverse complement strand
CGACCCGGCCGCTCCCACCGGCAGCCGGCGGTGAGGGGCAGCAGTCCCCCAGGTGGGCTGGGTCACCGGAGGGGTCTGTATCCGCCAAGGTCTGTATCGGTTCAAATGTTGAAGCTGCTGTTCCCATGGCGACTGCTGTATCAGCCGGGTTGTCGCCAGGTGAATGAGGGACGAACAGCTTCCTGGGGAGAAATTCAATTAATATGGCAGGATTTGTAGGATCTGTGGTTTCAGGAGCTAAACAGAGATTGCTCGGAGCTGGTAGCCACATTTTACACGCTATGTTTTTCTCCAAAAGGGAAATGCTGTCTGTATTACCTTTATGATTTCTTCATGCTTTTATCAATGCCTATTTTCAAGGCATTTATTTCCCTTGTACCTAATTCTGTGCAGGCTTTCATTCAGCACATCCACATCACACTGGCAGCGTTTTGTAATCCAGGTATCATTCTGCCATGTCACAACATGCAAACAAAATATTTTATGGTAATGTTTCCTTTACTGAAAATGCATTGAATGGATATTTTAAGATACAGTTTTATAAAAACAAAGTGCCATAAAAAAAAACTCTGCATGCTANGAGACCAAAAGGAAAAAAAAAAAAAAAAAAAAAAAAAGCCCAGTCCTTGTGCAATTTAGTTTCTGAAAGGCTCCTTATCTCTGAGAGGCTATGCTGTAATGTTCCCAGCACTCTGAATTCCCAGGGATGATGTCAGTCACCCTGATGGGTGCAGCATTCAACCCTGTTTATTTCTGATTTTATTTCTTTCCCCTGGATCTTTTAAAGACCGCTTGTACAGCTTCACCAACAGGACAAACCTGTAGGGAACAGTTCACAAGGGCAAAAAATATGTCTGTGGAAGACTCTTGACTCTTCATTTTCTTGGCTGCATCAAGTCATGCCATTCTTTGACATAGGGATTTGTAGGCATTTCTTCAGAGATCTCCAAATCATTTTTTGGCCTACCCTCATATGGAAGCGTTCTTTGGGTCCCATACTTCAAAATCTTTTGATATACTTCAACTACAATAACCTTGAAACGTTAGCTAATATCCAAGTCATCTTGTGTCCATTTGAAAAAGAAATCTAGTACCTGACTCATCCCTTTCATAACAAATGAATACAAAGAAATAAACAACTTTCCCAGAAACCAATAGCAAAATGCATTGGAAGGGTTTCCACTTACAAATTTCTCAGCCTTTCTTTCCAGCTAATTGCTCAAAATAAGCTTTCCCCCCTCTTCTAGGACTTTCACCTAGGACTACATTCACAGTGTTCTTCTCTAGTCCCTTCGATTTTCCACCTCTATCTTCAGGCAGACAACCACACCAGACTGATGCATCAGTCCCTGAATTGGTGGTCAGCTTTGAGGCAAGCCCCTTTGGCTGCCCAGCTAAAATTCTACTTGGGCCTCATCCAGCTTAATACTAGTTTCTATTGCTTTATCTGTCATCGAAGAGAGGGAAACCCAATGGCTTCCTCACTTAGAACACGGCAGAAATAATCGCAGCAATACACACCCATAAGCACCAAGCAGACCAACACACTGCCACACAGGATGTAGTCAAAATAGATGTGCATACTAATAGTAAGCACACACTTAACCTGAAGCTTGTCATGAGCAAATCAGTGTCAGCATGTATCTATACGACCTCTGAAAAAATCCGTTTTCCTGCGAGACTGTGTTAGTGTTTCCTTATCACCATAGGGCTGTGAATATGGAAGTTTTTCTGTGCAACCAGAAGGACTAAAAATAGCCTTAAAAATTGAACTGCTAAATTTTGGCTGGGCAGACTGCAGTTAGGTGGGATCAAGGGTTATGTGAGTGGCAGATTGGACTAACAAACAGGCCACCGGCCTGAGGCTCAGATGGCTGCTACTCAAGACTTTTCTGTTTTCAGCTGCCTCACATGTCTGATGGGACCACAGATAAGCCACTTCCTCTGCCTATAATTCTGTTCATTTTCTACTATCCTTTTGCTGTCTTGCCTGCTAAGATTATTTAGAGACAGAGAGTGCCTTTCTTTTTATTTATATCATGTTTACACAGAAGGGACCATATATTGTCAGAATGTCTGAGCGCTCAAGCAATACAGTTGTGCTGCTAACAATTAGAACAACATTATTAATAAATCATAGATACCATAGCAAATGTCAGCTCACTGAAAACAGCTTTGCAATATTCATCATATAGGCAAAGCCATCCATCTAATGCTTTATTGATCTTTTAACTTTTTTTATAACATTGTATTAAACATTTCATGAAACCAGAATTTTTTTCGTCAAGATTCATTTTCAGTTTCCTTTATATAAGGAAAGAGCCAGGCAAAAATGTGTTTTATTATTAAAGATACAATCTCTAAATAAATAAATAAATAAAATCATACCGAGATTCCACATAGGGAATTGCTGCTTGCATGTTAGAATGCAGTAAAGGAGCTAATTAATTCTGTCCTATCTTAATGTCAATGCAGCTTCACCATGTCTAAATTTATAGACATTGGAAGTGAAAGAAGTCGATTCCAGTGACACTAAAACATATGTGGGCTTTTTACTACAGAAGTTACTATGAACGTATGTAATTTGACACGGATTTGTACATGGTATAAGAACAGACTAACAGAAAGATAATCAAATCAGATTGGCAATTCTGGCACAGATAAAAGATTTTTCTGTCATGTTGGCAATCACACTAATGCATTAAAGGATACACGTATAAATCTTAGCTACTTTTTGGACACATTTATGCCACGCAGTTGGGATGCTGAGAACAGAGGCAGCAGCAGAGCTGGGTAGCACTGGAACCAGAGCAGTGCCCAGATGCTATCGGGATGTCACCTCTGCATTAACTACTCTTCTTTAAATAACCTGGAAACAAGGCCATGCCTACATGATAGTCGGACACCAACAAACATCCCTCATCTTTGTGCACCAGACAGCATTTGCACACACGCACAGGCCAGAACAAGACTAGACATTGCTAGTAAGCTCCACTGTGCTTTCTAGATACATCCAAAGAAACGCTTTTGCTGGGCTGTTGCTATGGAGTACTGGCTTCACACAAACTGACATTTATTTCCCAATATTTACCAAAAGAAAAATCAAAGTCGTTGTCTTACACTTGCTTGTTTTTATCTGCTGAAAATGCTCCACATAAGATAACATAGCATGTCTGCAGAAATTGAGGCTGTTGTTAGCAGGCCTCTTTGATGAGCTGCTTCAAGATTTTTGCTACATCATTTCAGGCCAAAGATCTTTCATAATCTGCTGTCATTTCCTGTGCTGTAATTATCAGTCTTACATCTTGACACAATCTACTGCTCCAGCCCTCTCTTCATTCTTTTGTTGTTGTTATTATTATTAATATATGTTTTTCAGGATTTAGTTTTCAGGAATACGTCAATATCCATGAATCAGATTTTTCAGCTTGTATAAAGTTACATAGGTATGGGATTTTTTCAGTGGCACAAATTGCAGTGAGCCTTAGATTTGTCCTGGGAGTTGGTTACTTAACTGTCCTTTGTGCCTTAGAAAATATCCCGTGGGTTCTCATACTTACTTTTCTAATTATTTAGAACACTTTGGACCTGAGCCAATGAGGTTCTTTAAGAGGCACTCAACCAGTTTCTTTATGTAAATTGCAAATGTCCTTATAAGCACAAGTATAGCAAGAGTAAAGAAACATCAGAGAAACAGGCTTCCTTTGGGCCAGCCACAATCTCCCCTGAATTAAAATAAAATAAAATAAAATAAAATCATCCAACCAGAAATAGAAGACAGCTGATTATGTTTGTAATGTTATAATTTTCCATTTTCTCTGTGCAGTACCTTGCACATAAGAATCCAAAGCACTATACTAAACTCACTATTCCTCTATGAGTCTGAGATAAACCTAAAAATGACATGGGTTTTACATTTTGGAAACACAGTTACAATTAATGAAGCCCAGAGAAGGTGATGGGGAAGTGTAAGGAATAGTGACCAAAGCATATGAATGGGCATTCTCATAGTACCTATAGAGTCAGTAAAGGCAAAAGTGAGTTGCACAGTAAGAAAGAAAAACAGTAAGCTTCTGTTTAACATGCATCTATTCCCATGAAAACAGAAAAATTGGCAGCTGGCATGAAGAAAGGGCTAGACAAAATCACCACATGTATTGGAAGGCTGTTGGGCTGTTGGGTGAGCCACAGAAGCGGCCCTCTCCCTGCGCTGGGTGCGCGTCTCATCACGCACACTGTCTCAAGACGAGCACTGCAGATGTACCGGGGGCTCTGCAGAGAGTGAAAGAAATTAAAAGAGGAAAGAAGTTCTACAGAGGGAGACTGAAAATACTGATATTGTTTTTGTTAGAAAGGAAATAAGCAAAAGAGCGACAGTAAAAGAAGTTTCCATTCTACCTCCTTCTAATCCTAAGGGTTATCAGGGCTATAATGGTCAGTGTATAACAGACAGGAAGAAAGAAGAAAACTTCATGGTTATGGTCTTAAACTGAGGGATCAGGAATTATGTTGAGACCTACATGTGACCCATGTGACGTACAACTAGCTCCCACATATTTATTTGCTTTTTCCCCTAGTCCTGGCCACAGTTAGACACAGGCCAGCGTACAGGCTCCAGCCCAGCAGGGCAATTTCTTTGTTCCTCCAGCCAATGGACACGTTCTGTGAACATGTGAACATGGGCAGTATTCCCAAGCCTATTAACTAGAATCCTTAAAATGAGGAAATTGCAGTTACAACACTACTCAGGTCTGACTAACCCTCATTCCAGAAAATCATTACTTAAAATCATTCATAATGCATTCTGCTTCCATGTTCAGCACAGTCATTCTTCTGGCCCTTTATCTCCAACATGCCTTGGAAGAAGCCTGCAGGAACTAAAAATAACAGCATTAGCTCATCCCCATGCTCTGGTCAATGAGTTGAGTAATGCAGACCTTATGAAAATGTACGTTTAGAGCTCTTTCAGATGAGCTGCATAACACAAGCCATTAAACACAACTCTATTGATCTAATTTCATTATTTTCAGCAGACTGGAATTTAGAAATTATGAGCTCCCCTAATGAAAACCATCTACAGGAAAAAATGGCTATAATTTATTAAATCTTACTTGAAAACAGCTAACATTAGATGTTTGTCATTACGGATAAAAGTTTACTATAATGTAAGTCTGTATTACTGCAAAATAGTCATAGCCCACATTTTTTCAAAGAGCCACTATGAAGAAAATTGAATAATTCTTTCATGCTAATACCCCATTGCTTTCTAGTGATAGAGAATTTTATCTTCCTGGACAAGTATAGAAAATCGTAAGTTTAACAGAGGGCAGAATAGTATATCCACATTTGTCTGATGAACTAGAAAAGAGGAGTTGTATACATTGTGGTTAAATAGGACATTTTTTTCAAAACAGGTGGAGAGAACTAGCCATATAGAGCAAACATTTCCTTGCAACTAACAGCAGTATTTCCTCTTGGCAACAAGGGCCCTATGGACTGCCCTTGCTTAGTCACAGATGTTAGCACAGATCAAAAGAAAATTCACCTTACAAGGATGTGCTGGTTGTGATGCCACAATACAGCACCTAATCTCCCTCCTATCTATGTCAAATATCAGGACTTCCATTCAGTTCCCACTGAACTTGAGTACAAATTCTATGAAAGCAAGACCTACTGACCTCTGCGACTCTCCACAGCCGCCAGCCTTGCTTGGCATGTTAAGGACTTCTGAACGCCTTTTGACTGTTTTGTCATTTTATTATTGTAGCTTTGTGGGTCATATTCTAGCTTCAGTTAGTGACATACCTGAAAATCTTTAGTCCATTCATTTCATATTTACAGCAATATAACAGAAGAATTTGGCTTCGATGTGATGAAAGAGGGAGAAAGTGCATACATCTACACATGTAGATACGCTACTTATATCTACAACACTGAAATTATGTATTTTTATAACAAAGTTTGTTTCTGTTCTGTCTTTTTGATAAACATAAGGTAAAATTGTGCTGTTTTCTCCAACGGCTGTATCCAGTTGACGTGACATACCATTAGAAGTAAAATCCTGGCATGACTGAAGCTGGGACAGACATTTGCTTTACTGCTCTTTGGAATGTTGTTCATCAAATCTGACTTATGCCTGGGTACAGCACAGCCATTTCAGAATGCAACCATGTGGCAGGTGTTCTGCTTCATCTCTTGAGTGCAAGGCAGGGCATACTATTGTTCAGAGATTTGAACCATGTCACTGACTAGTAGTTCTATTAATATAAATAATCCTACACTTTATCATAATTAAACCATACTGCAGAATAGATAATAGACATTGTCTACATAATATCTGTCTTGAGCTAAGTCGATGCATATGCATCTACCAGTTGAGACACATGCATGTTAAGCAGCAAATCAACCCTAAATTCCATGATTCCACAGTGAGCATGAGATTTGCTTTTTTTTGACTGAAAAATAATTTGCCATTTTCCATCTCCTTCAAAAAAAAAAACAGAAGAATAAGAAGAAAGATAGAGCAATTCTGTTTTCTTAGAATCATTCCAAAAGTGCTTCAGAGTGTGAAAATGCAACTATACCAATAAAGGTATTCATGGTTACACACACCCTTCTGTAGCTCTCAGAAAGGCTTCATAAAGGAGGATATAAAAGCAGCAGGAAGGGAGGAGGTTCTAACTGACTTTTTATATTATTGGCCATATTTCATAGTTCATGTTTTGTATGGCTGAGTATCTCAATGTCTTCAATATTACACAAATATTTGTCTCTGCATTGTTTTTCCTGGTTCAAACAAGAATTGAGAGAAGAGGTTATAGGCATCACAAATGTATCTTGGCTTAGTCTAGGTTGCAGTACTAATATTTATTTTAGACCATTTAGGTTGCATTCATTTTGTTTGAAGGAATTCTTGGGGGAAAAAAAAAATAATTAAATAAATAAATAAAAAAAATCACATTTCCAAGGGATTGAAGTAGGCTCACTGGGCTTGAAACTCTAACATTACACAAACCGAAAGACTACTGGAACTTGAACCAGTAGTCACAGAAGTAACAGAGACTTTGGATTGGACCTGTAGCTCCTGAAAGCAGTATTTAAGTGGCTCAAACTCTACATTTTTACTTAACCATAGTAAAGCCATTCATTACAATGTTGCACTATAAAGAACATTATTACTTGTTCATCTGTATAACTAATACTGCCAAATACAAGAAATATTTTGCTAGTTGGAAAAAAAAAAATTAATTGCACTTTCAGAAAGGAAACATGTCGTCGGGGTTGTGTTCCTCTATCAGAACACCTAGGTGTGTGAGATATGCCTTCGCATCAGTGAACAGGCACCTTAGATCCTGTACCCTAATATGCAGAAATAGTAGATATTACACTGTTACATTTTTCAGTGCTCAGATGCATTGGGAAGGAGAACAGATAGAGCTCTGTTTTCTTTACACAGTTGTGAAGGAACCACCTCTAAATTACAAGTTAAAATGAGCTGTTAATGTAGACCAGAGGGAAGCCAAAATGGAATGTACCAGAGAAAAGTGTGTCAAGTCTTTGACCAGTCTCTGAGCTGAGCAGATTACAGATCATTCACGGATCAAAGCTGTGCTGAAAGGAACAGACCAGCCCTAAATATTTTCTTCTTCAGAATTCAGTCTGATGAGTTCTGTCACTGTAGGGGAAACAGATTTCCAAATGCAACTGAATTTACAACTACCAATAATATGTATTACAAGCCAAGTTTTATCCTGATGGGAATTGAAATAAATGACTTGGGATCCTCTCCAAAAGGGATGTGATAATGGAAAAGGTGACATTTTTCACTGCACCAGCTTAGCACAGTAAACTATGGTGGTACCTATCACTGAGCTGAGAAAACAGCAAATTTTAGCAGGCTTTATCTCTAAAAGCATAAGATGATCCACGTTATGGGTAACTAAAAACAACAAACAACCTAGTTTTCCTTCACAATCAACTAGATAATGTGACTTCTCTAAAAATACATGGATATTTTACATCTAACAGTGTCTGTGAAGTTTAAGAACCTTTTTCAAACCCTGCACTAAGATAGAAGCTGAATCAGATGTTTTTTTAAGGTATACGCCAAATAAATGTTTATTTTTTTTCAGCAGGAATGAGCTGATACAGGATACATCAACTTAGAGAGTAAAATGGTTTAATTGTCTATGACATTTTCAGCTTTGCTCTGAGGACACTGAAACACTTCACAGAATCAAACTGAAGATAATGGATGAACAACATACAAGAGAAATATTCAGGTTTAGTTATGTGGAATATCATAGAATCATAGAATGGTCTGAGTTGGAAGGGACCTTAAAGATCCTCTAGTTCCAACCCCCCTGCCATGGGCAGGGACACCTCCCACTAGCCCAGGTTGCTCAGAGCCCCATCCAGCCTGGCCTTGAACACTGCCAGGGAGGGGGCACCCACAGCCTCTGGGCAACCTGTTCCAGTGTCTCACCGCCCTCACAGGAAAGAATTTCTTCCTAATATCTAGCCTAAATCTCCCCTCTTCCAGTTTGTGGCCATTACCCCTCGTCCTGTGGCTATATGCCCTTGTAAGAAGTCCCTCCCAAGCTCTCCTGTAGGACCCCTTCATACACATGTGTGTGATATAGAAAACAGGAACAGCACAAACAGAAGATATTGGATCTCTTTGAGAGTACAGTTTGTCTTCTGGGACAAATGATCCATATTGTTCCCAAAGGAGGAGGCAAAAAAAAAATCATTGCATTGCTGAATAAGAGATGCTGCAGTATTTTGAAAAACCCTTTCTGTATTTAAAAGCACACTTCAACCTTTTTTATTTGGTCCTACTCAATAATATTCCTATTGTGAGCCAAAGTGATTTTCAAAAGCATAGTTGGAAAAATGTTGGAATACAGAATTTTCAATAAAAATTGATATTTCTCTTCACTTTACCAAAAAAAAAAAAAAAAGGAAGCATGAAAAAATAAAAGAAATCTGCTTCACAATCTAGAAAATTAAGAGGTTTGGTTTTCAAATGCAAAGACATACTAGAGTTGCACTAAGCAGTATTTTCAGAATAGCAGCCTCCAGGATTCCTGTTTAGATAAGGAAATAAAAAAATAGATTGGTAAAGTTATTTTCTTCAGATAGGAACTCTAGCGTATTATGAGATGAAACTTCACCAATGTCCTGTTCCTCGATTCCGAGCAATGACAGATTTTTTTCTGTTAGAGTGTAAAAATAACACGCAGTCTTTATGTCAGCTATCCTCAAGGAACTGAAAAATATCTTCTGTCTCAATGTGGTTATCTTTGGACAGCCAGACCAGATTGCCTTGGAGGGTAAAGAGATGATACAGCACAGGAGAATAAGATTCTACTTGTTGAAATCTCAGAGATTACGTGATGTCTGCTTTTACTTCAGCTTTATCACTAAGAATTCTTTGTCACACATGACAAAGCTTTATCAAGCACAATGATTTCATTTTAATTTATTATTGAGCAGATATCAGAATACTTTGCAAAACTGAACATTAACATGTTTTGGGGGAAAAAAAAAAAAATCAAGTATTTTAAATGGACTGCAGTTTGGATTATTGAGGGTGCTCTCAGTAGGAACTTAAGATACCAAGGCATAGTATTCCGTGGTAACAAATATCTGTGAAAGATAATACCTTCAGAAAATTCAATAGGTATACATTCGATTATGGAAGATCAGTAGTTGAAAGTAAATCAATCTCTGTAGATGCATGCAATAGCTTATGTGTTACAAGATTTATTTTTTGACATAGAAGAATTCTTCTCACACTTGTTGGAGTATGTAGTGTCTAAAATTTATACCACATCTGTTAGATATATTTTTAAATTGACTATCATCCTGATAACACATGAAACATCTCCAGGGATCTTTAAAAATGATGTGACTCATTCATAATGGGCAAAAATATTTCAATAATTCAATTGCTTCAAGATTTTTTATTTTAAATGGAAAAATTCTGATGGACACATCAAGGAGAACATGGTAATATTCAGGAACTTCAGCATGTATTTCAGTTCTTCACTATATTTTTCACCTTCTTGAAAATTGTGTTTAGTAGAAAATACCTCATCTAGTTCCTATTACCACCATCCAGACCTATTCAATGAACAGCTATTTTGTTTATATAACCTCCTCTCATGAACTGTTTTTGTTTTTTTTTTTTAAGTACCCTTCTTCTTTCCCATCCCTGACCTTGTGGAAAAGACAAGCACTACTTATGCATTGCTAGCCTCTGAAAACATTGGAAAGAAGATGATTTGGTTAAAAGCAGTAGTAAATGACTGTAAGAACCCTTGGCCAGCTCTGCCACAGACTTATTTGACAAATCGTTGTACCCATTTGTGTCTCAATTTCTCATTTACAAAGCGGAAACAATTATCCTTGTTGTCTCCCATCCATTTTCCACTTTCTTTCAGACTTTAAGCATCTCTAGGAAAGAGGTTACTGTTTGCAATGTGCATTTTTAATTGCTAAAACTACAGGGCTTGGGCCTGTGCTGGTATAATTCCATATTGGTGACTATAATATAATAAATTCACAGCATACTGCAGGGGCCGGATTGCTTACCCAAGCCCATATCAGATGAAGACAACCGCATTTCAAGCATATCTCCAATTCAGAGTACAACTGATGCCTGTGGGTTGTATGTGTGTTTAAAATAACTTTTTCAAGTAGATGCTTAGGCAGACTTTTTTATTGTTCTCAGACGGAAATCATTGCAAATCACCACTGTGCCAGTTCTCATCTTCCTACTGTGTACTTGCCTTCATTATGGATAAACCTGGCAACTGAATGCCTCGCTAATTCCCTAATGGATTTCCAGAAATACCAACTCCATCTAAACAATGGATTAATTAACAGAGTTCTTTGATTCAAAATGTCATGTATGAAAAATAGATGGTCACTATTGAAATGTAAAATGATCAGACAATAATCATATGCTGTTTGCAAGAATATCCAAGGAGTTTAATAATGACAATTAGGTAGAGATTCAGTGTAGGATAGTGAAGAACATACAGTAACGACAAGACAGTAACAGCCAGACAAGAGGAAATAGAGGCACTGCGCACCTCAGTGATTGTGAATTACATAAAGGAGTATCTACATTAATCTCATTTTGGACAGCAACATTAAAAGTTAGGACTTTGGACAATATCTAGTGTGAAACCAATCCTGCATGCAGAAAAATCCAGGCAAGCCCTTGTGCTCTCACCTGTTTCATTTTAAGTCTGCAGAATTGTAGGAAAGTAATGCTGACTAAACACCATGAAAACTACTAATTCAGGATGACCCTTTGCTATTCTTCAGAGTTTTAGTCCATCCCTGAATTTCAGAGATGCTGGCATCACACCAGCCTAGAGTCCTCTAATTCCACACTTGGCTGTCATTTCTAGGGCTTCGGTATCCTGAAACAAATAATTATGTGATCTCTGAAGCTGCTAATAGGATAAACTACTTCAGCAGATAACTAAGCTGTTATCGTATTTGCCACAGATAGAAACAGTCAGGTAGTCCTTACTTTGCCATAATTTCCTCAGCTGATGACTAGAACTGGTCTACATTTGCCTCTCACTACTCTGTTTGTAAGTATGACTTTAATACTCTCTAGAGCCTCTTCCATTCTGTATGGGTTGGCTCCTACAGTTCATGATGCTACTGCTCAAACGAATATGCTCTAATTTTTGCTGGCTTTTCATCTACAGGGCTGGCACACAAACAATACTTGTTAAATGCCTTACAGAGCTAAATTATCTAACTACACAGAGTAATACAGAACTGCAGAAGGCAAACTGAAAAATTAAAGACAATTAAACTAGACAGATACATTTTACTAATACATTTGAAAACAGATTAAAGATTGAAATGCCATTTATAAACAATGATGCTCCAGACATTGCAATCACTATGGCACGACAAAACACCATCAAACAGATCAGAGATCACAGAAAAGAGTAAAGACATTCACATAAAGGATTGGAGGGAATTTAAGGGAAGCACTGTTCCACAAAATACAGCGTGAAATGCTTGTGCTTCCTTATGTGGATGAGAAACAGAAGGCAAGTGAAGAATTACAGGAAGATTTAAAAAGATAGCAAGTGTGAAAGTCCAGCGACGAACTAGTAACTTTAAAATTCAGAAAAGATGAGAAATCTTCAATGTCATTTCTTAGACATGAGATACTACACAAATTTCCTAAGTAACTAATTCACAAATACAACTACAGAGATGATAGAATTAAAACATATGTGAACCTTCAGGAAATAATATTCATTCCTATTGTTTCAATCGACAAAGAGCCCACCACACTGAGCTTCCAAGATACTCGAATGTCTAGTTTACTCTCTCTCCCTCCTGATGGATTTCCATTTTCTTATTTGATATTTTCTTATTACTGTGAGAAATGTAATATCCTGGGTTTGGAATAAAAAACCCACCCATATGTTGAGATTGCATTATATAGATAGCACAGAATGCAGATGCAGGAGAATGCATCAAATTATGTGNAAAAAAAAAAAAAAAAAAAAAGGACAGTAAAAATGTGAATCGCACGGACTCAACACATGATTCCAATCTTTATTTGTCCTTTAGAAATTAGATGCAGCTGGGGCACAGTGTAACACAAGGCTCAGATGCAGGAACGATCTTACAAGAAGAGGGTAATATTTATTGCTAGCTCATCCTTTTAAAAGCTCTAGGTTTTTGTGAAGGAAGGCTTGGTTCTCTGCCCACAAACTGTGACTTTTCCAGCTTTGGTGTGGCTAATAGTTACACCTCAGAAAGCTGTACTTTACCTGTATCTTCTGGTAACTTTTATCATGTTGTTCAGGGAATCAGTTTGCAAGCAAATGTGGAATTCTATAAAACAGCAAAAAAATGGTGTCTGGTTTGTTGGTTTTTTTTTAAGGTCAGAGGATCAATTGCTTAGTTGATGTGAACAACTAGAGTGCTTTGAAGCCCTAATGGGGAAAAGTGTTAACTGAATGAATGTAGCACCATGCTTCAGGGTGTTTTATGCATCCATTCAGATTTGCTAAGGAACAAAGTTTGTGAAAAGTAGTGGGTAAACCTTACTTCATACATCATTTGCAGTAACTGTTGTCTGTATTTTTGCTGCACTAAAAATATCTCCAAGGGAGATACGAAAGGTGCTAGAACAGCCAGATGGCACTTGCTTGTATTTATAACATTCATGTCTAGGGATAAACCATATGAAACATACTAAAAGACTAAGAAATGCTTGCGTTATGGTAAGGAATAAAGGTTTAAAATTATTTAAATTTATAAAGTAGTATCAGCCAGTAATTTAAGAGATTAAGATGGACAATTCTAGAAGTTATCTGTAACCTGCAGAATGCCAGGCTCATGTAAGCTGAAGTGAGACAGCCTAAGACCCTAATTCTAGGTATATTCATACAAACATGTAACTGCTAGCATAAAAAACAGTTCCTAAATTACAACAGTATTATGTTTTTCAGAATCCAGGCTTATTCAGGACCACTTGCCCTCCTACCTCACCCTGGTACATCTAAGAAAAATAATACATTTAAATTTACCAAATAAAATCTCCCTTTAAATATTGGTTCTGCCCCTGCAGTGGTTGAAGTATTTACTTCAGATGCTGTAAGACTTTCTTTTTTCATCCTAAACCCCATTAAAAGACACAAAGACCTTCAGGATTGCTGATAAGCAAAAAATAATGAATACCAATGCCAGATCTCACTGAAGGGATCCCAGATCCTCCTCCACAGCAGAGAGACCTTTCGTCCCTCCTTAGCACCACTTCCCTCTGGAGAGGTAAGAAGTAACTGTAAATAGCAAGAATGAATCTGACTAAATGGGTAATGCCTATAACAGAAGTACATATACACCCGAGCCTGTTGCCCTTTCATTGCCACGGGAACTCCAGTCCAGAGAATGATTAAACCTATCAGAAACTCAAGTAAGATAAACTACACCTTATATCTGATCTAAAAAGCTCTGGAAGACCAGCACAGCTAATAGCATAACATCTAGAAGTAAATCAAATGTCTAAAACCAGGTTTCCTATTCAGTATGCCAAAAGTATATTGTAACTTCCACTGCAAGACTGAGCACCCTATGGACAAACTCACTTCCCATGAAAATATTTGCTTAGTGTTACTGAGACAAACACAAAGGCTATCCTATTTCCAGTTGCCAGCACGCTGTCTGTGCTATGCAAGCCTCCTGGTCTGACCAGTGTCATGGAGGGGAACCTTGCAGCCTCCCATGTTGTGCCTGGAACTCCCCAGACTACACAGCCATTGCTATGGCAGTGGAGTCCTCAGTGCTGTATGTCTTGCATTTCTGCCTCTAGATGTATGACTCCCAATGAAGCAGCCCAGGTACACCTCACAGAAACACTGAGGAACTGTAAGGCTCACTAGGTAATCCCCCATCAGTGTCCTCATTTCCACCCCTTTTGTTTTCCCTTCCCGTTTTCCACAGCACTCTCCAGTCCTCTCCTCACCCCTTTCCTTAAGCCCTACTAACTCTCCCTTGCCTTCTCACGCCTGTTTCCACTCCCGTTGCACTGAACTTGCTGCTCTCTTCACGGGCAATACAAGGAAGCTAAAACTGCTCCATTTCAGCGGGATATTTTTCCCACACACACCCTTGCTGCTCCTTTTTTTTTTTTTTTTTTTTTGCCTTTTACCTCCTACTTCTTCAGACAGTTTTCAAAAGCCACAACTGAACTTCTCCCCTCGCGTCAGGCTCAGCATTCAACTTCTAAACCGCTTCACTTGAAGGAGTTCTAAAATCCCCACCGGGATTTCTGATCCCAGCTCAAAACCAACGCTCTCCCTGTCCCAACGCTGCCACCTGTCCACTCCCTCAAAGGACCTTCGCGACTTTGCTCACTCGATGACCACCACTGGTTTGGGTATTCACCAAACATTTCACTTTTAATATCTTCTTGTCGCGCCTCGGGGGACACCCGCGGCCCTCGGCAGGCTGGGGCTGAGGAGAGGCGCTCGCTTTTCACCGCACACGCGGTGCGAGGAGCTCCCGAAGAGCCAAAACCCGTGAGCTCTTCCCCCCGCCTCCCCCTCCGGCCTCCCCCGGGGCGCAGCGGGGAAGGAGGAGGAGGAGGAGGAAGCGCGAGCCGGCCGCTCCCAACGCCAGGAAACGGCCGGCCCCGGGCGCCGGTAACCCGCCGGCAGCCGCCC
>VXAV01006899.1:66685-95103 GCA_013399715.1 Alectura lathami | reverse complement strand
GGCGGCCGGGCCTGAGGCGCTGGTGGCCGTTGGGGCTCGGGGCCGGACCCCTCCGGGGGTAGGGCGGGCGAGGCGCAAGATGGCACCTGCCCCTCCTTTCTGACCGGTGTTCCCCCTCCCTCCTGCCGGGCGGGTATCTCGCCATGACTATTGCATTTATCCGTTTCTGCCTCCCTTCCTCCCGTACATCCTCTCTGGCTCGGTGCCCGCTGGAAGCGGGGCGGATGGGGAGGAAAACGGCCGCTTCTCCTCCGTGGTTTCCGGCTTCGCTGCCAGGCTGCGAGGTTAAGATTCAGGCTGCCCTCCGCCGTCAGCCGAGGGCCGTGGCGGGGCTCTAGTGCCGAGCACAGTGCCAGGTGCGCACCAGTGCCGGGGCGCTTACAGCCGATGACGTGGGAGTAATAGTTAAAATACTTCTGATTCAAGGCTTGTATTTTGCAAAGGTTGATCTCGATAATCAGATTTGACCTGTATCCATCTCCCTGGCATAGGAGTGTTGTTGATCGGATACATTGGTTTAGAATAGAAAGAATTTAAAAAATCAGGTGAAATGTAAGTTTTTAGTAAGGGGAGAGGATGAAGGGCAGTATGCTCTTTTCTTAGCTCGTACCGCGGTGTACATGTTCAGCACGAAATGTCAGTAAGCCTTCTGGTCCGTGCCTGGCGCTGGTAAGGGCCTGCACGGGGCCTCCTCAGGCATTCGGGTTTGCCTCAGTGCATCCAGTTCTCATTTGTGAACATGGAACTGAGTCACATGGTCTCAGAGATGCACCATGTGGTCCCCTACCCCCAGGAGACACCATGTGGATGTTCTGGAAGTTCAGTGTGAGAGTTGTTCTTCTGTTTGGTTACCTGTGATATTTTCCTCTACCCATAAGCCTTGCTGTAAACCAAGGCAATAATTTATTTCTAGGAAGTGCCTGTTTGTTTGCTTGTTTTTTCTTTGTTTGTTTTCCCCATGTCTCCTTCTGTTATCTTCCTCTTTATTTAGTTTTGGGGTGAGCAAAGGATTTTGTGTTTTGTATTTTTCTAGAGCAAACTTCGTGGAAGTACCCAAGGCTTGAAAGGAAGAAGCTGTGTTTGATCTCTTTTCCGAAGTGTTGGGCAGAGAAAATGTTAAATTTAGTCTGATTACGGTCTTTCACCGTATTTTTCTGGTCATCTACTGTTTTTGGTCTCTGTCTATGCAGGGTTCCAGGGAGTGGAAGTACCTCTCAGTAGTGCTGTCTTCCAAGCACTGATTTAGGAGCTGTGGTTCTGGTTCTAGTACTTAGCGTGAAGTTTAGGAACATCTCATTTAGATATTAGCATTGTGAATACCCTGTTTGAATAGGATAGCCTACTGGTTTAACCTGGGTGACTTCATGATGTAAGATTTATGTTAATACGGATGCAAAAGGAGTTTAAAGCCACGGAGATCTCTCGTGTAGTGGACTGCCACAACTGGTAAAACCAGTCCTGTTTTTCCCATGGCAAGTTCTGTCTGAAGGTGATATGGCAGTTACATGCTGCCAAATCTAGCTTTAAAGTTCCCTTACTAACCTCACACACGAAACACTGTTACTTCCAGAAAGGTTCAAGCCTTAGATGCTGGCAATTGAAATTTGCCTGCTTCTTAATTGAGAAAGAATTGGTTTTAGATAAAGGGGATTTCATCCCTTGTCTTCATGAGAGCTGAGGTTCAAATATATGACCGAAGGTTTGCAGGTTCAAGAAAATCAGTTATCCATATGAAAAACTGTATGGAAAGGAAGGTTGAAAGTTTTTGTTTGTTTGTTTGTTTGTTTTCAAGGTTCTGTCATTGTGGGAGGTGGGAGCAAGGAATCACATAGTGCAAAGTAAAGTAAAATTGTTGTTGAACCCTATTGAAGGGCAGTTTTTTTTTTTTCCTGTGAGTAGAGCCTCAAGCCAACCTGTCTTGCCCACTCTCCAGGGCTGCTAAATTGTTCTGATGAATTCCCAAGTAACCTTCTCTGGAGGAGCTGAATAATAACAGCTCTTTCACTCTTAAACTAGTGTTGAAAGCTGCTGGTACGAGTTGGCAGAAAAATGCGCTAATAGCTGAGCTAACACAAAACGTCAAGAAACGTCCTCAAAGACTTTTTAATACTTTTTTTCAAAATCTTCTCCAACAGCATCACTCTGAAGTGGTTGGTTGTCTGGGATGTTTTGCCACTGCTTGACTGTAAAATCACTCTAAAGACACAATTATGCCACATGATGCAGAAGCATTAAAATACAAAAGCCTGGAGAGCGAAGAATGTTAAACAAAGAACCAAGCAGTCAAGAACAGTGGAGACATTTGACCTTTTGCACGTTGCCTGCAGTAGTCTCACAGTAGCTTTTCCTGCAACTATTGTGAGCCATGGCAAAACGAGGGGCATTTTGACCGGTTATGCAACCACTTGCGTCAACTTGGGAACCGCCTGTTCCCAGGCACTGAAACAGTGCCCAGGTCCATCCTGCGAGTAGCTTCGTAGGGGTTGCCACCGCTCGAGGATCAGTGGGCAGGCGTGCCAGGCTCCGAGAGCAGTAACGCGGAGGTTGGGAGGACTGTGCATCTGTGCAGGATGTGCAGCCTGTATCGACCGAGGTGTTGACTCAAAGTGCAGTGAAAGAAGATCACCCCGTATTGCTGTTGCTGTGCACTCTAAACCTGTTTTGTTAATCAAATTTCTTACCCCTGGATGTGAAGTGATCTCCTGAGAGATTCTAGAGAAAATTGTTTTCCCCATTCCCTGCCCCTGCATTGTTCCCCCGAGTGTAATAGTGTTGCTTCCTGGCTTCTGTGCTGATGAAAAGGGAGGAGGAAGGCAGACTCTGGAGCGTTGACTGTGTTAACAAATAGGACATCGAAATAAGAGAGATGTTGGTTTGAACTTTATAACCATATATGTGTCCATATTGATGACAGCACAGGTGTGGAAAAAGTTTCATGAGGTTTTTATACATCCACTTTTTTTTTTTTTTTTTTTTTTTTTTTTTAATCTGTTCTACAAAAGGAAGGTTTCCTAACATGAACACTCCAGGCTGGTTACGGGTGGAATGAGTCACAGAAACCATCTTCATATTGTCTTTTACAAACGATGCACAGCAGGTGTTCCATATGGCACTTCCTTTAATAGTATTTGGCTACTAAATTTAAAAATACCAGTTTAAAGCTGGAAGAGTGTATTACAAAACAATTTGATAGTCATTTCAGAGAAATGAAGCGAGTCTGCATTTAGAGCAAGATTAAATACCGGATTGCATATATCCCCAGCTTTGCTCATTTGCAGAGTGAGGCTAGACCAACCACTCAACTTCTTTCCTGAGACGCATACAATATTTATGTACAATACTTACCTAGTTCTTTCCTAAGGACATTTGCTCAGTTTTCTTCACAAAAATAAATGGAAAACTAGTAGTGAAATGAAAGCTGTTGCCCGGGGACAAGCTGATACTGTGTGCTGTTCTTGCTTTATTTCACAATCAGCTGCTGAAAAATCAGTGTAATCTGAAGCAGTTTAAATTTAGCTTTTCATATGTCTAAATATCTGTGTCCTTCTATATATAACTAATGAAGTTCTGCCTGCAGTTTATCTAGAAAGGACTATCGTTTCCTTGCTAATCTGCCACCTGTGAGTCTACCAGCATCGATTTGAAATACTTTGTTCTGAGACTGCATGTACCATGTTGTGAGTACATGTACCATTCTTACCAGAGTTCTCTAGATAAACCACTATTTTTAACAATTTCTCATTCAACTGTTAAAAAAAATAAAAAGCAGCTCTACGTTTCATTGCAAAATATGTTCTGCTCTGAAAAGAAAGAGATTACTTATGCCTGTAAATTAAGGACTTGACAGCCTTTGGTATAATTTGGCAGGCATATAGTACCAATATATGAACAAAAAAAAAAATTAAGAGGAATACTAGCAGTTGACTTGGTCATTGCATTTGTATGGGAGCAAAAATAGTTTTTTTAAAAACTTGGTGACAGTGCCAAATTTTCACATCTTCGTGCTGACTAAAACTTATCTCTAGCAACTTGAATACTGAAAACCAGTGCAGCTCAGATGGATTTATACTTGAGTTTGGGGTAGAAGTGCATAGTAAACTTCTAACGTGCAAATTTGCTGTATTTATCTACAGCTGTCTTCTATTGACTTGTACATATTGGGAATAGGAAAGTAAGACTCAAAAGGATAGTAAAAGAAATGAGGCCATAGCTGTCATCCTCTGCTTTGACTGCACCAGGGAATTAAGCAGAATGATTTCCTATTTTAACTGTGTATTCTGCAATAATTATTCCACATTAGAAGCATAGTAGTTGTTTCTAGAATAAAGGAATTCTTGCAGTACTGTCTGCAGTAGAAGACTGATCATCATGTACTTAATGTCAGTAGCACTACTAATTTTGTTGGATGTACTATTTGCAGACAGATCCTCAGGTAATGCTACAGAAAAAAGACCCCAAAGCTCCAGATTTCTTCATACCTTGTGCATGGTTTCTAATGGTGCAAGTCCTTAATCACACAGTTGTAGTCCTTTAAGATACCTGCTGCTATTTCTGTGGTTTGCTCTCCCTGCAAGTGATTAGCCTGGTAAAGAGAGTGTTACATTGGCTCAAACTACCTCTCTAAGACAGACTCCAGTTCCTCCCTGTTTTGAGTTCACTGTTGTGCAAAGCAAACCAACCAGCCAACATCTTGTTTTGCTAGTTTTGTTAGCATTTCCTTTCTTGATACTTTAAAAGATCAAGACAAACACATACATAGAATGGAATAAATTCAGTTTTTGCTGGGGTCTTTCTTAAGCCTCAGTAGAGAAGAAGAGGAAATGAAGGAAATCATATACTGAAGTTTCAATGTTTGCAGTGAAAGAGAAAATTGGCTCCAGCGCGCTTACGGCATGCGCCGTGTCCCGTGCATGATCTTAGTCAAGCTGCTGGTGACTCTTGTTCCCCAGTACTTCAACTGACCACCACGAAATCCCAATTCTAAGAGAAGAGGAGTAGAGGAGTGTTCTTACTGCATGATGTAGCCAGGTAGTTCACATGCCTCATGCAGAAACTGCCATTTCTGTGCGCTCTGGGAGCTGTGAGGTTGTGGTTTAGGTGCTCCCAGTTGCTCTTTGGAGGTTCTGTTAGCTGCCTGTACAGAGGCTTGGTGCTGAGACACTTGTATGGTGCCACAGGTACATGAGGGGTTAAACAGCATTAATTTTTTCCCTCTCTGTACCCACTGAGGTATATGGAAACAGCAGGAGTCCCTGCTTCCCTGGTGCTTCTGTTACGAATCCGTGAAACGTCTTTTTAGATGTCACCTCCTGAAATAGGTTGAAAGACCTATTGATTGACAACCTATTGATTGTTCGTACATCTCCCTTTTAAGACTGCAGTGTTTCTTCTGAGAAGTTGGGGGTGGTGTGTAAGAAAATGGCTCAGGGCAAAGAGATAGACAAAAAGTTGTAGTGGATGGAAGGAACTGCTAATGCAGCACTTGCACAACAGTTCTGCAAACTTTTTGAATTAATAAGTGCATCAGTGAGTAGTCTAATGGAATGAAAATATGGATTTAAATTTAAGCATGGATGATTCAGCAGGATTAGAACATCACTGGTGAGTGTTAAGAGCTTTAGAGGAAAAATTAAATCTTGTCGCTTGTCATATCAACATAAACTCTAGACTCATCTGAATTACGGCAGCAGCTATTCATGTAGTTGGACTAGGCGTTATACCTGTAAGTCTGTCGGTATGTACTGTCTTGATGCTGACTGCCTACGTAGAGCCTGGCCCCGGTTTTCACTATTTTCTCGCATTGACAATAAGGATATGCAGACCCACAGGCTGCTCTATTCACTTTTGCTAGTGAAAGGCAGAGTGAAATGGGGTTTGAAGCTCCTGTCTCGTTGGGTCTACGTGTTTGTAGACAGACCACAGAAGATTTAACTGTGCCCTGCCTGATCTTCCTGTTGCAGTGAGACTGCTGCTTGCTTTGGAGACCCATTTACTTGATTCAGTTTAATCACAGCTTTCAGGGAGTAGAGGAGGAGGTAGGTTGTCAGCCAAGAGCTGTTGAAGAGGCACAGATGGCTTTGGTTCCCTCACCTAAGCAGATCACAGATTTTCTTCCCATCAAGTTGTTTTACATAAATGAAACTATCACTTTTTTTTGCAGATAGAACCCTTAAAAATTATTTGGTTTTGCTATCTAGTACCACTGTACTATTACTGTATTAAAAGTTTCTTGGAAGATTATTGCTTTAATGAATGTGTTTAACTGAACCAACTGCAATGAGTGTTTCTGCCATGTTTGTAGCTGTAAGTTGTGGGCTTGTTAAGGTGCAGAGAGTTTGATGGGATTAGAAGACCTTCAGACCTTATTAGCTGCTCTGAAAGGACAGTAAATGGAGAGGATAGTGCTGTCAGGGAAAGTGCAAACCCATCTGTCTTTTTTCATGAGCACATTACATCAAGCTTGCTGAATTCTGCTCTGTCTCTCGTTCTGTTCCCTTCTGTTGCTTCTGGATGCGTCTCAGAATGTATCATTCCCTTTACGGCCATATGGTAGGTCATCTTTGGATACTGAACTTCATCTTTAGCCCAGTACTTGTAACACCTTTGCGAGGATTTCAGCTCATCTCTTGGCTCTAAGAGGTTGTTATTGGATCACCAGTTTGTTTTAGATTCAGTCTTCATGGTTGAAAGATTCCTGCTTGCAGTCTCTCGTTGCTTCCTGGTTTCTTCTGTAGGATCTGTTGACTGAGGATTAGTGCAAGAGCTACGTAAGCAATGCTCAGCCAAGGACAGATATTTGATTGAGGGGAAAATATTTTTTTATTTTTTTTTATTTTTAATCTCCACATAACTAGGAGAGCATGCAGATCTGAATTTCACCTTAGCACATGACACTCTTTAGTTTTTTTTTCCAATGAATGTTAAATATGTTTGAGTGATGTTAGTATACAGGTAATGTTGTTCAGCTTTTGGGAAACCAGACTGCAACAAACTGTAATATAATAAAGCTGAAGAAGAGAAGCAAGACAGTGTGAGTGTCGTACAGAGAATGAGCTGGAAGGGAGGCTTAGGGAATGCTGGAGTTTTAATCATTCAAGACACCAAGCTGCCGTTTTCCTCTTTGCACAGAAGAATGTTGATGGTGTACTGAAATGGTTTGGGAGGGTGCGGAGAATCAGAGGATTTCCCATAGTCACATGGAACAGAAGTGCCATTCACTCGTGAAGATGTTTTCCGTCAAACTTTCTTCCAGCATCATGGGTACTAAAATATCTTGGTAGGGAAGCAGGGTGATGCAGCATGCCAGCAATACGAAGAAGTTCTGCGTGCATTCCAGCCGTTTTGGCTACCTGTGGAAATACTTGATGGGTAAACAGCCTACAGGCCAGACAAACCATCACAGATGCAGAAGTGCCATGGCTGGCTGTGTGCAGGGCCACCTTGGTTCCAGCCTGCCTTGTCAGCTCTGGCAGCACGCTGCTTCTGAAGCCAGGCTGAGCCTAGAAACAGCTCGGCTCTGTCTCACAGTGCAATGTCACTGTGCCAGACCTGAGCTGGCGGGGTGCAGTCCCTGGTGCCTGCCTGCCTGCAGCAGGTTCCAGAACATGGTGCTGAGGCCTCCTGGGGCTTCTTGGGGCCAGCGAGGGATTTCAGGGGGGCAGCAGGGCTGGTGGGCCCAGCTGGTTCTAGATGGAGATGGGTGTCTTAGCACTGTGATCTCTTGTCTTCTAACTAGACTTGTTGTGAATAGGGCCAGTTTAGGTTTAAAGCTGAAACTGTCTCAGAAGTTGGGAAGCAGCTGTAGAATCAGTGGTGTGTGGACATTCTCAGAAGACCTCAGATCCACTGCTGCACAGCAGTCAGCATGGATTTGGGTATGGTCAGCTGCAGCGTAGCACTGTTTTCCCTAGCAGGCTCCATAGCACCTGTTTGCTGCCTTTTTTTTTTTTTTTCCTTATTATCTAGGGTATCCCTACCTTTTGGCAGCTGTCAGTCACAGAGGTGACAAGTGCTCCATCATCATCATCAAAGCTAATGGAAACTTTCTGATAGAAATGCTTTCCAGTGAGGTGGTGGATGCTTTTGTTTTCCATCAGTGTTAGCATATTATTTCTTGAAACGCTGTTTAGTCTGAATATACTGGGAGGCAAAAGGGG
Source organism: Alectura lathami (assembly GCA_013399715.1). Classification (NCBI taxonomy): domain Eukaryota; kingdom Metazoa; phylum Chordata; class Aves; order Galliformes; family Megapodiidae; genus Alectura; species Alectura lathami. The sequence goes on along the minus strand of VXAV01006899.1, from coordinate 86,947 downwards.
AAAGCAAAAAGTTTCTCACATCAACTTCCCATTTTATGTGTCAAAGTCTGTGATAACAGGTTAATTTTAAGCTTGACTGCAGTTTTCAGAGAAGGTACGTTTGCAGATGCACTCAGATACAAACACAAGGATTCCTGTAGTCCAGCACCAGCAGATATTCCTGTTTTGTTTTATTCTACCTTTGTTTCTGATTTTAATGTCTGCATTAATAAGTTTGTTCCCATTTCAGTAGAGCTTAACTGTGACGCTGAACCGTGAAATGTAAATCAGTGTACAGTACTGAAAATATCACACACGTGTATCTAACTTGAAACGTGTTCTGTGTAACTGGAAGTCATTTAGGGTACCAGTGAGACCAGTGGGACGCAATCCGAGTGCACTTTTGTGGTCTGTATTAACAGCTAAAAGAATGGCAGAACAGTAGCAGACATTCAGGTTTTCCAGAGTGTTCTCAGCCAGAGAGAAAGGTGAAACTCATTTGGGACTTCTGAGGTGTAACCGGTTTCTCTATGAAAGTTCTTTGAACAGCGTCTGGAATGAATGGGATCCAGGAACTCTTTGTGATGGAAGTTATTGGTGATATACCACAAGCCTGGTCAAAAGTCATCTGATTCTTTTCAGGCAGCCACAGTTCTGTTTACCCAATGCCAATGCTCACTGAGTTGTCTTTGTACAACCTGAATTCTCATTCAGCACCAAAAGCTGATTCTGCATTGCACCCTGGGACTGAGCTTAAGCACTGGGCTGTTTCTTGTTCCTGCTGTTTAATGGCTGCAGTCTCCCTGGCATGTTTTTTGTCTATACCACCCAGAGCTCTCTGGGACCTTTCTCTCCCTTGGCATGATTTGGGTGATACTGCATGTCAGGAGCCATTTCCAGCGGCCAGCGTAAGACTCCACTTCTGTTTCCCTCCACCCTGTGCAGCCACACAGCACTATCTCAGCAGGCCTTGCAGCCTCAGCGACCTCACGTGCCTTCATGTCACACAGCGGGGCCAGGAGCACATGCCCTCATTTTCATACCACGAAAACAGTGTCCTAATGGCTGTGACACAGTCCTCAGGCACTCTGAACTACAGAAATACCACACAAAGGGCACAGGGGTGCTACATAGGGCTCAGAGAAGTACAACTAAAAAGAGATCAGAGTCAAATAGAAGGTCAAATGTTTAGGAAAAAAGAATGTGAGCTGTGCTTGCAAAATGAGAACTCAATGTCACCATGACCCTTATCTCTTCTTTTTTGTTAGGGACGCTGGTTTCCAGGAGAGTCAGGAGAACATGTACAGTGTTTAAGGTCAGTGCCTTAGACCTGTTTTCCTTGTTGGTAGCTACGCTTTGTTCCACATAATGTGCATATTATTTCACCTACATAGGCTGTTCTTTGCTTCCTGTCAAACCAAGCGTGCTGCTCAGTAACTGAGTCATGGATGTGTATTTAAGCCTAATCCTGTGTTCTTATCTCTCGCACAGGTTGACTTAAGGAGGACCTGTGTTAAAACAACAAAGTTGAGACAGGTGTTAGAAAACTGGAGTTAACTCTGCCTGTGCCTTACAGCTCCAAAAACTAAAGTGAAGCCATGGCTGTTGCTGTCTGTTCTGCTGTTGGCTGACATGACGGTGCTGTAAAGCAAACAGCAATCCAAAGCAGTTCTTTCTTCCTCTGTTATTTGTCTTCTGGCCTTACAGTTAAACTCTGCTCTGAAGACATGGTTATGAATTTTCTCATGATCTCTCCTGCAGTGCTTGTGAGCACTTTGTAAAAATTCCATTTCAGGAAAATGTCGTGCTCTGATATAATCTTCCAGCATCTCATGGAACTTTGCCAAGAAGTTTCACAGGTACAGAGAGCAGAGAGGCTAGAATCCAAAATTTGTGATTTGGCTCTGTTTGGCTGCGAATGGAAGTACATGTGCTTCACAGTTGCAGGAAGTGCTCAGGTTTGCATTGACATGTCCGAGTCCCTGCAATCTGTTCCAATCCCGTTACCATTCCAGTGCTTGCCATACTGTCTTCAGGCAGTACTTCGTTAAACGTGTTGCCTGAGTCATGGCTCCCCACTGTAGCCCCCTTTCTGTCTCTGCCAGATTAATGCCAAAGAATCCTCTCTGAAAGCAGCAGAGGAGAAGCCAGGTGCTCGTTTTTTTTTTTTTTTTAATTAATAAGGAATGTCTGTCTTGATTTGTAAATTTGGCCTGGAAGGAATGTGCTCAGTTACTGATGATGTGCATGCCATCTGGTCAGCTCATTGAGTATCCAAACTGGAGATACTAGCTTTTAAAATTTAAAGTCCAAACACATGCAGATCATATTCCATCCACAGCAACTGTGATGTCCCTCTGAGAAAAACCGGCTGGTGGTTAAGTTTCACATCCATGGCTCAAGTTGTGATGAAGCTAGTGGTTCTCAAAAGTAGGGCACTGGTGAATGGGGCGTTGGTGAGACAGGTAGCTGAACTGCGTTGTGACTAAAATTCTGGAAGAAAAACGTCTGAGGATTATGCCTAGCATGCACACTTTGGGCTTGCCTAGTCAAAAGTTGCTGAATTTATGCCAGGTAAACTTGTTTGCCTGGGAAACTTGCTAAAGTATAAAAATCAGCAACACCGCTTAAACATATGTGTCATGGATTTAAGTGAGAGTTGCGTGTTACACAAAGAAAGCATTTGGTCTGCAGATGGAACAATTTTCTATCATAACATGGTATACAAGATGCTACGACATGGTGATTTTTATGTATGTGGAAAAGCAGTTTTCCTATTGTCTAACTTGAGAATTGTATTTTAAAGACATTTCTATTAACTGATAATTTCTTATTTTATTTAAGCGTCTGAAGAAAATAAGAAACATGGAAGGTCATAAGTAGTAAGTACCTTGATCATTTTTTAGTATTCTAAAGAGTTAATGGTGTTTGGCGTGTTGATTTGTCAGTGCCTGGGTCTATCATGCACTATGTTCCGGCATCTCGTATTTGTATGAAGCCACTGGTAGATGCTCTGTTTAAAAAGAATAAAAATAAAAAGTGAAAAACTGCCAACATCAAAGAATGGAAAAAACAAGTGAACTGACTAGATGGAAAAATAGCATAAGTTACCAATTTCGTACTTAATGATAAGAAGAATATGAAGTGTCTTATTTCAAGAGATGTATCTGTGCTCATCAACATTATAACAAAGTAGATCATAATTTTAGTTGAATTTCTGACTGTGTAACAAAACCTAAATATATCCATGATTGTTTGACACACATTTTAGAAGGCATTAACAAGAGCCTACTAGTAAAAACTGTCCACCAAATATTTCATTAAAATAATGAAAGATTTGTAATCACATTCAGCATAAGCAGGAGCCATAAAATTTCTCCAAATGAAATTAGTAGTTGAATTTGTCTGTAGTGGTCATAGAATCATAGAATGGTTTGGGTTGGAAGGGACCTCAGAGATCATCTAGTCCCAACCCCCCTGCCGTGGACAGGGCTGCCAGCCACTAGCTCACTAGATCAAACTGCCCAGGAACCCATCCAGCCTGGCCTTCAGCACAGCCAGGGATGGGGCAGCCACAACTTCTCTGGGCAGCCTGTGCCAGCGCCTCACCACTCTCTCAGTGAAGAATTTCTTCCTGATGTCCAACCTGAACCTCCCCTCTTTCAGTTTTAGCCCATTCCCCCTTGTCCTACCATTATCCACTTGTGTAAAAAGTCAGTCCCCCTCCTGCCTGTAAGCTCCTTTCAAGTATTGGAAGGCCGCAAGAGATCTCCCCGGAGCCTTCTCTTTTCCAAGCTGAACAATCCCAACTCCCTCAACCTTTCCTCATAGGAGAGGTGTGGAGCCCTCTGATCATTTTGGTGGCCCTCCTCTGGACCTGGTCATATCCCTCCAAATCCCTCTGTGTCTAATTCAGGAATCTTTATTAATCCCAGAAGGTGTTGTTTTTGTTGTGTGTGGTTTTTATTGTTTGTTCATTTTGGTTTGTTTTTGTGGCCTCACATTAGTAACTCATGTTAGCCTTCCCACCATGTCCCTGGAATTTCTGATGATTTCAGGCAAAGTAGCTGGTTGACATGAAATGAATTACGGTGTTTTCTTCATTTGATCACTGAAATGAGATACCAGGTGTTTGCACAGCTGTAGCGCAGGTTAAAACACACAGCTAGCCCTATAGCTAGGGTCTTAATACTGCCACACAATCAGTTTGATTTTATTATTTTATTTTCTTCTTTTTAAAGTAATGTAATGCTGTTCCTATTAGTTAAAGTCTCATATTCTGCGTTCTCATAATGCAGGGGGATTTGGCAGGGAGCTAAATGTTCTTGTCATTTACTAGATGTTGTAAATTTTGTCTTTTAAAGGTGCAGCATAGATCGGGTCAATATAGGCTTGACCTATTTTGATAGGCTGAAGTTGCCAGAGTATGTGTAATGATTTTATGCTGCACATAAAATGCGATATGTTTTGCATGTGTTGTTTATTTTGTGCTGTAGCACCGAAAACCTTTTATTCTAAGCTTAGTAAAATTCATAAAGCAAGGTCTTTGGACTGATGCTTGAGCAGAATTAAACGGGTGAACACCTTGCTGGTTTCTTTTTTTAAAGTTTGGGGTAGAAGCTAAGAAGGGCAATATACATATGCATTTTGAATGTTGTCCTCGCTCATTTGCAGTTAAATTTCTTACCATCCCTTTGGTGATTGTCACTGTCTCCTAACTCACTGATTAGAAATAACCAAAGCAAATCCCTGTCAAACAAGCTTTCTTTTCAGGTTGAACCGTCATTAGTAACTGTGTAGGGCAGAGCTGCCACCCTTTTGGGGACCATATGCACCAGTGGCTTGCTGTTCTGGCACATCTGTAGCGTTTTGTAGCACATGTCTCTGTGTCTCACCACATGACTCGGTGTGGATGCTAGGGCCAAGGACCTCTAGGGGTAGCATCAGTGAGCCCTGTGTCCTGTGAACTGGGCTACTGGGCAGTATCTCAGTAATGTAACACAGGTGCAGAGCATCTTTACTTTAAAAATAAATTCAACCACTTTAGTTTTCCTGGAGTGTTTAGTATGTTAAGTCCTGGCAAAGATTTATTTCTAATAAGCTGCAGTGGTTTTGCAGATCTTAATTTATCCAATAGGGGAAAGGGCACGTACTTTTGCAGAAATTAATAGTGGAATAACTATTACTGGGAGAGATCAAGATTTTATTATGAAACTGTGTTTTCCGTGCTTCATATGTTTGAAATATTGTGGAATGTGCAGTTTGTATTTAGATTGCACTTTTTATTGCTAGAGGAATGCAGAATCATCTGCCAGTAGAAAGTAGTCTGTGGGGAAAAAAGTAGATTATCTGTTATGCACCCACATTTGTCACTTTTTCTTTGCACAATGAAAGAAGTGAGCTATGCCTGTATTCCACATAGCTCAACAAAGATGAATATTCTTTATTTGTTTAATTCAATTTAAAAAGAAAAAAAAAAAGGAATAGCAATGAGTAGTTCTAATTAATTCATAAAATGACCTTTGTGAAATCCTGACACTGCTGCAATTGCATGAAAGTTGCTGTCTGCTTAAAGCAATTCTACTAGTGTTCTTTAAAGTTTCCTGTCAGCTGTATAAAAATAAAATTTTAATTCCAGGGACTATAAATCATTCCATAATGCATTGGAAAGAATTCTTTGCAGTTGGTTATTTGGCAATACTACATTCAAATTAAAAGCAGTGTATTTAGTGTATTTTCCAGATGAGGGTGGGAAATACTAGTGAAACTAGCACTATTTTAGTAACTTTGTTCCTAACACATAATGAGGAAATGCATGATAGAGTACGTGTGCCTGATGTAAATACAGTATTCCTGATGGAAGTGTATTAATCTATTTTGTTAGACTTATTTTTTTAAGCACCATATTGAAGTTTTATAATTTTGTTCCTTGATGTTTTAGCAATTATCCAAGGGAATTTTATGATCAATATGCTCAAAGCCAAGAAAAATCTGTGGTTAATAAAATGCAGCAGAAATACTGGAAAACAAAGCAAACTCTTATAAAAGTCACAGGAAAAAAAGAAGATGAACATGTTGTGGCTTCAGATGCAGATCTCGATGCAAAACTAGAGGTTTGTAATCTCTACACGATTCTCTATTAACTTTTAAAGTGCTTTCATTTCTGTCAAGCCTCTAAGATGTGTACATATAGATACTATATAGTAATGTGTATACATTTTTATCATTATATTTATGTGATATCCCTTCTGATGCTGGACAAAAGTACTTATGTAGGCACAAGGAGTATAGTGGCATTTTTGTAAGACAAAACTTATTTGGAAACCAACATCTCTTGTACCTAATTTCAGGTTTTGGGAACAGATTTTTTCTTTTTTGTTGTCAGAACAGGAGATCATCCTTCGTTATCAGTCATCTTAATCCTTTCCTTGTATCAGTTTAAATAATTTTTTTTTTTAAATAGTAGTCTGTAGTATACACAAATAACATTTTTTTTTTTTTACTGTTACAAAATGCCACGTTGTAGCATATACCAGAAAAAAATGGAAAATGCAAAGAAGGAAAAGGTGCATAGTGCAGTCTGCTCTCTGAGGCTTTTGTGCAGATTACTGGTTGTCAGCATGACAGAAGGCAGCTTCTGGAGGTCTGCAAAGAGTAACTAAGAGAAGGAATCCTACTGTGTGACAAATACGGTCCTACTGTCAGTACCCTCAGCCCCACTGGAAAAGAATTAAGGTTCTGCAAACTGAGGAGCTTAACCATCTTTAACACAAATCAAAAGACAGTGAGTGGACTTCCAAAGTGTAAGAACCAAGCTAACGACAGCTAAATTTCATTGGTATTGTTTTATTACAATAAGCTGGAATACAAGAGACTGTTTTACAACACACAAATCTTTGTAGTCCACCTAAATAGTGCTAGCTTAAGAGTGCGAGAGGATTCTTCATGATAGGTTGTAAGTCGAAAGTATTGATGTGAAACAAGCTGCAGCGTCTGAAGCAGTATTTTAGAAGTATATACGCCTGAATTCATATTGTGCTTCTTGTGCTGCAGGCTGAACAGACAGGATGCTTTGTTACCTCATGTGGGATTAGAAATAGGGTAATTTGTATTTACCAGATAGAGAAGTGCAAACATTTTTCACTTCAGCGGCTTCTCAACTGCAGGTCATGCTGTCTGCTTAAAAGACAAGGTCCTAGTAAACATACAGGAGGTTAAGCAGATGCAAGAGGATGACAGTTACTGTGCCAGCAGTTCATTTTGCTATTATTTGCATGGTGCTTGGTATAGTGGAGTTGAGGTTTTGATTATAGGCTGGAGGTTTCAGATGAGCAGAAAAGAAGAGCAGTAATTTCTGTTTTCCTGTTTATTTTACAAACTTCAGCAAGACTGAAGCTTTTTTTTCCCTGCTTGCATGGAAACTGCTGCTTTATCAATTTGGTTTGAAAACCAGAGCTGTGGAAGTAAGAAGTCCAGTTTAAGATGAAAAACTGTCCTGTTGGCATACCCATACAAGTTTGTATGGCTGTCAGCTGTTTGGAATCGATCTGCTTCCAAAATCATTTTTGTCTTTATTTTCATTTTTATGCTTTGATTGGTTTGTCTGTAGTTTCAGTGTACAATTTATTGAAAGAAAGGCACAATTAATATGGAAAAAATACTTTCAAGCCAGAAAGATTACTCAGTGTTCAAGAAGGAAATAGTGATCCTGATTAATTTCTATGAAATTTAAGACAAGCTCTTTCTTGTGTTTAAATCTGCAGTGTTTCTCGCATATGCTTAAGAAATGTTTTTGTTTATTCTGTTTCAATTTCAGCTGTTCCATTCTATTCAGAGAACGTGTATGGAGTTGTTGAAAGCAATAGAACTTTATCAAAAAAGGATTTGTTGTAAGTATACAGTAGTTAAAATGATAAGGAGGTCTGCAATACAGGATCATCTAACAAGTGAAACATAAAAAATGAAAATGGGGAACTACTAGTTCCCTCCTAGTTAAAATTAAAGATAACATTCCTTGTAGACACCTAAGTGTAGACTTGCTTAATTGCTTATAGATCTTCTAGTTTACACTGAATTCTGTATTTGATGTTCTGCAGTGATATGTAGCAACAATTATGGGAGAAAGCTTGCCTTTGGAGTTTTTTTCCATTACTTGCTTGGTCTGTCTAAATTCAGAATTGTCTTGCCTGAGAGGTTCTAACTCTATTCTGAATTCTTGTGGGATTTTTTTTGTTTTGGTTTGGTTTTTCAGTTAGGATTGACTATGAAGAATATTGGTCTTACTACTAGTTTTATAACTAAGTAATCCATGCTGCTACATTGAATTTGATAATGCTGACTTGGCTGCAACAGGTGGACATTAATTAGTGGCAGTCATTAGTGAGAGACAGGAACCTTATCTGGGAAGTTATCTCCAATTAATATTTTTGATTCTCTGCTGCTGTGATTTCTGGCCTGGAAAAGAGAATCAGCTTTGGAGACATCTTTTAATATACTATTATTTTGTTGAATTTTATGCGTATTTTCTCAATTCTTGCCTTTTTCTTTTGCCTGTCCAAAGAAGAGGTTCAGAGGTGATGTTTCAGGATATTGAGGTAAAATTGTCATACAGAATAGTAGTGTATCTGAGCTTAGGAAGTGTTGCACAGTAGCAGGTGGCATTTCTTACGCAGAGATGTGCCTGCAGCACATTCTGCTGTAGTATGCTATGCCTGCAGTAGATTTGACTGTCAACATTTATAAAAATGACAAGTGGACTTCAAAAGACCTTATTTCAGTATATTAGAACATAGAGCCTAGGAAGAAATAGGTGCTATTGGAGACAGCTACTTTGAAAGACTGTCGGATGATGTCACAACAGAATGTGTTTGTAAGGATGTGAGATTGTGGAGACTTAAGGTTCCAGTTTGGAAGTCGCTAACAATTTTCTTCATCCTCTTGTTTAAAAAACAAATTCAGAAATAGTATTTGAAATGTGTAGACATTGCAAAATGTTGTAAAAATGATCCTGCTTTGAAAATAAATGGTGTTTAACATGAAGTACTAGATTTTTCATATAAAAAAAAACCTCAGTTGTAGTCAAGCATGAAAAGTAGAGATCAAGAGATAAATCAACTGATAAAGCTTTGAGTAGTGCAGCCAAGAATTAGCTTCAGAGAAAGTATGCTAAGATCAACTGAGGTAGTCCAGGTACTGAAAAAGGATAGTAAAAATTAAAAAAGAAAAAAAGAGAGACAAAAGGACACTACAGTCAAGCCACTATTGGGTCCTTTATATAATCTAACCAAGCTAATTTTTTGTCCAAGGAAGAAATACCATGTTTCTCCTACTGACTTTCAGCACTGGCGGAATTTTGTGATTAAGTACAGCAAACCCATCAGATTTTCTGTTTTATAAATGCAGCAATTCTATGAAATTATATTTTCTATGCTGCTTGGATTTGGAGTGACTTAATCTATTTGATGTAAGGCAAGTTTTAAAACTGTTTAAAACCTATTAAGTTACATGTTTGATCACTCATTTATTTTTCATTAGTTCTGTCTCAGGAAGAAAATGAATTGGGGAAATTTCTTCGATCACAGGGTTCTCAGGATAAAACAAGAGCAGGAAAAATGATGCAAGCCACAGGAAAGGCCCTCTGCTTTTCTTCTCAGCAAAGGTATATATATATATGTATATATATGTATATCGGCATTGCCATCTGATTACATGGGATAATGGTAATTGATTCATCATTGTTATAATTCATTTTGCCACGTGAGGTAGGTGATAACAAAGTTGTTATTGACCCAGACTGCTGCAGTATTGGCAATATTACTGGTTTGCTGTGAGCGACTCTGCCTGATCCTATTTTCTGGCCCATGGACCTGCTGTGGCTCTGATCTGTGATTCCTCCACCTATGCCTGTTCACCTGACAGTTCTAAAGCTATTCAGGTGCTATCTGTATGGCCTTTCTAGCAGTGCGACAGTAAAGGAACTGGTGTCAGGTCCCTCTCCTGCTTGGTGACGGGTCTCCCCGTGCAGAGAAATGCTACAGCAGGCCAGTTGTGGTGGTGTCTGGGTCCTGGGAGGGTAGGAGGTGGCTTTTTCTGGACTGTGAAGTCTCATACCTCAACTACACGAAGAAGGAATCTAAATGCTATTTCCTGCTTTAACCTTACATAAGTCCCCCAGGAGAAAATCCTGGATCCTCACTGACCTCATGTAGATTGGGCTGCAGCAAACTGGTAAAAGGTGAAGAATACAGAAGGGCACACAAATACATGAACTCTTGCTTTTATATAGAGCTCTTGATGTCTCACTGACCTGTGTTTGTTCAAAGGGTTTAAAAGTAACAGTACTTGATGTCGTTATGTTGTTGATTATGCATGGAGATTTTTAGTTCTGGGAATTTTTTTAGTGTTTATCCTTTTTTATATTTTTCCATCCACATTAGTTCTATGAAAGCTTGAAATTCTCCATCAGTCAGAAGGGAAAATTCAATTCTATGAGAAATTACAAATCTCTGCTCTTGCAAGATTTTGGGGGGCTCTTAACTGTCATGAAACTTTCCAGCTTTAGTTTAACAGTGCAGCTGTTTGGCTCAAAATAAAACGTCACCTACCAAGCACTGAGAATTTTGTGTTTATCTTGGGCTACAGCTTGGTCATTAGCACATCCAGTAACAGCCATGAGCGGGAACTTGAGAACACGTGTAAGGCACCTTTCAGTAAAAGCCCTCCTGATTTGCTTTTTCAAAAACCTTAACATATTTTTTTTAAAAATCCCGGAGTATAACAAGTCTACATAAACTGAATTTTTCCTTCAGATGGCTGGTTGGGTGTTTGTAGAATGTGAAGAAATATGTATTACACCCAAAAGAGCCCCAATAAGAAGTTCATATTTTATCATATTTCTTACTTGATGCATATTTAAGGCATCTTTTTAAATAAACTCCCATAAAAATAAAACCAGATGTTTGTCTTTCTTCTCTTCTTGAGCCATCCTCAAGTTCGTCTTGGAGTCAAGACTGTTCTTATTTATCTTGCATGCCAATAGCAAGCTGGAGATCAAGTAGATGAAACTTGCTGGCTGTTGTAGCTGAAATTAGAGATTCTCTTTTGCCTAGGAAGTCCCAAAGTGGCAAATTAAACTAGCTTATGCTGGTGTGGAGCTGATTGAACCCACTTCAGTGCAGTGGTTGCTGGCAACAAACAGGAAAGCAGAAGCAGCAGGGGGAACCATGGCAAAAGTTGGATTAATTCTGTCTGGTCTGAGATTCCATTAGGAGCTGAAGTGATGGCATAGAGAAGACAATAGTGTCCCCTACTGCTTCTCCAAAGTGTAGTATCTGGAACAAACATTTAAGAAAATCATTAAAACCTTCCCAAAGATAAATATCCTTCAAAGGAATTGTTCAGATTCCTGAAAAAGAAAAAAAAAAAAAAAAAAAAAAAAAGAAGTTAATTATGTACCTGACAGATGGCTTCTGTATTTACGTGTACATTTGAGGATTAAAGGCTCAAAGAAGAGCCATTTCTGAGGCTTAACATGACAATCCTGATGTATCTGTGGTATGTATCCAGTAATAAATTATCTTAGGTATATTCCCACAGTTGATAAATGCAACTTGCAAAGAGGAACACTGATAGCATAAATATAAGCAGCTTGGTTAAATAAAATATGCACAGTGGCAAAAGTTCCTTTTCCACTCATGTGTAAGTGAAAGGAACTATGAAAGGTCACTACTGCAGTAGGAGTGTTGGAAACACAATATGCATGCAGAGTTACCCCACTTGTGTCTGAACCAACCAGTCTGAACACAGAGTAGCAGTTAAGTGAATTCCATTGGCTGTCTTTTGACTGCTAGCAAAGCATCAGTAGTTACATTAATTTGAGTGCCTTTGGGGAGCAGCTTCTTTAATGTGTTCTCCTTCCTTCCCTTCCATCATGTCTTCCCCCAGATTAGCACTGCGTGCTCCTTTGACCAGGTTACATCAGGAAGTGGAGACTTTCAGGTACAGAGCCATCTCAGACACGTGGCTGACGGTAAACCGCATGGAGCAGTATCGGACTGAATACAGAGGAGCCCTGCTTTGGATGAAAGATGTGTCTCAGGAGCTGGACCCAGATCTTTATAAGCAGATGGAAAAGTTCAGGAAGGTATGACATTTCCTGTAGTTTCCTAGAAGGGGATGCCTGATGAATGACAATGAAGAATGATTTTGATTCTTCTGAGGAAGATATAACTCAGCAGAGCTTAGAATGCTATTAAACGTAACTAATCTTTTCCGTGTGGCAGAACTCCAATTAACCTGATATGGAATACAGCATCCTTCACAGAAGAGTGGGCTGTAAGGGAAGATACGGTAGTAAGAAATAGCATTTTTCAGTAGTCAATTCAACTTCATCTTAAATCTTTCTAATTTAAATAATATATATGTTTTAAAGAAGACTATCTAATTTTGAATGCTTAGCTGTGATGCCTGGATGACTAATGGAAGAAGATATATCTGCTTTCGGCAGGGAACGGAAAATTGATTTTTGTAACTAAAATGGACAGAATAACAGAAATGCCATGGTATCTGCTGATAAATCTTTGGGTGCAGTTAAAAGCAGGAAAATTCAAAATTGGTTACTGTAGGATTTGGAGGAGGAGTTCCTTGTACAGCTTGACATGACTCCTGGGCAAGTACTAACCACTAAAACTGTTAAGAATGCACTCTCCGTAAATTGTCTCCCTTCAGTGTCTCAAGTTTGCTATATTCCTGCCCTACCAAAGGGCTTCCAAAATTCAAGTTAAAGAGGATAGCCTGCAGATTTGCTACCAGATGTGAGGATAGAATTTATTTGTGCTGATCCTGTTCAAGAATGCTCAGGAGACCTTTGCATTTGTGAGTGAAGCAGTAGAGCTTTTGTTAATGACTATAAAGTTCCCAGTGTGCTGTTTATAAATATTGACTATTACGAGGAGTTAAGATCCTAGGCATAACTTGGTGGCTTGTGCTTTGAGTTAATGTAGTAGAAAAAAAGAAAAAAAAAATAAAAAATTGTGTGATAGTTGAAAGTAATTGAAAGATAACAGAAATTATGTTAATAGGCATGCATGTGTATGCATGTGTCTTAGAGGCAGGTAACATACAAAAGTCATTCCGTGTCTGTGACTGTGTTTGGAGATGAAATCCCAAATTAAACACTTTTCAAAAGCTTGAATGAGCCATCCTAATGGGAAAGAACGGGTGTGCATCTAGACTGTGCCATTTTTTGTAAACAGAAGTGTGACAATAGCAATTATGAAAGGAGTGGAACAGATGAAACTAGCTAGCCATCTAATCTTTATTTAATACAGTACAGGATATTCCTGTAAGTCTCGTGGCACCAGACATGTATTTTATTATGCCTTGTGGGAAATGTTTATAATGGCAAGTTCTTGCAGGCAGAATAATTGGTATGGTCTTGGCCTCAGCCAATTGCTTATGTATAATGTTTGATTTATTAGAAAAACACTTAAAAAATTGAATGTTAGAATGAATAAAGCAGTGGTGGTAATGGTCATACAAAACTGATTTATAGCTTTCTGGCAAAACAAACGCTATGGAAGTATAAATTATAGAAATGGCAAAGTAATTAAAATAAGATATATTTTGACTTGTGAGCTGTTGTAGTTAAAAAGTTACATGAGAAATTTTACCCCTCCTGTGTTGCTGTGCTGCAGGGCCATCAAATAAAGTCTTTTTAAGTTCTCACAGAACTTAACAGCATTTGGGAGAATTTCCCCATTTTTACTATGTTAAGTGTTTTGAAGTATTTCTAAGTCTGAAATGAGTTTTTTGACATAAAGAAATCATCAGTGTGTTAGACGTAGATTCTAAAATTCTTCAGCATTGCCTTGAATAGCTCAGAAAAACTTGGAGAATGTCTTTGAACCTTCCTTTCCTGTGCCTGTCAACAGAAAACCTTTCAGATCACATCATATTGCAGAGAACAAAAAAACCCCTGTACCCAACAAAGTAAAAAATGCTGCTCTTGGTATCAACTTCCCTACTTATTTTACCCTTGCAAAAAGTAACCTTTTTGTAATTGTTTTGAAAAAAATTACAAAAACAAAATCCTAAAGCATGATGTACCTGGATGGCTGTTGCTGAACAAGGCACAAACATTTGTTTTCATTGCTGTATGAATGTCGTAGACAAACCTAACTAATGGTGGATACTGCAGTCCTAAAAAATTATAGGAGTTATTTTTATTGTCTTTTGTTATATTCTTGCGTGCAGATCTTGATTGTACCATAGTGTGGCAGTGTAATGCTGGGCTTTTAAGGCTTATTTTGGATCTCTAACAACAATTTAAGTCATACTAGCTTTGTGTTGAGAAAGATACCGTAATTACAGATGTGGAATTTTTAATTCTAAAATACACCGTCACCAGAGAGAAGTGTTTGATCTGGAGCTTCTCCTGTAGTGATACACCAGCAAGCAGTTAATGAGGCTGATCTGACAGATCATTTGAAAAAAAAAAAAAAATTTCTTCAGACTTCCAGTTGTAAAAATCCTGTGTATGACTTCAGTAAACATCTTTTTAATTTTGAGTAGACAGTGCTTGTACAGAGATCTTTAATGAACCCAGTGTGTGAGCAGTATTTATATCAATTGGTTGTAGGACTGTTTTTCAAGCATGTAGCCCTTTATAATGTAATCCTGAATATATCACTATGTATACAGATACGGTACTTGTTTTAGGAGACCAAAGCTAAATCAATCCAGATGGGTTTTTCATACCTCCCTTCAGAGTCGCTCAGGCTAAGAGATCAATAGTTGAGTCAGTATTTTCAGAACTGATAAAATCTGAGTTAAAACATTGGCATTTTTGTAGCACTCTTTCAAGAGAGTGAGGTCTGTGAAACAATTTTCTGCTGCTGTTCTCAAGGCGTCAGTGTATGCTAGATCCAGCAATACTACCACTTTCAAAGTGTACCAGTGTTGTTTTTTCAGCAAGAACCTGCAGAACAACCTTTTTACATTGTTATGTGAAGATATCCTTGTGATTGGAGCAACTTGAGTCAAACTCAGGAAACATGTAAAGTAGTTACAAGTACTTACTTCTCCGCACAATGTTCTATAAATGCTACGTGCTTCCACTCGTTTTTGGGAGGTTTGTTATTCTTTTTGTTTTTCCTATGAACAGATTCTATGGATACTCAAGAGCAGTTCTAGATATAGTGGCCTTTCGTCCCCAGTTTGGAGTGTGAAGTGTGGCTTGAGAGAATCTAACCAGTGCTTTGCTATGCAGTACTGTGATATTTAAAACAGTATGAGTGAGTTAATGCCTCTTTACCAAATTGTCCATCACTGGTCAGGTTTGCAAGTCCCTTAAGTCTAGGCTGTTCTGTCTGTCTGGTGACTGCACGCTGCAGTGTGAGCTCTGCCATGATGCTGTAAAAATACAGGCCAAACAGCCCAAGTGCTGGTGGTCCTGAGTCTCCTTGCCACAGCTATGAAAAACGTCAGAGTTTTTCTGTGCATTTCCTGCAAAGGATCATAGCAATGTGCAGAACCATAGGCTGTGCCACCAGGCAGCAGCCTCCCATGGGCAGCCTGTAAGGAACACAGAAGAGGCTCTTCTGTTTGATGCTACTTAGCTAAGCTGTCTCAGGTGCCTATACAGTGTGATATAGACATCCTCATCAAAACTAGATGTTGCGTTGCCTCCCATAACAGGT
Organism: Alectura lathami; assembly: GCA_013399715.1. Lineage (NCBI taxonomy): Eukaryota > Metazoa > Chordata > Aves > Galliformes > Megapodiidae > Alectura > Alectura lathami. Next base: position 71,270 of record VXAV01006899.1, on the reverse strand, counting down.
TAAAAAGTAAAAAATAAAAAGCTGAAAAAAAAATCATGCTGACCTTTAGGCCAACTATATGAAAAAATTAAATCCTTCAAATGGCAGGATATATATAATGCTACATTGGCAGAGCAAATTAATCCTTTCTATATGTATGGGTTTTGCTTCCATCATCCTTCTGCTCTCTTCCTACCCTTCATTCTGAGGTTCAGGCTAAGGCTGGAGTAAACACCCAGGGCGGCCACAGTGGAATCCCTCAGCCAAGCTGCGCTGCAGCAGTGTGCTGAGAACTGGGTATATGGAGGCTAGGGCTCAATTCCTCCCTGTGGCATCGTCCCCTCTGCCTTGCCAGGAGCTCTACTTCTGTATGAACCAAACAAATATTAGATGGGTGGGGGACAAGGCTGAAACGGTGCAAGGACAAGAAGCAATGTGTGGGCTGTTTGCCACAGAGCTTTGTAAATGCTGTGAGATTCATCTGCTTGGAATACTGTGCAAGTACTATCTCTGTGGTACTGAGATACTGCAGCAATAAGTAATGTTTGTAAAGCATTATGTATCAGATGGGTGTACTGTCTGGAAGAGGACTAGGTTTGTGATCAGTATGTTTGTGTGGGAGCCATGGGGAAGCAAACAAGTAGCATGGTTCGGGCTGGAAGATGAGATGGGCCCAACCCTGCAGTGCAGCACCCCAAACCACTTAGCAGTGCAGAAGAAGTGGAATAGATCCTACTGTGGGAGTGTAAGCACATTCCTAGTTCCCCTAAAGATCCTAAAAATTGTAGAAACCTTTAATGTCTGGCTGTTACTTTGCATGCAGTTGTGAGGACCTTGCAAGCTTGCAGCTGAGTTGTTTGGGAGCAGTTGATCTCAAGTTCTTCCTAGTTGTAGCACTCTACAAACTGAATGTCCTTAAATGGCATTTTAAGCATAAGTCTGGCAAGAGAAAAGGCAAAGCAGTGGGAAAAAGGAAAGCTCAACAAAAGGAATTTGCAGTGACAAAGCAATCATTCAGACTGTTGTTTCTGTAAATGTGCTCATGTAGGGAGTGCTGGATCTGAACAAGTTCTCTCTTAAATGTCCTTTAGGAAAGAAGGTAAAGCTTGTGTGGATGGTTGGGGAATAACAAGGATCTAAATAAATCCATTGATCAAAAGGACAGAAGGGAAACATTAAAATTTATATATATGTACTGTAAAGATCCCAGCAAGCTTGGATAAGATGCATCTACCACAGTTTTACAGGGAAGGCTTACAAGGCTGTGGTCACCTCTACATCTTTGTTCCTCTGCTGCCTCCCTGCCTACCAGCTCTGCCTGGTACAAGTGCACTTCGGCTTGTGCGATGCTGAAGGGGTTGTCCCATGTTACAGCACCATCTGCTGCTCTCCACATTCCCACCTGTCTTTGCCCTGTTTGTAGGGCAAGCAGCCATACGAACCTGGAGGCGCTGTGGAAATGTGCTTGAGGATTATTTTTTTGTTGCACTTGAAAACTGTTGGAGAGCTGAGGAAATGCAATGGTACTGATCTTTGAAACAAGAACAGACTGGGCCGTTCCCATCCTTGTAAAAATAATTTCAGTTTGTGGAAAAATGTTGAAAGGAAAATCTGTAGGCATTTAGACGGTAAAAAAAAAAAAAAAGAGAGGAGTTGTGGACGAGATAGGTTTATAAATAACAATACACAATTTTGTGATTTTTTTATGGTTTTATTCAAATTATGAAAATAGTAGGAAAAAAATGCATTACATGTAATAAATCTGGATTGTTCACAAGTACTTGTTGCAGTTCGTTATGGGGAAAGTGAATTTAAACTTGCTAAAATAATAAATGCTTTTAAGAGATGAGACTGAGTGTTGAAGGACACTCAACAGACTCATAGAAAATAAGGATGGAAAATTTCTTGAAGATCAGCTAAACTGTCTTCCTGCCAGGACTGAACTGTGCATTTGCAATATATTTTCCAAGTGTTTCTGTGCATCTAGTAAATAAAATTCAGTGGAGGGTGACAGGCTTAGAAGTTTTATGCGTATTGGTGATGTTCTAGTTCAATTATTTAAAAGTCAACCAAAAGAGAATGTGCTAATGTTAATAACTTCTGCAGATGATACTGAGCTGGAAAGTGTTTGGTTTTCCAAGCAACAAAGTACACCAGCATCTCAAAGAAAAATGTCTTTGGCCTTTGCAGTCACAGTGGTGTAATCAATAGACTTTCAGCTGCCATAGTTACAAATAGCACTGTAAGTGATTCATCCTTAGCACCAGCTATGGTATTTACTGTTTATCATCTTTGGTTTTTAAAAAAAAAAAAAAGAAAGAAAAAAAAAAGCTGTAGGCAGTAGTTGTCTCTGTTTCTTTTTAGGTGACACTTCCACATTAACTTCCAAAGTTAACTACTGCAAAAGTTAAAGTTGTTTGCCTCTAGGTGACAAAAATGTAGGCCTTCACATGTGAGAGAGCAGGTGATGACTGTTGCTCCCTGGAAATGTCGGAAAGGGCTATGAGAAGCTTTAGCAGCCCAGCATTAGATGTGTTTGGGACACTACAATGTGAAAAACAATGTTGCATTTCACAATACCTATTAGAACTGCCAGACAGTAGAATTTACCACTTTGATAGTCCATCTTTATCACTCCTGGTGCAAAATCTCTTAAAAATAAACAAAGCCCACCGCAAAAAGGAAACCCCAATCTGTTTGCCGATTTGGATTGTTGCTACTCATCAGATGAGCAGGTGAGATTCCAGGAGGCCCAATAATATTTGCTGGAAGATAGCTGCCTACTCTAAAATTAGTAAGACATCATCACTTTGCGTTCATAGATTACATCTCAGTGTGGCAAAGTGATGTTAGAGCTAACAGCATCTACATCCTTTGCTTCTTGCAATTGCTTATTGCTCTCAAGATGTTTGGTTTCATTTTCACATTTTTTTTAGTATGGTAGTGTATGATGCTGGAAGTGTTACATTTAATGATTTGCTTGGAAATCACAGCAGTGAAAAGCAAAACACCCAAAAAGTGCTCTTTGTACAAAATTGTAGTTTTTGTACTATTGTCGTTATCTCTCCTTGTAAAGTCAGATGGCATTCAGTGCTGAGAATGTCTTTTTTGTGCAGTTTCTGCTGTAATGCTTTGTCCAGATTCTCCAATGTCAAATTCAATAGCTTTTAGTGGAGAAATCAAAACAGTCCAAGATACTTAAAATGCTTAAGTATTTTGCATGTGAAGTTGGTTTTAAAGGATTCACCTTTTTTGACATGACCTTAAGCAGAAACATTTTCACAGTGTATTTTAGTCTTATAAATTTAAATTACCATTTCAAGAACTATTTGTAAGAATCTCTGCAGACAATGAGATAAAATCAATTATTTTCTGAAGGCATTTCATATATATTAAATATCACTGATGATTGTTACTAGGTTAAAAGCAAAGTAACAGTTTGTGATAGAGATGCCCTTTTAAAAGCATAACAAAAGGATGCCATTCTAACATAGAAGCAAGCTTCTTGGAACAGATTACATCATCTTAAGATGTATTGCTTGTAGGATATAGTTGCTTCCATGGACTGTTGCTTGCGCTTGAGAGGTGGTTCATCATCTGTTCAATTATTTTTAAGAAAAGTCAGATGAGACCCAGCAAAATGGATGTAAAAAGAATAAAATTAAGTGTTAGACTGTGTATCTGAATTAACTTAGTTTAGTTGTTGTGCAATTTTACACTTGAATGTATACCAAGAAAAAGTAGGCTAAAACTGCTGTTCATATAGTTAGAAGAAATTGTAGTGCTTCAACAGAATATAGCAAATATTTAAAAATTTTTAAATCAATAGTAGTGTTAAGCTGATCTTTAATGTGATAATTATTGTTACGAACCCCAATATTAGAAAAAAGCTCTCAAATATGATGTGACAAACGTTAGGCTCCAAGAATTTTTTTCAAGTCTAATGATTATAAAATGTGTCAGGCTAGTCTTGATATTCACAAAAAAGACAGAAAGGACCAACTGAAAACTGTTTTCACTTAATTATCCAGCTGTGTTTTGGTCTTAAAATCAGGCAGAAATGATGATTGCCTAGGCAATTTGAGTTTTCATGTGAGCAACCGTAATCCTGCAAACTGGTCTATGTGGGCAAAGCCCCTAGCGCATGTGGATCATTACGTGAATTCAGAGCCTAAATGAAGTGTAAAAATGTAAACAAGATAGGTTGTGAGAGCAGAAATGAGATTTGGAAAATTCCCTCAGCCTTAATAATCTGGAAGGCTAGGAGGATAGCTAAAGAAATATTTTTTCAAAATAAATGAAACACAGATGTGACTGAACTGAGAGAATTCTGCAGGAGAGAAGAATAAACAGGAAGGGGAATACAGCTGTTGGGGAAAACACTGTTTACACAAGAGAACCAAGTTCTTCTATGGTTGCCACTGCCCAGGAATTTGTTCTTATACTTTCCTAAAACGCCTGGGCACATATATAATGTAGTCCATCTGCTTTTACTTCATAAGGCCTTTGCTGTTCAGTTATGTGCTACATAGGCTCTGAGTCTTTGCTAAGATGCTATGTTTGATTTTTCTCCTTCACTTACTGAAACCAAATTGAAGATGGGAAT
>VXAV01006899.1:55671-66614 GCA_013399715.1 Alectura lathami | reverse complement strand
TGTGCCATTTCAACTCTTTTTTTTTTTTCTTGTTTTAGAGATATTGTACCTGAACCCTTCTTAGATTTCAGATGTTTTTCTGTGTCGCACACAATGTGAAGTTTGAAGATCAATGCAGAAAGATTGAGAATTTATAGTAACTATAAACTTTCTGAGTTTGTATCTGGACAAAATATAATTATGTTTAGGGAAATAGAGTATACTTAGACATATTGAACACNGTGTTCATCACTGGAGCAATAATAGTAACGCAGTGTGTCTGTTGCACATAATCCTGTGCCCAAGCGACTCATGATTATTAGTGGTTATCATTCTATTATCTGTACAGAAAAGAGTAAAGTAGAAAACGGAAACTTGAAACTCAACTGTGCGACTTGTTCATGCGTTAGCACTGCAAACGGGATGGCTTTGCACTCAGGACTGTGAGGGTGTCTAGGCACTGGTCACCATGGTGATGGTACAGGTGTCGTTCTTGGGGTGCTGGTGGCATACTGCTAAGATTTGCTGTGTGTCAGTGGCATTCCCCAGCAGATTGTACATCCCTGGTACATCACCACCCTTCACACTGGCCAACAGGACCTTGCAGGCCACCTTGGTGCTATATGGTGCTTTAACTGGGGAAGATGTTACTGCCCCTAAACATGAGTTTTTTCACATTCCTTTATCCAGTTCTGTTTGATTCACTCTCCCCATCAAAAGGGACTCAGTCAAGTAACTGTCTTGCTCAGGCCCTGGGGAATTTAATTTGGATGCAAAGAAATGAAAAATAGTCATTTCCTATCTATGAGGACGTTGCACCTAAAGGATTCAAGATGTCCTCCAACATATCTTCAGTAAGTGAGATAGAAACTGAACTGTGTAATTACTATATGAATAAAATCATGGGCACAGTAGAGAGTTTAGTTTTATGCCATGTTACAATTTGCTTTACATCACCCCTCTAGTTGGTCTTTCAGCAGCTTTCAAAAGCAGTAATTACCTGTCTCGGTCCCCTGTAGGGGCTGACTGCCTAACTGCTCCCCTCTTGCCAGTACCCCCTGCTCCATGTGTGCCAGCCATGCTTGGCTCTCAGATTGTGCAATATGATTAACACAGTCAATGTGTGGAAAAACTCAGAGCAATTCTCAGCACATTAAGTCCAGGTTACTTCTGGTTTAGAGCTGACAAAGATCTTTCATACCTGAAGGCTTATTTCTTTGCTTTTGCCATCTATTTTGGTTGACCTACTTCTTGCTACAAATGTTTACAATCATTTTTGGCATCTTGCAGATTTGCGTCATACCAACAAAAAAGATCTGTTTTCAAACTGTATGGAGTTATATGTATGTGTGCAAAGAACTGTTGGATTTTATCAACTCCCTCACAGTCATTTGAGGAGATATTCTGGTATGAGGAGCAGCCTTTTCCCTAAAGAGGATATATGTTCTTGCACAAGAATGTGCACCCGTTTGCAGTTAAGAATAGCATGTGTCCAAGCATGCTGTTGTGGTAATTGCAACTGCGGACTTACAGATGTGTGCTTACTACTAGAACTGCATTTGGGACTCATAACGAAAAAGTCTGTCTTAAAACTCTGAAGTGATGCTACTTAGGTGAATGTCGTCCTGTTTGCAATGTAAGAGTTTCCTGATCAACAGACTAGGCAAATCATTGGTAATTATTTTCTGTGCGTGTCATTGCCTCAAGGTCTGTATATATACAATTTTTTCCTTTAAGCCTGCTATAGCACACATCCTGAGTTTGACTAATACTGAAACTTGTCACCAACAGAAAGCTGATGCACGGATGTAGGCTGATAAAGTAGAAGCAGACCTTCTGTTAGCAAGGTTAGAGGCTAGATTGTTACTGCCCTCCCTTCCTTTAAATTGTCATTTATTGTTTGTTCCCTTTCAAAATAGCTTGCGTGTTGATCCACCCTATAACAATCAATAAAGTACTGTGAGAAACCTTTCCATTGCAATTGAAGTTGGTAGGCAACATGTAAAGAGCACAGAGCTATGTATTTGAAAAGTAGGGGAAAATTTTTGGAAAGGAAAAGCCAGTAGTACCTATAGCCCTTTTTCCTGGGAAGAGAGATGGCTGTACAAAGGCACAGTTTTTCTGAAAGATGGTGCCTGAATGTAGTTTAACTGGTGCAAAACTCAATGCAAGCATTCACTTTGTTTTGAGAATATCATATATGAACTTAGCTTAAAAATATTTTCTTCGCAACTTAACTTTAAGTAAACAACTCTTAATGTGAAGTCTTTGCTGATAGAGCAAATGGATTAATGTTGTGGAATTGCACTGTGCTGCTCTGTTCGTTAAAGCTGTTGTGAGGCTTACAGCTAAGGATTTTGTGGTCTGGTTTTTGGCTGGTTGAACTTGCGGGATTGTGCTGAGAAATGTAACTTTGATCAGGGCTGCGTTCAGCTGCTGGATGGGTGGAAAGGATTCAGCAGAAGCTGCTCTCCCTGGATGGCATGCCATTGGCTCCCTGCATTGGGCCGTGCTAGAGGGGTAGAAATGGGGAGGGAAGTGGAAAATATTTCCATAATTCCGTAGTAAAAAAAAAATATATATATATATATAGTAAAACAAACAAACAAAACATACAGGATTTTTTCTGTTGCTGTTGGTCTGTACCTTTCAGCCTGCTGGGTTTTTGTTTTTCCTCTGAACGGACTAAATTAATTTTTGATAATGGAGGAGAAAGTGTGTTCATAGTGCTGCAGGGGCAGTTGTTCTGAAAGTTCTTTAGCACAGAGAGCAACGTTACTTGCCACAGATTGTTTTCATGTCTCAAAGATGTTTGATTTGGATGTAACAAAAGCTTGCTTCTGCAAAGATGTATTTGGATCTAGGTCTTTGCACTACCATAGTATTAATAGTGGGGAGGAAAAGGTCTCAGGTTGAAGTCAGTAAGTTAAACTGACAGGAAAAAAACACACTCTCTTGAGATGTATTCAAACAGAAAACCTCATTGATTGAATAGCAGGAAGACTTTTGACATTTGAATTTGGGATATCTTTACCTGGTTCTAATCAGAATATTTCACCCAAAAGTCGGGCTGCTCTAACAATACTTGTTTTTTAGCAAACTACCTTCTTAAAAATAAAAAGAGGAATAAGTAAATAAATAAATAAAACTTAGCTATTTATATTTTTTCCAGAGGACTCATAGACAGTATTACTGTTCAGTGCACTACTCTCCTTTTAAATATCATGAGTAAAAGTTTCAGTCGGCAGACAAGCCTCTGAGTTTCAGTCAGATATCATGTTTGGCATAGGCAGTGCTTGAATACACCCTGGAAATTGAAAATGAGCACTCTTAAGATTATAAAATTCTTTAATTCAACATGCTTTCGAATTTTGAGACTGGAAAACCTGCTGTAACTAACACAGGTATTACTGAAGTGAGAAAGAGATTGCTACCTTTTTGGAAAAGCATATAGAAGTATATGCCTTTGATCGCAGCACAGCTTTCAGAGAAGGCACTGAGTCCAGCACAGCACCTTCCTTACAAACCCACCCTGACCTGCACACATACCTCACATACCTTCAGGATGGCTGCATTAGCTCAAACAAAAGTCCCACTGTCTGTCCAGCATCTGCGACCAGTGGTAGCAACCAGGCTGCTGCACAGGGCAAGTACGTGGTGACATTTTCTTGTAATGCTGTGACCAGTGGAGGCATCATATGACATGATGGGTTGCCTGGCTGGCACATGTTACATAAAGATCTGCTGTCCCTGTGCTGGGTTCAAACTGCTGGTTTAGTGTAATGCTCTCTGGTCCCTGTGGCCAAAGTAGAGCCTTTTCCAATGTTTGTATGTGTTGTCTGGTGGCCTCCTAACACACTGCTCATTCAGCTCTTTTTTCCAGACTGAAAAATCCTAATCTTTCATCCTTTTTACAGAAGGTCACTTACATCTTTGATCATACATTTGTGCTCTCCTGCCTTTTTCTTTCAGAGTAAGGTAGCTTTTCTTTCCCCAGTGCTAAGGCTGAACTGATACGCTTTTGCAGATCCAACTTGGCACTGTGTGGAAGAAAAATTGAGTGGAAAAAAAAAAATCTTCATGTCATTGTATAATATTCATGGAACCATGTGCATAATGTATGATGAGGTTCTTATTTTTCCACATATCTAAAGAGACACAAGAGAGTTGGAAAAGGTACAGTGTAAAACAGCAGGAATAAACACAGGGCTGGGAAGAAAGGGAGGTGGTAGAAAAAGAGAGAGAAGGGAGTAAGTTGTGTCTGTGTTTGTATAAATCGGAAAGGGAAACTGCTTGATTGGATTCAATTTCTGAGATAGCCATCATGAATATATCAGGAGATGGTACAGCCAGCCTTTGTTTTTTTCAGGAAAAAAGGAAGAATATTCAAGCCAGCCATAATTCTATATCCTCATAGGGGTCAGAGAATTGCTCACATCTGCTGACTGTCAGTGGTTATGAAATAAGCAGTTTTGACCATGGCTTAGTCATTACTACCAGGCTGGAGTTACACAGCATGTGAGCCAACAGAGTCAAGGCAATAAAAGTTTTACAGGCTAAGTACTGAAAAACTTGACAGGGAAATTAGACATAAATGTGACACAGAGCAAATCTCGTATTGTACTGAATAAAATCCACGAAAAAGTGATGGCGGTGTCCGTTATCTGGCCACTTTGTAAAAATGGTATTTGTATGATACCTTTTTTGGGGGGGGGAAAAAAAAAAATTGACTGAGATTTAAAAATAGCAGTGTTCCTAATGATATCTTTTCTTACCTTATATTTTTTTATATTGCTGTTAAAGAGGGAAAAAAAAAAATAATGACAAGAAAGTTCATTAAGCCCTTTGCTTTTTGCCATGACATTGTCCTTGACCCAGGTAGCCTGCCACAGGAGAACACACAGCAGGCAGCTGACTAGGTGACATGGATTTCAAAACAGGAAGAAAAAGGCAAGCATCTGACCCAAAATACTAAGAGGATAAGGAAGGGCTGAAACTAGGACAAAGTTACATAGGCAGGAAAAAAAAAAGAAAAAAGAAAAAAAGCAGTTAAAGAAGAGAAGAGAATAGTAGTCGTTTTTCTGGTATATATTTGTGTCCTGAGCTCAGTGGCTTCATCTCTGTTGACTGCAGACACTAGAAACATGATAGCATGTGTTTGGAGTCCTGAATTTAGGAGCTCTTTTGTGTATTTAATCGTAATTTCAACTCTTTCATATACTCTTTTCTGCTCTCAGGCAGCCAGTTGCTAATTGCAGCTCTGCAACTGCAGTTGCAAGGTATCTGCGACAATTTTTGTCAAGATCTTCTAAGAAGAATTAGGTTAGTCAGCCAGCAGCAGGACTCTCTAGGAAACTGGTGCAGTTTGTGTGAGCAGTCCACACCTCTGGCTTGAAAAACTGGAGGGAGGGAGAGAGAACTGAAGAGTGTTAGAGGTGACTTGGGGACTGAGGGAAATTACCTTAGATAAGGTGTTTCTAGGTCAGTCGGTCTCATTTATCAAAGAGACTAGGCTTGACCATGGTATTAAAGTTGCTGAAGTTCCTTAATCTCCTCTTCAGGAGTTTATCAAGAATCAGTGCTTGGAAGCTTATGCGAGATGAATTCAAACAGTAAATTCGCACATATTTTAATAGTCATGGTTATTATTAGCCATAAAGGATGTTGGGTTTTTCCTAGACATCACTTAGGATTCCTCGCATCTGTCTGCCTTCTGACATCTGCTGTAGTGTCTGCACTTAAACTAATCCTCAGAAGCTCCCATGGAGAGAAATGGCCAGTTTTTAGGGTAACATGAACTGAACTCTAGCGTCAATTGTTTGTGTGATCCATCCGCTAAAACAGATCGCAGGGTAACAACATCTGAGCTAGTCGCACCTCGCACGTGTTGCTGGAAGGCATGCCTTGGGGCAAGCGCAGGAGTAATATTTGTGATGTAATCTGTTGATCTGTTCTGGCCTTAAACTCCCCAGCCAAATGCATGGCAGCTATCTAGGAATGCTTTTCTAGGAAACCCCAAGCTGGGTCAGGTATGAATGACCTGGGGGATAGGAATTCTGCTATACACAAGGAAAAAGTCTGGCAAATTCTGAGCCGAAACAGTGACTGCAATTTTGAATGGAAGTTAAAGTAGCTCTCCACTGAAGTGGGGAGTGTTCTATCAGGCCAGGTGTTGACAATCACAGAGACACAGAAAATAATGGACCCCTTTTGGTGCTTCCTAGAGTTTTAAAGTTTGTTACCCACAAACACCTGAGTGTTTTTAATGAAGTTTTTTTTTATGTACTAATAAAAGAAAATGTATAAATTTATTTTGCTTAAAATAGTATTGAATAATTGCAGTGTTTTTAGAAAGTATTAATTCAACTACAACTAATGACAAGTCCAAAGTGGTTTTAAAACTCTGGAAACTTAATCCAATGCAAATATACTAAGCTTCCCATATTACACAATTACTTTGTTGTCTAGTTAGCTAAGGTTTTAAATGTTGTAATTGCTAGTAGATTTAAAATACAGAATGTTATCATCCAACCTGAAAACATTTTTAGATCGTGCTGTTCCACTCTGGGAGATTATAAGGATCTCTAATGATCAATATATGTATGTAAAGCTAGTTTTGGTTCTAAGTAATGAAACTGTAAAATTTCTTAAATGTATCTTCTTAATGTATCTTGCCATCCAGAGGGACCTGGACAGGCTGGAAAAGTGGGCCCACGAGAACCTGATGAGGGTCAACAAGGCCAAGGGCAAGGTGTTGCACTTGGTCGGGGCAATCGCAGGTGTGTGTACAGACTGGGAGAAGAACTCCTTGAGAGCAGCCCTGCGGAGAAGGACTTGGGTGTCGCGATTGACGAAAAGCTGGCCATGAGCCGGCAGTGCGCTCTTGCAGCCAGGAAGGCCAATGGCATCCTGGGCTGCATCAAGAGAGGGGTGGCCAGCAGGGAGAGGGAGGGGATCGTCCCCCTCTACTAGCCCTTGGAAGGCCTCACCTGGAGTGCTGTGTCCAGGCCTGGGGCCCCCAGTACAGAAGGGACGTGGAGCTGTTGGAGTGGGTCCAGAGGAGGGCCACCAAAATGATCAGAGGGCTGGAGCACCTCTCCTGTGAGGAAAGGTTGAGGGAGTTGGGATTGTTTAGCTTGGAAGAGAGAAGGCTCCGGGGAGACCTCTTGCGGCCTTCCAATACTTGAAAGGAGCTTACAGGCAGGAGGGGGACCGACTTTTTACATGGGTGGATAATGGTAGGACAAGGGGGAATGGGCTAAAACTGAAAGAGGGGAGGTTTAGGTTGGACATTGGGAAGAAATTCTTCACTGAGAGAGTGGTGAGGCGCTGGCACAGGCTGCCCAGAGAAGCTGTGGCTGCCCCATCCCTGGCTGTGATCAAGGCCAGGCTGGATGGGTTCCTGGGCAGTTTGATCTAGTGAGCTAGTGGCTGGCAGCCCTGTCCACGGCAGGGGGGTTGGAACTAGATGATCTCTGAGGTCCCTTCCAACCCAAGCCATTCTATGATTCTATGATTCTATGATTCTTAAAAGTTCCTAGAATCTCCCTTCTCAAATTATGATCCGTTCAGTACCTCAGGGCAGCGTGACACATTAGAGGCAGAAGAGCTGTCAAAGTATGACCAGTTTCCTTCTGAAAAAATAATTAAACCCCCAGTTCTGTAGCATGGTGTGGCACCAGAGACGCTGATGGGAATAGAACACAAAATATGTTCTTGTATTTCTGTTAATTTCACGGGCCTGAAAAGCTCCGTTGTATTACCAGTTGCATGCTATACACACAGAGCTGTGCGTTGTTTCAGAGCTATCATGTGTCAGTGTACAGTGTCCATTTGAAATGTAGTTCTGTCATACAATACTTTCCTTGCCTTCCTTACACAAATATTCTCCTGTCTATAGCATCATTATCCCTTTCAGGGGGGGACAGAGAGGAGAAGAGAGAAAGAGGTTTGAAATCCTATGGCCTTACCCACGAGAAATGGTACACAGCATGCAAAAAAGCCTGTAATTTTAAGTAGTAATTTGAGTTCAGTTGTATCTTCACACTAGTCAGGTTTGGTTTATATTTTTATTACACATCAGTAGAAAGAGAAAAAAAAAATCCGAGCCCTTCAAGCTCTCCTGATGCTCAGATCAGAAGCACAGCTGAATGGGGACATTCACTTGAGTGTGTCACATTCAGACACCCCCTGGCAGCTCTAATGCTTTTTGGCTGATGGATGTTGGTGGTAGACCTGCGTGCATGCATGCACACAAGCCTGTGTGTGCTGCGGTGGAGGCTTAAGAGAACTGCGTTTTCTAAATCAAGAAGAGGTTTAACAAGGGCAGAACATTCTGGTGGGGCAGACTCCACTATGCCTGGAGCAGGAGTCACCCCGTGGATATCCAGCTTCTTTTCCAGCATGGTCCGAATTGAGACCCCTGTCTTCCATGGGCTTGTACCTAAAGATTGCATGTCACTGGGGCAAGATCTGGAACTGATTCGGTGCTTTTTGATGTCTCATACAATGGGACTCCATCTTATTGAAACCTGCACTAACTGCTGCAATACAAATGTTAAATAATCATGAGCAGTACTGTTGAAATCAAGGGGAATAGCTGCATTCAGATGAAAATGTGAATTAGCATCAAAGGCTATTGTTCTTCTGTGAAAATTAAAACTATTACAGCTTTTATTTTGTCTCACATTTTGATTACAGAGATGAATGAAAAATCCTGTCTTTAAATCTCATTTAGAGAGAAGGAAAATTGAGTGTAAAATAATTTTATCACACAAATTCAAATAAGATAAGATGGTGAAAGTAGCTGACATGAAGCTGGTTTGGATGACAAAGTTTTCATGAAAGCCACCAGGTTTGGGGGAATAATATTTCAGTTATAATGTGACTTTTTACTACCTCTTTTCTTTAGACAGCTCTGTGACAGTAAAAGCAGAGGAAAATGTATATCAAAATCAGATTCAGTTGTTCTGACTAGAAATGAAAAATACTGTGATAAAAGGAAAAATTTTTAACCAGCATGTGATGAAGACTTCATGATAATTTTGTTTGTAGACAATGTTTCTGCTCCGGTTGACAGAGAAATGTGATTGTTCCTGGTCCCAATACATACAGTGAAATGCTGCTACTGCTGCACTAATCCACGGTGAGCAGCATTTCTCTGTATCCTGGTACGGAGTGGTGTAGCATTTATTTTTTTTTTCCCCTTCTTTTTTTCTTTGTTTATTTCTAGCACTTTTTCTTTAGTATAGTAAGTTCAGTTCCAGGACTGTACTGAACGTGCTGCAGTGAGAACTCTGAACAAGTGAATTAGATGTTCCAAGTAAATCTGAAATCTCAGGGTAATTACGGGAGGTAAAGTGCTAGAAGGTATTTGAAATTGTTTGAATAGAGGTTGATTTCATTGCACTATGTTGGATACCACTGTTTCAGTTGAATATTTAATGCTGCTCACTGTAAATGTTTCAGCTACTAGAAGAACGGTCTTAGGTGGCTGAAAAGTCTCTGTGCTGCATTGTATCTTGTGATAGACTTACCTTTGTCAAGTCCATGCATGATGAGAGGGTTTTGTTTGTTTGTTTTTACCACTTTAGGATACCAGAAAGTTTTCTCAATCTTCTCTTCAGACTCTTTATAACTTGCAATGCGGCTGTCCTAATATATGATTAATTTAGCTTTCACTTACATCTGTTGTCTTTTGTCATGAATTTACTAATACACAGAAACAACCCTGATGCAGGACATACCGGTTTTCAACAGCAGTTTCAAAGTGTTATTTGCTTGTATTGCTGTAGTGACTGGGAATCTGAGTCATGGGTAGCAATTCTGCTAGTCCTGCACAGAAACAGAAGAGAAGGGCAGTCTGTATGGCAGGCATATCTGCAGTTTTTCCTCTTATCCCACAAAACTGAGTGTTCTTTCAAAGCTGACATATCTTTTGAGGCAGAAAGGCAGACTATATCTTTGTTACTTTGAAGAGTAAGGTAGGCATGTGATAGTTGGGTCCTTTACAGGACTTGCAGCATTACTGCAAATTTGCTTAATCGAGCTTAATAGGGTGAGGTGCGTGGGGGTGTGTACACAAGCAGGAGCAATCATAATTAAGTCCAAAATGGCAAACTTAAGAAATATGTCATTGGAAACTGTTATGCACTTCTTCCTAGGACACCTAAACTCTTATCTATCTCAAGAATAGTTCCATTTCTTGAACAAATTTGATGTACATCTGCATAGCTTCAGACGTGACAGATACTGTTTGGATGTGTTATACTGTCTAAGTGGTTTTACTTTCTGGCTAGGCATTTCTCACTTTACACATTTCATCTCCTAAAAGCAACTTCTATCAGTGTTTCTCATCAGGCCATAAATGAAGGGCTAAAGCAGATGAACAGAAGTATGCTACCTCTTCTTTAACCATTGTTCTCGTGTATTATTCCTACACATTCGCAGAACAGAGATTGATACATGCAATAAATAGTATTCCCACCCAAGGGAACAGTTGAGTCAAAGAATAGCCTGCAAAATGTAGAACATACCAAAGCACATTAAAATCAGGTTTAGTACTGTGCAAGACTTTGGAAGTCCTTATGTTGTACATGGAATAGTTTACAGACATTATTTTATATAAAACGTTACCTTTCTATTCTCAGACTATGTGGCATCAATCTTGACTTAAAAAAAAAAAAAAGTTTGCATATGTTGGTGTAAAAGTGCAAGGGGTGCTCCGTTTCATAACCTCAAAGCTGCAGTTTTGTGGTAGCTAATAGCCTGGTTTCTTTTCCTTTCTCTTCTGTATGCTAAATACTTTGTCCTCAAACCTCAGCCTACTTTAGTTTGTGCTTAAGTTTCATGTAGTCTTTACAACAATCAAGTATGCCAGAAGGTGCTACACTTACTTAGTGCAGCGATTTGTGCTGATTCCATCTGCTGGTGGAGTTTACCCAGAGCCCCCAACAGGAAGGTTT
>VXAV01006899.1:37358-55625 GCA_013399715.1 Alectura lathami | reverse complement strand
CCCCCCACCTTTCCAGTCTGTACATGCACTGTGCATGCTTTTCAGATCGAGTAAGTGAGAGGCTGGGTGACAAATTAGACTGAAAGCATCTGTTTCTGCTTCTATGCTGGAAGTGCTGAGACAAAAATATACTGTATATAAAATGAGTTAGTGCATTTACCTGACCTAAGTTTATTTTGGAGATGATGCTTCACTGGCTGAATTGTCTCTGAAACTGTGCAACTACTGAAAGTAAGTTTTGCATTTTATGTTAGACTAAAAGGAAGTAGTAACATAGAAATAACACAGAAGACACAAAGATTCCTTGAAAACACATAACAAATCCATATTGTAGTAACTGAATGTGCTCAACAGGGTTTTTTAATTGGTCTGAACATTTTCTTTTTTTGATGATAGCACTCTTAAAACTGGGACTTTTCTGCTTGAGTATCAGTCTAGGAACCTGTGTTTGCAAATATATGCCTTTACAGTCAGGCATCCCAGAGTCTGACTTTCAGATGCCCAGCACTGATTATTTATTTATATTAGTTTTGAAAATTGATTTCACTTTTATCATAGAATCATAGAATGGCTTGGGTTGGAAGGGACCTCAGAGATCATCTAGTTCCAACCCCCCTGCTGTGGACAGGGCTGCCAGCCACTAGCTCACTAGATCAAACTGCCCAGGAACCCATCCAGCCTGGCCTTGAACACAGCCAGGGATGGGGCAGCCACAGCTTCTCTGGGCAGCCTGTTCCAGCGCATCACCACTCTCTTCTTAGTTTGTCAAGCTATTAATTTAATAAGACACTGTTTTCCAAGTTTTTTTTTTTTTTTTTAATATGTTCTCTTTAAAGAATTCTATCCCTTAAATATTATACTTTGATATTTGCATTGGAAAATTAAAAGCAGGATGCTTTTCTTTAGAAAAAGGAAAAGATGGTGACTAATAATCTTTTTTTTTTTTTTTTTTTTTAAATGTCAGTCATACCATGGTAAGATTTTCTTGTACAACATAAACCTCATAATTAGCACCTGCTGCTTCAGGTTCTTAGAAGCTCTTTCATTGTAAAATGTCCACCTTGCCTTTGGATCAGCACAGTTCTCTTAGTAAAAATCATGACACTTCTCAGAGCAAGATTTTGAAGAAATTTGGTATGTTATGCTTGAATGAAGTGAAATATAAAGTAAAATTTGCAGGATAGAAACCACAGTGTGGTCCTGTTTGTCATGTCTTTGAGAGTAATTGCAGAGAAAGGAGATTAGTATGTATTACATCAGCTTCCCCTTGAGTAGAAAGCCAAAGGTTCATTCTGATGACCTGTGCAGTATTAAGTAGATTTTGCTTCGTGAGCATAAAGGTTTTATACCTAATTCTTGGAGCCTCAAGTCATCTTAAAAGATGTCTAATAAGAGCTTGATTTGAAAATGCACTCATAGGCACGCATAAAAGGCAAAGGGTCATGCTGATGCATTAAGTGGGGTTCTTCCTGGACTGTCCTGCGCTGCTGCTCTGCAATGGAGAGTACTTCTGCTAAACAAACTTCCAGTATATCAAAAAAGCTCATAAATATCCCTAAGTAAATAATTCTCATTATTTACTTATAAGTAAATAGTTCTCATACTTTCACACCTTCCCTGCTTGGCAAGGTAAATGTGTGGCATTTGGTAGCACTGCATTAAGTATTTTGAGTCGTCTGTATGGACGTACCGAACATACAGGTTGGTGTTCCACGTTGTGTTATGAATCACGTTTTTTTCCTTTGTCAGTTTTCTAGCTTTTAGAAGAGGCACTAACTGCATGCTAAATTAAGATAAAATGCTGGCATTTTTTCTTGCTAAGTGTTGCTGAAGGCTGATTGCAGGAAGACTGCAACTGGAAACTTCACAAGTTTTTCATTTTCTGGACTTTTTTCTTTTCTTTTAAGGAGTTGGAGAAACAAGGTAGACCCAAATCCCAGTTTGCTTTATAAAATCCTTATGCAGACTTCCAGTTATGGAAATAACAATCACGTGTACTAGTGCATTTTTTTTCCTGTGGTTCACCAACCCTGACACAATATTTATACTCCCCAGAAGTAACATTCTTTTGCTCACTTAGACTATCAGTGTACAAAGTCCCAGCTGATCTTACTGTGCTCTCACAAAAGTGGTGCTATGATGTACTGAAGAGGAAAAGGATTCTGATCTCAGCTGCACCACTGGAAAATAACACTTTATATTTGACACATTTCTGCTGACTACAATTAAAATCTCGCCTGTGTGATACTTTTTCAGCAGTTTTCACTTATGGTCATATCAGACCTCTGGTATGTTCAGCCCTATTGCGTTACTTATGCCCAGCCGATCAGATGAGTTCATTGAAGAACAGTTGTCATGCATCTAGCAACCCCAGACATTGCCGCAATTCATCTTGAGTAGATCGTCTGATGAATTTGTGACACAGATCTTTTGCTGTTGTTCTACTTGGCTGAAAGTCTCATGTACTATAAATGAGTTTGGGAAAACGAGATAATGAATATGGTAACCCTGACATTTTGGGTTACGTTGCAAGCTATGTCTCTGTCCTTACTGCAAAAAGAGCACAGATAATTGCTGCAAGGTTCTATGCTCACTTCTGAAGCATGCAAGTTTGTTAGATCTTGTTTTGGCAGAGTCTGAATATTCTGAACAAATTAAGATTCCTCTCTGAATTAGGCAAGTAAAGAAAAGGAAATGTATTTACTTCGAGTTCAGTGTGGTTTTGCTTCACTGTCAAGTTTTTTGGGGGTAAACATTGTAACTATGAAAGAGTTAAAGGAAAATCATCATATTTTGTTCTTTGATAATTTTGTATTTCCCTGGACGGAAACTAGATTTTGCATACAAATTCTGTTGTATACAAATCTCTTTGTTAATACAGTATTTAGGACATTGCACAAAGCTGTCATTAAAATGAGGTATCGTGTACACAAAAAGCCTACATCAGCTTTCTACCCAATACCTGATAATGAGAATATGACTATCGTCATCTAAATGTGCATGGCTTGTGTAACAGTGTCTTGTGTATACATAAATGGGTGGTAGAAGACTACTTTGGAAAGCTGAAATTCATTCAAACGGAAATTGTTACCTCCTAACCAAGGGGACCTTGATATTTTCCTTGTAGCAATACACAGCAAAAGCCTATGTTTTCCTGTTCAAAGGAAAACTTCAACAAGAAAACTTTTTCTGGCAGTTTGAAGTTATTGAAGTGCTATGTTGTCAGTAAGAGTTTCAGACTGAGTTTGAAGTTTGTCAGTATCATTTCTTTCCTACTATAGGTACATGGAGATGTCTTTGTTCATATTGATTATATAGCAAAGTTATAATTCCAAATTTGTTAGTCAGGCTTTGAATTGATACCTCTATAGAGAAAAAAAAAAAAAAAAGTATTTTTTCCAGTTATTATCTTCTAAGTTTATATTTAATACTATTATTCATCTTATAAACAGGGCTTAGAAAACAGTTTATTCATTGAATATATTAGAAAAATAATGATACAAAGATAGTAAGAACTATATTTTAGCACATTAGATTGTCATAACTTATTTTCAGACACATACTGTTAATTGTTCTATATAAAACATTAATCGAGTCTGTTCAGTTTTTTTATTTCCCTCAAGTTCTGTTAGTTTGTTCTTTCATGAAGTTGAGGTAGAAAAACGGAGGAAAAAAAGTCACTGCATAAACAATTGTTGCTTTGTTTGAAGGTCCAGGCTCAAGTGCGACATGCAAAACTCAGCTTTGACAAACTGAAGACTGATGTCTGTCAAAAAGTCGACCTTCTGGGAGCAAGCAGATGCAACCTTCTTTCTCATGTGTTAACAACATATCAGGTATCCAAAAAACCGTTAACCTCCAAAATAAAGGTTTCCTGTTAATATGTATTTTTTTAAGAGGTTACCATGGCAATATTCAAATACAAGAATAGATAACTAATATTGGAGGGGAGATGTCACATTTGCATTAACAGCAGATTCATGTTTAAGCTAACATTGCATTGAAATTTTACCCTGCCTTACAGACAACACTTCTTCATTTTTGGGAAAAAACTTCACACACGATGGCAGCTATCCATGAAAGTTTCAAAGGTTATCAGCCATATGAATTCACTATGTTAAAGGTAAGCAATATATAGGTATGTTTGTCTGCCCAATGGTAACAAGCAAGAGACCGATGTAGAAAACACAGTCGTATTTCATCCATATGTTGTCTGAGAATTTAATCCCTGTTCCATCTTTTCATTTAAATACATGTTTTCTCTCAAATACAGTTCTGGCTAGTGGAATCAAAAACTGCATGTAAAGTTTAGTGATTAAGGGCATATTTCAAAGGAAGGCATTATTCAGGTTTGCACTTAAATATGCTAACTGAGATTGTGTCTGATTGTTCCTAAAGAATCATAAAGTCCAGCAGAATTAAGGATTTACGTTGCTCTCCAAAATTTCATAAATTAATACTATTTTGCCTTTGCATCTGCTTTTCAACACTGTGAGAAAACCTTATCAAACAAAGCATGAATACACAGATGCTCAGAGTCCCCACAGCTGTGGTGATCTACTCAAACCTTCTACCCCTCAGCTGCTCTGGGAGTTACCACTTTCCTTGACTAGTGGTATTTGCTGATCTTCTGTAATCTTTGAATGTGGAATATGTGCAATATCTGACTGATGTCTGAGTTCAGAGTTCAGGCCAATTTCTAAAAATAAGCACTTACATTGTGGATTTTCATCTGCTTAAGAAGTTGCTTTGCCCGTTGCAGTTTAAGCTTCAGTAGAGGAATAGGGAAACAGGCAAAAAATTCATTAATTTCCCAGTAATCCCCATAGGTGTCCTTGTCCTGTTTGTATTGCATCCTATTGTATGCAATACAGTGACTTTGTGATTGGCTGATCCTATTTGCATGGGAGAAAAGTAATGTCTGATGGAAGGATTACCACTGGCATGAAAGCAGGGAATGAAGAGCTTGCAGTGAAGCGCTGTGTGCTTGGAGAGACAACCCAGTCTGAAAACAGTTACAAGTCATAGCCTCAGCCCATGAATGTTTGTGCACATGGCATGCAGCCGTGGAAGCTGGGCTTCTGTATAGCTTTTGGCTATCCCAGAACTCCTGGAAAAGAAGCACGTGAAGGTGCAAGGTTTAATGTACCCCAGGCTGCCATAGCTGCCTGTATGTGACTATGTTGTATTTAACGTAGTTTTCTAGAGTGTGAGTTGGGAGGGAGCAGTTTCTGAACTTTGAAGTGCATAAAGAGCTCGTGGAGACTGTTATTCCTGCAGCTTGAAACATCAAAACAAGCCAATGAAAGACATTTCAAGCTTCACTCTCCCCTTACCAGAGGACAAAAATAAAAGGAGGCTCTGTTCTGGGCAGCTTTAGAAGCTCCTAAGCTTTTCCATCTTACCCAGTCTCTGAAGAATCCTGTCTTGCAGAAAAAGTCTGTGTTCACTATGAAGCTAACGTAACTGTCCTTCCTCCTCACATACTCCAAAGACAGGTTCTAGTCAGAAACTATCTCCAAATTTCAGCAGGAGGCAGTTGGGCATAGTTATCTTGATATTGCCAGCCATCGCCAACAGACTCACCAGTTAAACTCCAGACTTATTGGTTTCCCACCATCACCTCCCATTGTAGCAACAGCTGGTTCGCAGCCTGAGTTTAGCACGGCCAGAGTCCTGCTCAGGAGCCTGGGTAGCATGCTGTGAGGCTGTTCCGCTCATAACCTTCTGATCGTTTGAAATTTTCTGAAGAATTTTTTTCTCTATGCTTTTAAACAAACTCTTTCCAGTATAATTTGTGCAGCTACCCTGTATTTTTGCTGGGTATGTATTCTTTATTCCCTTTCTTATCTAAAAACATGACTATCTGAACAAGACATGATGTTTCAAAATGCATGGTAACATTTATACAACTTGGAAAGACGCTTGTACAAAAAATGTACCTGTTCTAGAGCATGAGGTACCCGTGGATGAAGGGCGAGAAAGATTTTGGAATGCTTGTTATCTTTTGAACTACCTCCTATGAAAGATTTCAACATAATCTAAATTTGAAATGAAGTTAGGAATCTACAGTGGAGAAATACAATCTATATTGTGTGCATACGTGTAGCAAGCACTCCCTGGAACAGAAAATAACTATAAAAATGATCGTGAGTATTGTAGTATGTTTAGGATGCAGCCCTGACTTTATTAATGACTGTCATAACTGTTTTTATTGCTGGCCTCCTGCTCTGAAAAGTGGTGATTTCCTGTTTTTGCAGTTATATGTACGCTGAGAAATAATGCTAATCAGAGGTTAGTTTTATGCTACAAAATTTCATGGAAGCTTGCAGAAAACAGCTGCTTGGGGTTAAGACTTTGTTGCTGCCTTGTAGGATCTGTTCTTTATTTCTTGTTGTGTCCAGAGTGTGGGATTATTTTATTTTGTCTATCAAAGTTCAGTTTCCTGCATGATCTCTTTTCCCTCAATTAGTAGTTTCTGTTTGTTTATATTAAATGATTGCTAAGAAGATGGTTGCATCAGGTGAGATGCTGTTGCCAATTCAGATGCCTTCTAAGTCTCCAAAGCTCTAGCTGTCATTTCAGAAGGGTGTGGAGTTCCATAAGCTCTGTGCCTCATCTGCTAGACCTGAATGTGAAAAAACAATAAATGTTTATGGTTAGGAACTGATGGACGGATCCTTATGAATCGTGTCGTGCTCATGCCAGAGTAACTATTATGGAGTCATAACCTAATTCTGTTTTGTTGCGGTTTTGTAATGTATGATAAATGGCTATAGGTGATCAAGAATAAGTGCAGTTTCGAATGTTGTGTCTGCTGTTCACTTTATGCATTAAAAACTTATAATTGGGTTATGTAATTGCTTAAAATGTACATAAAATATCTTTATATGCCCATTTCTACATGTTTAATGAAGAATTGTCTCTTAGGATATTTTTCCTTGTCTTGTATCTTTAAAAGAGATCTTTTCTAAAAGTAAGTAGTGAATTTGGTGCTTGCAAATCATTTTTGACTTCTTTTATTCTAGTTCTCATAGCAGCAGCTTAACTTTACTCATCCTTAATTTGGAAGTGGTCTTTCTGAATTAAACTAAGCATACATGTTTGTAGGGTCAGCATTTTACTTTAAAACAAGAATTTAAGGAAACAGTGTTAATATTTGGCTTAAATGTAGATTGTCTTACTGAAAAATTAGAAGGTGCCATTTACTAGAAAGCTATTTTGTATTTTGTGGTTTGAATATATCCATGTACTAGATATACCTCACGAAGGAGACTCAAATGCCTCTCGGGGTTGCTTCTGGAAAGAAAGCATTGTCTTTAGAGATGTTTGCCAAACTCCCTTAATGAAAAGCAGCCCATTTGTTTTCTTTGCTTCAGGGTATATGCTGAGAGTAGTATAATTGTGCTATTGCAGCTGTATTTCCTAACTGCTGGTTTTATGCTTGATGAAAGATGATTATTAATGTGCTAACCAATCTGTGTATCATGATGTAAAAGTATCCATTACTGTAATATTAAAGATAATGGGCTGCTGGTTTGGTAAAACCTTTAAAGTTCCCTTGTCTTGAAATTACTGTATAACAAATGAATTCAAATTTATTTCAGGGGCTGCTTTTCATGAATGATGCCTCTTTTTAATTTCTGTCACTGTTAATTTGCCTTAGTTACTTAATGGATATTTGGTCACATTTTTTCCATTTCAGTACTGTAATACTAAACTTCCTGAAGAGTTCATGTGGGTCTAGAAACAGTAATAGCCCTGGCAAGGGAGTCAAAGGGCCTAAATCTCAGTGCATCCATTTAGTTGGGTGCAGAAGTGGACTGTTGCTGCTTCTGTTGCTTACATGGTTTTGAGAACCCTGCCCAAACAGCTGCTTCAATTCTATTCAATACTATTACCTTCTGCTGACCTTTGCTGCAGTCTGGTATCCTTTCTCATTTCAATTTGCGGCACCACGACTCCGTAGGCAAGAGTATGTATAATTTTACATCTCTAGGTTATTTTTTCTTTTTCATGAATCTCCATGAGGAAATTCTGAAGCCATTGGTTTTGGTTGGATTGAGTTCTGAAGCCACCTGGTTTTTCTCCTGTTCAGCCCTCCCTCCAAATGAAGCAGATACAAGTATTTGTCTCTTCAAGTGTGTTATGCTTCTCCAGATGTTGTTATAATGTCCTGGGATGTATCCCTGGCTCCTGGAGCTGCCCTTAGCTAAGTTACTTTGATTCTTTCTCACAGTGAAGAATTGCAGAATCACAGAATATCCTGAGTTGGAAGAGCCCCTCAAGGATCATCAAGTCCAACTCCTGGCTCCAAATAGGACCACCTGAGAGCAGTGTCCAAACACTCCCTGAACTCCTGCAGTTTGGGGCTGTGACCACAGCCCTGGGGAGCCTGTTCCATGCCCAACACCCTCTGGTGCAGAACCTTTTCCTAACCTCCAGCCTAGCCCTCCCCTGATGTTCCCTTGGGTCCTGTCACTTTGACCAGAGAGCAGAGATCAGCACCTGCCACTCCGCTCCCCTGTGAGGAAGCTGTAGGCCTCCCCTCAGCCTCATTTTCTCTGGGCTGAACAAACCAAAGTACCTCAGCCACTCCTCATACATCTTGCTCTCCAGACCCTTCAGAATCTTTGTAGCCTTCCTTTGGATGTTCTCTAATAGATTAATGTCCTTCTTAACATTGTGGTTCTTAAAACTGCATGCAGTGCTCAAGGTGGGGCTGCACCAGCACAGAGCAAAGTAGAGGAGGCACCTAGGTTGTCCAAGGCACGTAGAATCATAGAATGGCTTGGGTTGGAAGGGACCTCAAAGATCATCTAGTTCCAACCCCCCTGCCGTGGACAGGGCTGCCAGCCACTAGCTCACTAGATCAAACTGCCCAAGAACCCATCCAGCCTGGCCTTGAACACATCCAGGGATGGGGCATCCACAGCTTCTCTGGGCAGCCTGTGCCAGCGCCTCACCACTCTCTCAGTGAAGAATTTCTTCCTGATGTCCAACCTAAACCTCCCCTCTTTCAGTTTTAGCCCATTCCCCCTTGTCCTACCATTATCCACCCATGTAAAAAGTCGGTCCCCCTCCTGCCTGTAAGCTCCTTTCAAGTATTGGAAGGCTGCAATGAGGTCTCCCCAGAGCCTTCTCTTTTCCAAGCTAAACAATCCCAACTCCCTCAACCTTTCCTCACAGGAGAGGTGCTCCAGCCCTCTGATCATTTTGGTGGCCCTCCTCTGGACCCGCTCCAACAGCTCCACATCCCCTCTGTCCTGGGGGCCCCAGGCCTGGACACAGTACTCCAGGTGAGGCCTTACAAGGGCAGAGTAGAGGGGGACGATCACCTCCCTCTCCCTGCTGGCCACCCCTCTCTTGATGCAGCCCAGGATGCCATTGGCCTTCCTGGCTGCAAGAGCGCACTGCCGGCTCATGGCCAGCTTTTCGTCAATCGCGACACCCAAGTCCTTCTCCGCAGGGCTGCTCTCAAGGAGTTCTTCTCCCACTCTGTACACACACCTGGGATTGCCCCGACCCAAGTGCAACACCTTGCACTTGGCCTTGTTGAACCTCATCAGGTTCTCGTGGGCCCACTTTTCCAGCCTGTCCAGGTCCCTCTGGATGGCATCCCTTCCTTCAGGGGTATCAACTGCACCACTCAGCTTGGTGTCATCAGCAAACTTGCTGAGGGTGCACTCGATCCCACAGTCTAAGTCGTCAATAAAGATGTTGAAGAGCACCGGTCCCAAGACAGACCCCTGCGGGACACCGTTCGTGACCAGCCTCCACCTGGACGTAGAGCCATTGACTACAACCCTTTGGCTGCGACCCTCCAGCCAGTTCTTTATCCAACGAACAGTCCGCCCATCAAATCCATCTCTCTCCAGTTTAGAGATAAGGATATCGTGCAGGACCGTGTCGAAGGCCTTGCAGAAGTCCAGGTAGACGACATCCGTCGCCCTCCCTTGGTCCACCGATGCCATCACTCCATCATAGAAGGCCACCAGATTGGTCAGGCACGACCTGCCCTTGGTGAAGCCGTGCTGGCTGTCTCGGATCACCTCCTCATCTCGCATGTGCCTTAGCATCTCCTCCAGGAGGATCCGCTCCATGATCTTCCCAGGCACAGAGGTGATGCTCACCGGCCTGTAGTTCCCTGGGTCTTCCTTTCTCCCTTTCTTAAAAATGGGAGTGATGTTTGCCTTTTTCCAGTCACCGGGGACCTCACCTGACAGCCATGACTTTTCAGATATGATGTAGAACTTCAGAGAAACTATGGGCAAGCTGAGTGCATGGTCAACGTTCCTGTGATTTAACTACAGAGGACAGATTTTGTGTGCAGTCCAGATCACCTTTGCTTGATTTGGAAGAAGCCCAAATCGAGGTGAAGGAGTTTTGTAAGTGAGTGGCAGTCAGCCTAGTGACTGAACTGGAATCAGAGTTGACTTGGCAGTAGAGGAACTCCATGGTTGGCTGGTATAGTCAATCTGAGTGACGGTAGCTAGTGAAATACCACTGGGTGACTTTTGGTTGTAGAGACAGACAGGATAAGCACAATGAATGACTGAACTTACTCTACTAGCATGTACAGTCTTACCCTGATTTCTGTAGTAAAAGATAAATAATGAAGCTAGGACGAAAGCTTCTTAGGCACGAGACCCTCAGTCACATACTTGTGTGGCTCACAACAAAGTCCGTGTGAGTTCATGCAAGCATCCAGCTGAATGAAGTGTGCTTGCTTTTGTCTTCATTCAGTCTGAGTCTTTACAGCCTTGTTTAATCCCTAGGTAATCAGAGTTCTCGTTTCTTCAGACATAACCTGAAACAAGTAACAGTCACAGTGTAATTTCTATGCTTGTTGACAATAGCGATCACATTACTGTGATCAGTTAACAGTGGCTTTTAACACTCATTTTTATTTCATATCCATTCTCTATTTATTTTTTATTGTTTTAAAAAAATTTCTCAGTTCCCAGTACAGAGAGGATAGTAATTTAATTATTTACTGTTAGAATTGGTGGAAATATCAACTAAATGTCAAAACTATTAATTACACTGAATTATTGTTTTAAAATAGATCTGCTGGTTTTCAACAATATTTTGTTGTAATTTCAATTTAAATTGAAGCTCTATTTCAGAGCTGTATTTATTTTTCTAATACAGGAAATAATAACTCCCAGTGTTATCATGCTGTTTGCTTCCCAAGGTACTTGTGAGCTCCACTTTTATATACCATTTTCATGGTTTGATCACAGACCTTCAAAAATAGATTTCCTGAAACACTCTTTAACAGTGAAGGAAACATCATAATGTAGTTTCTTAAAGAAGAATGCCAATTTCTCTGTATTTTTCTTACTGTCTTCAGTAAGGGTTTATTTCTGATAACTCTCTAAGTTACGTAATTAGGTGGCAGTAGCTCTGTTTGTTATTCTAAAGCGTTACATCCTTCTTGGGGTAGGCTCTGTGCTGCTATACTTGACCACAGAGCACCACACACCACTGCAGCATCACCTCCTGAGTGCAGTGAACTGTGTGGTCTATGTGAAGGTGTCTGAGATGGTTCAGGTGCCAGAAGCAGTGCTGTGCTTCTTTGCACTCCACATTGCTATCTTTTTGAACTTTAATCCAGGTCCTCTTGGCATTAATGGAATAATAACCAACAATTTTAGTAGTACAAGAAGTGCAATCTAGTCAGCACCTGGTACACAGTTAAAGGGTAACATATACATTCATAGGTGATCTAGCTGAGATGGCTTGTGTGCATTTTTCAGAATCCAGCAGTATACTTAAAAGTGGTTTTGGTTAGCACTGTTATAGTGTTGAAAAAAAAGTGGCAGTCATAGAATAAGGTACTTTTCTTTAAGGCCTCTAGTTACCATTGCAGCCTTTGTGATCCCTCATCATTCGCCGCATGATGTCTGCAGTTCTCTAGGTGCTTGTGACAAATTAATCAGTGGTACTAGATGGAAGTATTAACTTAGTGAGAGAAAGAAAAATCCGACTGCGGTGTCTGACAAATCCGTTGGTTTGGTTTCTAAAACACAGAAGTATATGTTTCCTTGTACACACAAGTACTAACAGAAGCAGAAACTGGAATGCCCCTTCTAGTCACTGTTAACTTCTGGTTATCAGGGCAGTGCAAACAAGACCTAAGACTTGTGAGGGAGTATTTTTCTCATAGCAGGTGGGCTGCAGACTCTAACCTTTATTCAGTAGGTGAGATGGACTTAGCAGACACATTAAATACTATCTGCAGTTATTTAAGTTTTCATACACCAGCTCTAATTAATGCATAGCATTAATTCTGGGGACATCTAGTAGTATATTTATCACATCTGTAATCTCAGTTAGTCAGTATACACTGCCTTGTGCGTTGGCTTGTTCAGATGCCCAACTTTTGGTTATAAAAGTGCTGACCGTGAAACTGCACAGTATCTTATACAATGGTCTTTCACATTGCAAAGGGTCAGCAGGCTATGGTAATATCACAGCTGGTCTCTATCTGATGATCCAAGATTTTAACCTTTGCTTTCAGGTTCAGGATATGATACCTTCCTATTACACTGCAGTTGTTAAGGTTCTGTGAATAGCTTGGTCAGGAAAAATACGAGAGTAAAGAAATAAAGAAGCAGTATGAGGTACACATAGATGTAAAGAGTGAATCTATTTTTTTTGCTTGAATCAGATATGTTTTTGATACAAGATTATTTACGTAGTCTTTATAGTCTTGCTTGGCCTTACATAACACACTTTTGCTTCCCTGAATCATTTTTTTTCCTTCTCTTTCTTCATTTATGTGATGAATGGGATCTAGAGCTTGCAAGATCCTGTGAATAAACTAACAGAAAGAGCAGAAAAGGAAGACTTGCAGAATGAGAGCACCAAATCAGCAGAAGATCAGCAGAGTCAGTAAGTCAC
This sequence comes from Alectura lathami, assembly GCA_013399715.1. Taxonomy (NCBI): domain Eukaryota; kingdom Metazoa; phylum Chordata; class Aves; order Galliformes; family Megapodiidae; genus Alectura; species Alectura lathami. The sequence goes on along the minus strand of VXAV01006899.1, from coordinate 42,716 downwards.
ATATCCTGCATCTCAAAATAAGTATTTTTATCTATAATCTGCTTTCCAGTTGCGAAGTCACCAAACAATAAAACTGGGAATATAGACACAGTCTGATCACACTAGCAAACAGTAAGCTTAATGTAAGAATTACTGAAATGTTGTGTTGTGTGTATGAAAATTACTAAATCTTATGATGAATTTAAGAGCTTGAAAAAGACCCATTTAACCTTTATATGTTTCTCATCTTTCTTAGCCATCTCTTTATTTTTCAGCTTTCGCTTCATTTTTTTTAGTAAAAGAAATGGTAAACAGCATCACATGGGAGAAGATACATGAGCATTGTATTTCTCCCTTCAGCAGCATCTCCTTACACCTGGGAATAGGATATGGATCCCTGATTGCTTTGAGCAGCGATTAGTTTTTGTAGCGTATACAGCATTGGTTAGTAATCCAATGAAGCAGGAGGTACTTAGTAAAAAGTACATCTGAGTGAGCTGATGCTATCAAGGTTTGGGTTACCTGTAGCTCTGAGGTGAGACAGACTTATGAATGGACTGCTACAGAGAGAGAGGAACAGGAGACTGAGATGTGATCCCTCCCCTACGGGACCATCAGGATTCAGTTGTGAGGAGATGCTACGTTGATATAATCCTGCTGCCACCTGTTGTTTTGACTGTCCATAGTTAGTGAAGCACCCGGCTAAGGATCAGTTATCAGTCAAGCTGTTCTCTGCTTTTTGACAATTAGTAGATTTTGCTTCATTATTTATAATAAAAGTTTCTGAAATAATTCAATTTTTCAGTTATTTTACTTGTTTAAGTTCACATCCACTGACCAGAACCACTTTATAAATTGATCAGGTTTGGTGCTAAGCAGGTGAGAAAGGGCTTGGCCAAGTACCATTTGGCAGGTGGTTGTTCTCCCAGCAGTTCTTTGAATCTGCTGCTTTGCATTTAACAATAATACAGAATTTCAGAAACAATTGTTTTCCTCAGTGCTGAAAGCAGAACTCTAGAATAAATGCGTGATTTATATACAATGTGTGCATTGGCATCTACTAGCAAATGCCATTTCCATGCCATGGTTTTACTGGTTTTATTTATAAATTATCTTTCTCCTTTTCTGTCATAAAACTGCAGAAAATAACGTTTCCTTATCATTTTGGTGTCAAAAACAACCCATAAACAAACATCTAAGATTCTAGAAGAGTGACTCAAAGTAAAATAAAGTTTTTAAAATCTTCACGAAGTTTCCATTCGCTGTAAACATTCATCGTACTAGAATTTGGCCTGAATCTAATTTTCCTCTGCTCTCCCTGAAGCCTATCCTCACGAGCAGTGGAGGAGGCCACTCCTGTTCCTGTCACCACCACATCAGTCTTGTGGCTGCGTCATTCCCTACTGGCCAAATGGCTTTGCACAAAATAGTAGCAGTTGGAAAGTATATATTCTTTATTGAAGAGAGAACCCTTGTGTATGAATTGCTTGTAAATGGCATCAAGAGCTTTTTCATCAATGCTGCTGATTTGGTTCTTAAGAAATCTGCTGTCATGGGACAAAATTCACCTGATTATTTTTGTTTAGTTGTTGTTAGATAAAAAGAAAACTGTGAACTGTTTTTCTGTGGACCAGTAATAGCTCCTTAGTGGTACTTATGAAGGACCAAATCTGAAAAAACAGAACACACTGCTTTCGTTACTGGTATTTAGTTAGGTGAAAACTGAAAAGGTGGTAGGTTTTGACAGTTAGTCTTCAATTTTGTTTTGGTTTTCAACAGACTTCTGCCAATGAGGCAATAAAATTTAACAAGAAACCAGCATATATAGCAAAGGCGGGAGTCCGTATGAATTACTCTGTATTTGTTATCTATATGATTCTGTAATGTTGTTTCCAAAAAGAGAGAAATATATATCCTTTTTCTCAATTTTGTTTCTTACTCTTTCAAATTAAGGTTGATTTCATTAGATGAGGAGAGCCATACCAAGGAATCAAACTATTCAGGTATTTTATTTCATAACTTCATAAATGCTGTAATACATGTTTTCGTTTTTGTTTAATATATGCTAAGTTTCAACAAGCAAATCCCTACAAACGCATAAAACTTTAGGCCAGGAAGTCCTGTTAAACATAATATACATTGTATCCCACTGCATTTCACTCTGTTACTCTGGGACTAGTCAAAAGGTTTGCCTTCAAAGCATAACTCTTACATTGGGCACGTCCTCAAGGAAGGGGTTTTCTGATTAGTAGATGTCAGGAGAAGGAAAGTATGCCACCAAGTGTGCTAATTTATTCCAGTGATCCACTCTGTTAAAAACTTGGTTATTTCAATGGAACTTCTGGCTTAAAGCTGGGCAAAGTCATATTCAGCTTCTGCCAGTGACCTGATGTGTGATTATTACCCAGTTCCAGCCAGGCTGTAATTAGAGATGTACAGTGAAAGAACAGGAGGCGATGAGCGCAAGTGACAGGAAGGGAAAATGTGGTTAGATACTAGGGGAAAAAAAACACAGCAAGGGTGGCAAAGCATTGGAATAACTCCCCACGGAAGTGGAACATCTCTAGGGATGAAGATCCCACAGGTCTTGACACATCCCTGGGAAGCCTGATACTTTGTAGCTGTCCCTGCTCTAACAAGGGGTTTGGGCAGGATGACCCCCAGACATCCTTCCAGCCTAAATTATGCTGTCACTTTATAGGATGTCTTAGTCTACTAAAGTAATGGAGAATCCTTTCAGTTCGAATCCTCCTCATGGCAGGCGAACCATATTGATCCATCTTCTCTAGTCCTTTAGTTTTGGAGTTTTTGTTTCCATTCCACTTTCCAGCATCCCTTTTAAAATTTGAAAAATATTACTCTACGAGATGTTTCTGATGTTGTTTTCACTAGTAGTTTTTCTAGAAGGTAAAACCATATTCCTGTTCCTACTCATCACCTTCTTTATCCAGGAATATCTCATTTTTCAGATACATCAGTTTAGAAGAAGAAAAATCATATTTGATTTTTTTTCAATTTATGAAAACTCAGTTCATTTTAGTCACAGATTTCCAGGACTCATTCTTCCATTCTGGAGCATGGCTTGTACTCCTTATTCCTGGAGATAAATCTTAAGAATTAGTGCTGTTAATTGCTCCAGCTTGACTACAGAAACTGAATGACTGGCCCGAATGACCACCTCGAACGGTCTGGTAGTTGTTTGCACATTTTTTTCGAGAGGGATTCTGTGTTTACTTCCAGATGACTGCTAAAGCCATTGAAAAGCAATGGATGTAACACTAAACCTTGCGGATCTAAACTGGAAACACTTCTACTTTGCAATGACTTCTGCCAACAAGTTCTTTTGACATCTGCTAGTTGTCATGTTCCTAATCCATTCAATATGCTCCTTATAGATATTATGCAGTGCTAACTTTCTCGCTGGNAACTTTCTAGCTGGAAGGCTGTGCAGTGCAAAGTCAACCTCTTTTTAAACAAATATGTTTACTAAAAAAAGTTCATCATTTTATCAAAGAATTGCATTAGTTGGGGTTCTTTTGATTTTTTGTTTTATTTTTGTTTTTTTTTTAATTGTTTTGTTTTGTTTTTGTTTTTAATTAGGCTTGTTTTCCATAAAAACACATTTTATTAGAGGAGCATTTATTATGCTCCTGTTCTAGTACTGAATCCCATACCTAATGGCATTCAGTCAATGTTTTGCCTAGGAGTAATGATGAGCTACCAGCCGACAGTTACCTACACTTATTTAAATCACCCTGTTAATCGCTCTTGTTGTTCGTTTTTTTCTAACAGTGACACCGTATTAGGGCTTCTTCAGTGTTTTGAAGTTTCACCCTTTTGCAATTAATCAGATCACATAGCTATTTTACCAGATATTTTTTGGATATAAAATCTGACTTTTAAAGGATTTTCTTAGCAGATTCTGTCTAGAATCTTTCTTACTTATGGGCTGTAAAATATTTAAGCATCATCCATAATATAAATACCGAGTTCTGTCTCTTCCTCTGTCATCCCTAAAAGTAACTGAAGTATTTTGGAATACTTCTGCTAAATTTTTCCATCTTCATATACTAGCAAGTCTGTGATACTGCTAAGATTTTTTTTCTTACAGTACGCTGTGTGTACTAAAATTATAGATGTGGCACCACTAGTGATGGAACTGTTTCTTCATAGCTTTCCTCATCCTACTTCTTAACTTCCAATTTGTGTCATTTGCTCTGCATTTTCCTTTAATACGCTATGGATGCTTTTACGATTGGCTCCATCATGTTTACCACTGAGCTGACACATGGTCAAGAAAGGCAGTTCAAGGAGTGATGAAGTCCTGAGAGTTTTTGTGCTCTCTTCTGCCCTGTGCCAAGTACTAGTTTCTGAAAAAGCATCTCTGGTTCTGGAGGAAAGTGGAGACCTGGCCAGTTCTTGCAATTGCCTCAGCTGGATGCACCTAGCCTGGGGATGGATTTGTGTGGCCCAGGGTGATTCTGAGGAAGAGTACCCCTGGTTATTTTTCAGGACCTTTATTCATTTGAAGTTGCTGATATCTTGGGTCTTCCATCCATTGTGACTGGGTTAATTTTAAATATGAATACCAACAACCGTTGTATATCGATCTTAGTGACATTGTTCATGAACAGATTCTTGTGCCATGTGTGATTTGACGTGTTTATGGCTTTTGATTACAGCTGGTGTTGGGAAGGATGCTCTATACAAGTTACAACGAAATTGTAACCACAAGCAGAACTCAGGTGAAGTGCCTTATGAAAATTACCTCTAGATTTATACAAAGTGATTGTCAATGTACTGCAAATCTTCCTTTGCTTTTTAATTTTTTTTTTTTTTTTTTTTTTTTTTACCTCTTAGGTGCCATAGATGACTTATTAGACCTGCAACCTGAAGAAAATGGTATGAAACATTTGTGCATATCTGTTTCATTTGCTTTGCAATTACAGGTACCAAGTACAGTTTTAATCTTAGATGTTAACTGTTTTCATAATCTGAAAGGTCGATGTGTTTCTGAATGACATTATTCAGTTGCAGTATTTAAACACCATTAAAGGAAGCTCAACTTCATAGGCATACAGATCATAGGCATACAGATGCACTATACCTGATGTTAAATATTAAACAAACCTTACTGGGGATAAAACATTCCAACAGGTGATTCAAGGTTATATTGTGTTAGCCNTTGCCATAAGCAGTCTCTTCCACTGTGGGGAAATTACATCTTCACCCATGAAGGCAGACACATGGAAAGTTTCCTCGGCTACCTGTGCAGATAACAGTCTTAATCTGTGAGCAGATAAGGCAGTGATAACTTCTTTTCTGTGGTCAATTAAAAAAAAAAAAAAAAAAAAAAAAAACAAGAGCTGGCTCTTTTTT
>VXAV01006899.1:291-31060 GCA_013399715.1 Alectura lathami | reverse complement strand
TCACAAAGCAACATGAAAGTAGTTTTCTCAATGTTTTAAAGCATTAAAATGCTTTGTTGCAATATTTAACAGATTTTTAAGTATACTTGTAGTACTGTTTAATGGAAAAAAAAAAGTCTGAAGAGCAGTGAGGTTATCTAAGATAATCAAGGAATAATTTGTTGCATAAACTACAAGCCCAGGTGTCCAAGACAATTAGTTCTAAAAGAGAAAATGACAAATATTCACAGAAAAATATTCCATCCCAGTTAGTATGTAGAAACAAGATTTTGAAAATGTTGCTTCCATTTGTTGATTAGAATTGATTTATCTTTACTCTCTGTTCTGTTCTGGGACAGCATCAAAGGATCAGTTTGTGAGGTCCTTGGAGCCAGAACCCAGTGATAAGGATGACATGGTGTTACTGAACGAGATCCTCAACGCTTCCTCCCTGGAAGAGGGGGAATTCAGCAAAGAGTGGACAGCTGTATTTGGACAGGTTGCGCTTACTGATCTCACCATGAACTCTTCAGCTGGAGATGGGGAGAACACTTCATCTGTGGCATCAACACCATCAGGCTATCTGCCCTCACAGCTGTTAGACCAAAACATGAATGACTTGCAGTCGTCTTTACACGGTAAGAGCTCATCTTGGTCTGTCAGCATTTTGTTTCTGCTTTTAGGCTTTGAGCGTGGCTTTCTGCTATTTAGAAGGGTAGTGATGTTTTCCCATAGCTGCAGAAACAGTGAACTTTTAGCGAAGTGTGACTGGGAGAAAAATATGCATGCTTTTTTCTAGCCCTGCTCATTCACTGTTTGTGAAGGAGTTCCTGTAAAGCCTGAAGTCAAAATAATTATCTAGAATATTTTCATTATAATTCCTGAAATGTTCTGTAGGTTTTTGAGACATTTTTTTCTGTAACAGAAGATATGTTTGGGTGGGTTTTACTGTTTAAATCACAACTGCAGTGTCTCACTGCTAAGGGGCCAAAGAAACAAAAATGATTACTGTCTTTTGTCTGGAAATACTATTTTTAAACAGCTTAGTGACAATCAGTTGCCTTTATTCGCTGCCTTATTTTTACTGCATTCCGCACTGTTGCAGTGTAGGGATATAGGGAGGGTAGAATGGGTTGTCTTATCCTAGCAACCATACAGGTGAATTCATCTCGCAGGCTGCACATCTGTCTACTGATGCGGGTAGCAGCTCCTTCTTTCCCCTTTGTTCTATGCTCTTTACTTTCTTGAGCTTTATGAGCTGTTGGGAGGGGAAGGGAAGGAGGGGTGCTAGGAAAAAGCTTTCCTACTGCTTTTTTGACCTGGGGGAAGGAGGCCGGTGGTAACCAGCCAACAGCAGCTACCTTTGTCCTCCCGACCAGCCACAGCTGCCAGCCTGGATTTCTGTGTAGGGCATTGCAAGCTAGAGGAGGATCTCGGCATTTGGGGCTCTGTCCCAGCAGTCATTTTCATCTCCTTTGGGGAAGAGTGCTGTAGGAAGACTAGCAGACTGATTTCATTCTGAAGACAACTTCTTGGAGCCCATGAAACTCGTGCGGTCACATACGATGTGAAATGACCTGTGCCATTTTGGCAAGAATAAGAAGGTCAAATTTACCTGATAATTAATTCCGCTACCACTTCTTCCCCAAGGCAAAGGCAAGATACTTGGGTTCACTAACTTCAGCCCTATGATGGGAACTGGGCAAATGACATCTGCAATGCTGTACAATTTTAACGTGCACATAGGAGTATGATTAGTAGAGTGAAGAGGGACTGGAAGAGTGTAGGAATAGAATAAATGGAATAAAATTCCTACATAATAAAATTTATGTAGGAATACACAAAATAGGACCAAAAAAAAAGTAATGAAGTTTAGTCACTGCGTTATCCAACTGAACATGGAAAAAAAGAACAATGAAAAACACCTTTTTTTAATAGAGACATAAACAGATTTTAAGCAAATTACTAAAAATAGCAACAGGTATGTTATGAGAACTGATTTTTTTTTGAGTTTTTGCATGTTTTTAAATGTAAACATGTTTTTTGAAGGAAAAATATTTTTGAAGTTTAAATGGCAAATGAAGCTGAGTATCCTTTCTGATGTTGTTAGCCCTCTCATTTGCATGAGACGGTGACATTGGCTGTGCTGTTGGCACTTCAAAGTCAGATATGTTGCATTCAGGAAACACTAGAAATAGAAAATCAGTTCCAGTCAATATAATATCCCAGAATCTTTTTGAATAAGAAATACAAATACGTATTAAAGAGTAAAATATGTTGATGTTTTCAAATCAGTTTCCAAGATTTTGAGAGAAGATTGTGATAACTGAGCTACTGGCATTTGAAAAGTCCCAGCTAATCAACTCCGTGATTGCATCTGATGATCACATGTTCCTGGCTGACTGTAGTTGTCAAGTGAAATGCATTTTTTTTTTTAACTGAAGATGAAATTCTGTCCATTTTATATCTTGTGAAATCTCATTTCTTGTGAAACTGTGTTTCATTTCACAGCACTTCTTTCATAATTTGACTTTGTCAGTAAATTTGTGAACAGAGACGATTTAAAAAAAAACCTGCAATATAAACATATCTAAACAAAACAAAAAAAAAGATTACAATATACAATGTATGCATATTTTACTGAGGCATTTGTGATGCATATGTACACTGTGCTGTACTTCTTTTCCCCTAATTGATGGCATTGCTTAGTAATTATTCAGGGTGAGGTGCTGCAGCAGAGCCTAGATGGTGCATGCTTCCTGTGTGAATTTGGCCTTAAGACCATAAAGATTCTTAAAACTCACATGCTTAACTTTAAGCACATTAACTTTTCTATTAACTTCAGTGGGATTACTTACTTATTTTATGTTAAGCACACTCATAAATCTTTGGGGCTTTGTTTTCTCTCTGCCTCAGATCTTAATCTGTAAAACAGGCACAATGCTATGAAGGTTATAAACTGTTACGGTCAGGAGTTCCCAGCTCCGAGTTCTCTCTGGCTGTATTTATAGACAGGATCTAGCACAATGGGACTTGACTTGCTATGGGACTACCAGGTGCTGTTTTAAAAATGTATAAATATATATAAATATCAGAAACAAAGCATGCTCCCAGCAAATCTTTCATATTCGACTCCAGATACAGCTTTGTACTTTGGTTGCCTTGCCACTTCTTCACAGCAAGCATTGGCTTTCTCTGTCATGATGTTTATAGCCCCATTTACTTACCTACACCACTGAGAATTCCTCTTTGTATTACCTACACATGCACCTATTCTAGCTGGTAAGAAAATGTGCAGTGTACTGCTTCCATTTTTTAAATTTAATTGTGGTAATGTTGTGAAGAAGCAAGCTGAAGAGCAAGCAGTTTGGTTTCCTCGCCGTCTCAGCGATAATCTTTTTCTAGTCTCAAAGTGTGTCCATCCTGTGAATAGGCAAACCAGGACAGGAGCAGGGCCAGCAAAGGCTGCCAGATTGACGCAGGCTGCAGTTTGGTTTTGAAAGGCACAGGTTTTGTTCTCGGTAGCTCGCCATGAGCGGACACTAAAAATAAAATTAATTTTATTTCATAAAAATTCTGTAGCATTCTTTCCCAAAAACATCACAGATCCAGAGGCTCGTTGTGAAAGCATCACCTGTTCTGCAGAACACCTTGGGTTGGATTTGTCTTCACGGTTAGGTTCTTTTTGCTTTCCAAATGGTGCTTGAGCTGCCTGTGTTTTAATGGAGGGAGGAGCAGAGCCCAGCACCTACGGGCACGCTGCACACCAGGGGTTAGACCAGGAGACGGAGGGAAGGCTCCAGGCAGCCGCCTGCCCTGCCCTGCTGTGCAGTCTGCCCCGGCAGTGCTGCAAGCCAGCGTTGGTGGGCAGCCCTCCCCTTCATTTCTCTGGAATTAGGATTTGGCCCTGTTCGTTTAAGCCTCTCATTTATCTGTTGCCATCCGTGGCATATAAAGCACTTCTCACAACGCATCTGCTAACAATTGAGAGTGTTGCAGTTCTCTGTAGTTGTGTGTAGTGTCCTCTGCTGTTCTTCTCTTTTGTAACACAAGCAGAGAAAAGTATGTCATGCTGAAGTGGTGTAATGCCGTACCTTTTAGCATTTATTATTTGAAAGATTAAACTCTTAAAATCACCTTTTCAGGAGGCACAGGCTGCCTTGTCAGCCTTTATCGCCTTTGGCTAGGACAAATGAACGTGAGCCCTCTGCATCCAGATTGTGAGGAAGTTTTTGGTTTCTCTCCTTAGAGATACAGAGGATGTTTGTGGCTTAAAATTCCCTGTCTGATCTACGTGATTACAGAAACACTCCTCTTGCTTCCTCTTAATAACACAGCTTGGGCCATGAGCCCTTTATGTTCAAGGCCAGATCAGAGTGATGCGCATAATCTGTTGGAGGAAGGAAGGGTTTCTGCAACCTAGCGGCTGTTGCAGCAGCTTTCAGGATGCTGGGGACCAGTATCTGACAGCAGTCTCACAAGTGACAAAAGTAAGAGGAGGAAGGAAGAAGAGAGCAGAGAAAGATGTGAGAGTGTGAGCTTGTCGAAAAAGAGACTGAACAGGGAAATGCTAGCTGTGTGTGCAGATGAGTATCTTGTTTCTGATACTGCAGAGTTAGATGTACTAGTTCCTCGAGATGGGCGGATAATTGGCCAGGCAACACTTAAAGGAGACAGCGTTGCAGAAAGAAGTAGAAGCTAGCTATCTGTACAGATCGGTATTGTAACTGCTGTTAGAAATGTGACCTCCTGGCCTCTAAATGTGATAAAGCATAAGAATATGAATAACTTAAACCAGGGACAAAAACTCTCCATTTTTCCCAATGTTTCCATGGTATGCCATCCCTAGTTCATTTTGCCAGCCTAGCTCATCCAGCCTCAATAACTGCAGTTCTCATTATTCTCTTGTGGATATGGAATATGCATACAGGAACAATAAACTCTGAATACCCAGTTTCACTGTTTTCCACATAGTTGCTCTCTTCCTGGTGAGAAGATCATTACAAGTAAAGGGTAACTAAAAAAATACTCCATTAAAACCATCCTGGCATTTCTGTGAACAAGCACTAAGTGTGATTGGATAAAAGAGGCAAGAAAAAACAGTCCTTCTTTAGCCAGGTTGAAGGCGTGAAAACTGTGCACTTGCTTGAATCTGGAGAGGAAGAAACCACAGATACTCTGTTCTCAAGGATGTTGTTTGTCTGCAGAATCTGAGTGGTGATTGCTTGTGTACAAGGAGAGATGCAGATGGCCATAACCACAACGTAATGCTCTGCTCCATCGCCTGGTGTGGGCACTGTGCTGCTCGACAGTGGAGTTCCAGAGCTGACAAAGTAATTCCTAACGCTGACGCTGCTGTATGATTGAATTTTAGGGTGGGCAGCTAACAGTGGGAGCCCTCTGTCTGTACCACAGCCAGCACAAAAACCAAACAGCCTGAATGTGAATGCTAACAAGACGCCAATGAAAGGTGGTACGTAATTTATTTTTTCAGATGCTTTGCTTTTCTATTTAACTGTGACTTGTATCTTTCTAGTCTTCCCACCTAATCTGCCATAATAGAACCTGTTTTTGTGGTAGTTACACATCAGGAGTCTTACTGTATTACTCTGTTTCAGTGTTGATTATACATGTAGTATGGGCGTGTATGGTTTTTTGGTTTTTTGTTTTGTAGGCCTTAGTGCTGGTAGTATGTCAGAAGAGTAATGTGTTGTATGACAAGGGAGCTCAAGCCACGGTTTCTCCTACTGGTTCAATTTTGAGTTTTACAGAATAGCATCTGCATGCACTTAGCCTAAGCTAAAGGCTGCTTTGAGGCTCTGGGAAGACATTATGGCTAAATACAGGCTACTGATAAGGCCGAAGAGCCCTGATCATAAATTTCATTGATAACATGTGTCGTATCCGTAATCATACGTATGAAGCAATTCACTTGTGGCAAGTGAGCCGAGAGCACATAGTTCTGCTGTCTACGGAGACAAAGCCCCACTGATTTTGAGTGGGGTTTTTTTGGACAGGCAAACCAGGAATACATTGCATCCTTACTGCCGGTTTGCAGCCTAGTTTGTGCATTCACATTGAAGCAGAAACGACATCAGATACATACAGTGCAGAAGGGGGGAGCAGCGTGTATGCCTTCCGCTGCCTCCTGGGATTAAACGAATGACTGCTTTCAGCCTAGCAGAAAAGACAGTTAAGATGTTTTAGGAACTCTTTGGGAAATGAGTAAGATGTCTCAGCTACAGTACCTTCACCAGAAAAAGAAACAGCCTTCAGCTATTTTAAAATCCGTGTTTGTGAAAGTGACAGGTCCTCTAGCCTTGCAGACACAGAGATGGAAGTCATGCCACGCAGAGCCTGTTTTGTCCATGCATTCCTTATTTCAAAAAGAGCACTTTGATTTCACGTGCAACGTGTATCTTTCTGAGTAGAAGAACGCATCTTATTCTGCTATGAACACAGTGCATGGGATCACCAAAAAAAAGTGGTGATGTGCCTTCTTTATAGCAGCCAAAGTCACCGCCTTTTAATTTGAGAATAGGCCCTTTTGGGACAATAAGAGAAGATAGGAGACCTCTGCAAAATCAGTACATCCAGATAGACACATAGATGGAATAATTCAGCTGCTGTTGGTTTTCAACAGATTCCTGCTTCACATTTTTTTTTAATATAAATCAAAAAATAGACCCTTATACTAGAAGCTGTACTTGGGACGTGACAAATGACATTGCATGGTAACGTACAGGGGAACAGGACAGTCACATGAACTGGATTTAGACTGAGGAATTCAGTCCCGTGAGACTGTAAGGTTGAAAGAAGAATTTGCTTCCACTTAGCTTTTGCTTTTTGGCAGGCATGCAGGTGCACACACAAGTAAAATACCTTTCACTAAACAAAGCTAGACAGAGAGAGATGGTTTCTATTTTTAATTAAAGTGTTCCTGTACTTATCATGGCAGGAGGTGTATAAAGTACACAGGCAGACAGATGTAAAACGTTCATTCTTACTAAAGTTCCGTATTCTGGTGAAGGTGGTGGTTTAAAATGCAATCACTCATTCTGATTTTCTTGTCAGAAGTGCCCTTAGTCATAAATTAAACAATGGCATGGCATTTGTTTGACCTCGCTCTAACTTTCAGTCAGTTTTGTTTTAAAACAGCTGACAAGCAAGAACTCCAAGTTTGTACTTTTTTTTTTTTTCTTTTTTCTTTTTTTTTTGCAGAACCTACAAGGAATCCTAAAGACTTGACTGCCTGGTTCAGTCTCTTTGCTGACCTTGACCCGTTATCCAATCCTGATGCTGTTGGGAAAACTGATAAAGAACATGAATTGCTTAATGCATGAGTCAGCTGCCTATGGTAACTCACATTCTTCCATTCATCAACACTATTTTGGGGTTTAAAAGAAACTAAATGAAAATTAGTATGCTGTTGTGAAACTTTAAAGTATGTGCCATGATAACTAAAGGGAATGAATCCCCTTTTATATAGGTACAGTTCTTGGCTCTTGTTTTGTATAAAGAGTTTGCATTTATTTTCTACGTGGGTTTACAAAAATGAGGTTAAGAATTAGGGCAGATTTCTTGCCAAATTGGATTATCTGCTGAAACACTGTCTTCGCCTGAGGTGATGCAGAGCTAACACTGGAATGAAATACAAATTGCAAACCTATTTTTTTATAATGTTTCTTGAGTAAAATAAAAAAAAGAATCATGTAACTGAGGAGGCTGCATGAGACAAACATCTATGTGTATAATATATATATTGCTGCTACATTTAGATGTCGACTGAACTTGTTTCGTTAGTGCTCACAGTGAAAAAATCTGTGCTGGAGCTAATTACTGAAGAAATACATTTGGGTCTCTGCAGCCATGGAAATTGTGTCCTTTCTGATTTAAATTATTAGACAAACTGTGCTGCCTAAACAGAAGCAATGACCAGAAGGCTTCTTTTCTGACTTTTTTTTTTCCATTGCACCAACAGAATTTTGCACCTGTTTGCAGAAGTTTCTTGCAACTGATGATTTACCATGCCTTCAAAGCATTCATATTTCTGTTCAGAGTATTTTTCATCAAATTTATTTCTGAAGCATGTGTTATTTTGAGCTTGTTGTGACATCATTAACTCTTTAATAAAATGATTTTGGCAAAAAAGACCTTTTGTTCCCGATGGAATGCTGGTGTGCTGTTGAGTTGGTACGTAACAAGCATCTGAAGATAACATACATGGCCAGCTTCTAGGCAGTCCCTTGTAATTTGTCCCATTACCTCACATTGTTTCTGAATAGTAATGCAGTAGGATAAGAAGAGAAGTTGAACTTGCTTGGTGTCTCATTGCCTCCCCACTCTCCCTTTACAGCAGAGGAAGGTTAAAAGCTTGCATCAGCAGCCACTTAACAAGTTCTGCATGTTTGCTGTATGTACTGCATAGGACCTGATTTGCAATTTATTTTATTTGGCCTCTTTACATTCAGTTGACTTTCTTTTTCACCCCCTTTTAATTGTATGCTCAGTTAGTTAATCCTTGCCTCGTGATCTGTTAGGTAGCCAAGTGCCTGCACTGCAGGCCTCAAAATAGCGATGTACAAGCACAGCAGAACACCTTTGCCAGAGAAACATGTTCTTCAGCTGGTCAGCAGCATGTTCCCATGTTTAATGGGCAGCCTGGTCACCTCTTTACAGCCCACTCAGATCCCCAGCACTGGGGCTGTTCTGTTGGGTGGTGATGAGGACCTGGAAGGTCCTGCAGGCACAGATACCTGGCTGTGGAGATCAGTATTCCCTGCTGTTGGGCAGTGGCTCCTTGCTCGATGAGCTGTCACCGCTGAAGTCTCTCCTGAGATGTGTAATTTTCTTGGGTGTTAGTGGGGAGCCTGAGCCCCGACTTTAAGCCACGGTCTCTAGCAGTAGGGAAGCATCGGCAAAGAGGATTCACTGGGAAATACCTAACATCTGTGCTGAGGTACAGTTACACTTGAGTGCTAGTGTGCACTCGTAACACAGGATGTATGCCTAAAATCCTCTTCATCTCAAAGTGTAATCATCTGCAATGCCAAAAATGTTAGGAGCTCAAGGGGCAGGCAGGCTGCTAGCCTTTTCAGCCCAGCTTGGTTTCCACTGAAATCATCAGACAGATTCTTGCAGCTTTAAGCAAGTTTGTGATTGCTAAGCTTGTTTTTGATGATGTTTTCTTGATACTTGCTAAAACACCTGTGGACCATCTATTCTAGCATCTTAATGGCTACAGCAGTTCTGATAAAAGTGAAGGTGGGGCTATAGTGACTTCAAATCGCTAATTAAGACTCAGAAAATTTTTGTTTGTTTTTTTTAGGTCACAGATTGTAGACTCCCAGGGTGTTTAAAACAAACAAATCCCTCCTGTCTGGACTGGGAAAATTGAGACATTGCACAAGTACAGCTAAATGTGTTCTGAATCCTCATCATGTTCTTAGGTAGAAAAAACAGCTCAAAGATCATCCTTTTTACATGAGAGAAACCACAACTGGAGGTTTTTTCCCCCAAACTGCAATACTGATTAGTTCATATTGTGCATGGTCCTGTAACATGTATTTTTTTTGAATTAAAAGTTAGCTTTGAATTCTTGGCTTTCTGCCTAAGGATTTTTTTCACACTTTTAAATTAAAGGTGACAGTTATTAAATATACAATTAATTTTGCTTAAAAGCAATTGAAATGCCTTTGTACAATGCATTATTATCATGACCATTTATTTAAATTGAAAACTAGAGCAAGAAAACACCCTTCAAAAAGGCATTTTTGCAGGCAAAAATCTTAATTTTAGAGTTATAACCAATACTTCCCTACTCACAGAGATGTGTGTGGCGTGTGCTTGTCTGCAGCCTGGGCTGCAGAGTAACTGCAAGCCCCAGTGCCGTTACAGGATTTTCTGTGATGTGTGCAGAGGCTCAGCAGTAATTGGGACAACAGGGCACTTAATCATTCTGGTAGAATTACAGATTGATTGTTCTGCACACATAATGTTCATCTTGATCTAATATGCTTCATTCCAGTTGCATATTCTTGTTTTGTAGTGGATTGGCTTAAAATAAAAGCAGCTGCAGAACCCCCGTGGCAGATGAGAACAGTGGTAATTGATTAACTGTCTTTATTGGGAAGTTTATTAAAGTTGATGTCATGGATTTTGATGAGTCTAGGTTTTTACAAATCCAAGAACAGCTACTGCAGGGGCATTGTAGTGTACATCTTGGGAAACTGAACAGCCTGTGGAGAAAACTAACAAGTGACTTCTTTTGACCTCCCTAAGGAATCAGAATTCACTTCCAGCATAGTAGAATATGATACAGCTTGTTCTTTTCTGTTCTTTCCACACCCAACACTGCACCCAACTGAGGTGCCTGGAAGCAGGACCACCTGGCCATGACAGCTCCAAGATCTGAGCACTGTGTCACATCAGGCTGTTTTCCCAGGGCCTCTTGCCACCACCTTTTGCGAGCTACTGTCACATGCCACTGTAGGGGATGCTGCCTGAGCACCAGTGACAAATCTGTGATGGTTGGGCCATTCCTGCTGGCTGCTTAGGACCCTTTTCCAACTTAAGTGGGTGAAATAACCCCAGGGCAGAGGAGGAGGAGCTGGAAGGTCTGGTCTACTCTTTTTTTTTTTTTTTTTTTTTCCCAATTTTCAGAAATGATCAGTCAGAGTAACAGCAAGACCTTGGTGTGGTAAAGGCGTGTGTGAGGCTCTGCCTTACCTTGTCCAGCAGCCACCTGCACTCTGCTCCCTGCTGGGGGGCAATGGGAGGCAGTAAAGAGGAGCTGGGCAGCTGGGGGAGGCACTGTGTGCTGGGCAGCCTGCAGTGCTGCTGGCTCACCTCGCAGGGGAAGGCATGTTGAGGAGCGAGACTTGTGTCACAGTAAACTGTGGTCATCCAGGGGCCCTGTGTATTTCTAGGCTTTCAACACTCCGGGTGTGTAAGTAATAGGAAGCTGAGCCCTCACTATCACCTAGGCACATTGGCTCATCTAGGGTTTGCTGTGCCCACACTCCGGTTAGCCTACTTTTACAATTCACACTCCTTGTCAATGCTTTATTTTTAAATAAGCCACCATATGGGAAGGCAGGAAGCAGAGCAACAACTCAGCTTGCCGACAGCCGGCGAGCAGAGGGTTTGCCACAGCTGCGAAGCTGCAGTGCTGAGTCTAGCACCGCGTTGGCGAGCTGGGCACAAGCTGCTGGGGCTGCTGTCCTCGCTCAGCCTTTGTGCGGCATGCGAGGGAGGCGATTGTCCCCCTCTGCTCCACTCTTGTGAGGTTCCTCCTGGAGTACTGCATCCAGGCCTGAGGCCCCAGCACAAGAAAGACATGAAGCTGCTGGAGTGTGTTCAGAAGAGGCTACGAGGATGCTCAAAGGCTGGAGCCCCTCTGCTATGAAGAAAGGCTGAGGAAGCTGAGCTTGTTCAACCTGGAGAAGAGAAGGCTCCTCATTGCAGCCTTCCAGTACTTAAAGGAGGCCTGCAGGAAAAATGGGAGAGACTCTTTACCAGGGAGTGTAGTGATGGGACAAAGGGGAATGGTTTTAAACTAAAAGAGGGGAGATTTAGATTAGATACTAGGAGGAAATTCTTCACTCAGAGGGTGGTGGGGCACTGGCACAGGCTGCCCAGAGAAGCTGTGGGTGCCCCACCCCTGGCTGTGCTCAAGACCAGGCTGGATGGGCCCTGGGCAGCCTGATCCAGTGGGTGGCAACCAGCCCATGACAAGGAGGGGGGAAGGGTGGAACTGGATAGTCTTGAGGGTACCTTCCAGCCCAAACCATTCCATGATTCTGTGATGATGCTGGAGAGCAGATGAGCCCAAAACCACAAGCACAGAGCCAGGGCTACACACAGGTGCCCCAGCAGCAGTATGCAGCCAGCACCCAGCACAGGACACAGGTCTGTGGCTATGTCGTCACAAAATCTAGATCTCAGCCCTAGAGCGAATGTACCTAAAATAACAGAAATACTTATTCTCTGCTACCTGGCTGGGTTTAATTATTGGCCCTGTGAGTGCGGCAGCATTAACACATGCCAGGTATGACCCGGGTGATTTTAGAGCAGTTCACATGCACACCTGCCAGGGACAACAGACAAGTTTTGTCTTTGGTAATCATCAGCCCTGCAGCACCCAGGCAGCCTGGCTCTGCAGTCAGTCACTGTGCTGCCCAGGTGCTTTTTAACAGTGTTCTCTGAAGCACCGCACTGANTAAGTCAAAAAGAAGAAAAGAAAAAAAAAAAAAAAAGAAAAAAAAAAAAAAAAAAAAAAAAGGGAAGGGGGGAGCATGGGGGGAAATAGATAAGGGATTTAAGAAATGGCTGCAGACCCACCTAAGCCATGAAGTACACTAGCTGAGTTCAGCCTCCCTTCTCTTTAAACAAAAGTCCCCAGAAACTTGCTCTGTAGGGGGTTGCTTTTATTTTGGACCTCCTTAGCTATTAATGCAGTAGGAAAGGCCCCAGGACAGGTACTGCCATATGCTTCATGAACAGGCTGAAAATAAAGAATGTGCTATACAATGAAATCATCCACGCTGTCTGTACCTATGTTGGTAGAGAACAGCTGGCTGCAGGAAAAAAGCATGCTGAACACAGCAGGAGCAGGATCCAACAAGGAAAAAAAGAAAAAGAACCCTACTATTAGTCCAAGTGCAATCCTCATAATAAATCCCTGACACACAAAATATAGAAATTAAATTCATCGGCTATTGAAGTAACTGCTTTGCTCTTGCAGCTGCTTATTTTCCTGGATAGGCAGTCTGTGCGGTTTTCCACAACCTGCCTTGAACTTGAGGACCAGAGCTGCAAAACACCGATGTCTGACAATAGAGAGATAGCCTCACTGCGACAGGGTTTAATCTGGTTCGATTTTTAGAAGAAAACAGCAGTTCTGAAGAATGAGACAAGCCCTAGAAGGAATTTTCTGATCTGTGATAGAGCTCAGTCTTGGGCCAGTCTGACCTTTCTGTGAGGTTGTCCCTGAATGTGGTGACAGCAGCAAGGGCCGCAAACAAGCCATAGCTACACAAGTGCTCTGAGGCTTTTTCCCCCAAATACCCGACTATTCTGTGAAGTCACAGCACTCTGCCCAACATTCAGGTCCACGAGTATCCCAAACCCACCTAAATGGGGGCCACCACCTTCCCACCGTCAGCCCCATGGTTTATAGCCACCTGCTAAGGAAGAGCTTGTAATGGCCCTGATCTGGCTGAAAACTTACCAAAAAAAAAAAAAAATGTTTGAGCCACTGCAGCTCCACACAGGCAGAGGCCAGCACAGCGGTGAGGAGCGGCAGCAGGGGCACCAGAGCCTTTGGGCAGGGCCTGTGGTCACCTTGTCACCAAACCACAGGCAAGCTTACCTGTGAGATGTATACAGCTATCACTGCTCTTCAAGTAGGGAAATAATTAAGAAAATGCTTAAATGAACAAACCCTTATTGGCCACCCTTACCCCTCTCTCCCCACTCCCACACTGAACTCTTTACAGCTTTTGCTTTCATTTTTAAGGGAAGGGATCCGATCTGGGTCTCCTGGCTTCACTGGTCTTTGCCAGCTGCAAGTTGTTACTCCTGTTCTTTGAGACTCCGAGAGCATCTGTCTACCTTGCCACTTGCTGTTTAAGCAGTAGGAACTTTGCCAAAACAAAGTAAACAAGATTAAGAAGCATACAGAGAGGTTCAGGAAGAAAGGCTGCACTGTCTGCCCTAGATCCAGCCCATTCCCCCTGCTCCCCTCCGTGTTAACAGCCCATCCTGTTGGCAAACGTTAAACACAATCGGAAAACATGGCAAAGCCATGATGGTCATTTTTCTACCTGAGATTTCACAAGCAGATTGAAGTGACTGTCCTGGGGCTGCTCTTAATGAACAGTACAGCTTGCCTGTAAGTGTTTTGGGTTCCCCCTCAATTCCCTATAAACACATGAAGTATGTAATGGTGGCCTTAATTGAAGTTGAGGTATGTAATGTTGTTTTGATAGTTGTTATCCAAGTGAAAAAAGGGAAGTTTTAAGATACAGGAAAATGCTTTTATGGTCCTAAACTAAGTCCTCCTGTTGTGCAGCATTGCCAGAACAGAACATGTTCCTTTCCACGGGGAGCACTGCCAAAATGAAGCAAGTTCCTTTCCACAGGGAAGACTTAATCCAAGGTATACACCACCAGCGCTGAAAAAAAAATCTACTGAAATTTCTGCACCAGCGCATATGAAAAAAAATACCTGACCCATGACAGCACCAAGCTAGGGGCCAGTCTTACCATGATGCTCAGGTGTGATGGTTCCAGTCCCCAGCTTGCCCCCAGAACTTGGAACAGCACTGTAGTGGCTGCTGGTGACTTCTGGCACCAGGAGGATGGCTCCTGCCTCACCTCCAGATCTGCACCTACAAAACAGCCCCGTTGCCCTGGTGGCACGCAGGGGGCTGGAGCTGTGTCCAGCAAAGCACCCACACTGGCTGGGCCGGAGCCATGCAGCAGCATGGGGAGGGAGCAACCCTGAGAGCAGTGGGCAGCTCCCCACTGCTGGGCTGACGGTCAGGTAAGGAGGAGGTGCACAGCTTCCCAGTAACTTGGATCGAGGATGGTACGGGGAGGCTGCTGAGATCCTCCAGACCAGAGATCCACACTGACAGAGTAGAAGCCGCCTCACATTCACAGGCCCTGTCCCCTGGGGGATTTGAACCACCCTGAGTTCTGCTGGGGGGAAAACACAGCAGGACACAATCAACCCTGGAGCATGCTGATAACTTCTTGACACAGCCAGTCAAGGGGCTGATGAAGGGAGATGCTCTACTGGATATCGTACCTACAACTGAGAGAGAACCGGTTCAGAATGTGAAAGTCGGGGCAGGTTTGGCTGAGATGGAGAAGCTTAGAAGCCTAAGAGAAGGGGGGGGGAAGCAAAAAGCCTTTGGTTTCTTCAGGGACCTGCTTGGAAGAATCCCCTGGGATACAGCCCTGGAAAATAGTCCAGGAAAGCAGGTTGATTTTCAAGGATCACCTCCTCTAAGCTCAGTAAGTAGGAAATCTAGCCAAGGTGGCAGAAGGCCTGCATGGATGAACAAGTAGCTCCTGACAAAACAGAAACATATAAAGGAGGTGTAGAAATGGTGGAAGCAGCAGCAGGTGACCATGTTCAGCTTTCAGAAAAGAAGGCCCAGTGGGGATCTTAGCCATGTAGATAAATATGTGAACAGCGGCAGGGAGTGAGGTACCAACATACCAACAAATGGAGCCAGACTTTCCTCATTAGTGCCCATTGACAGGACAAGAGGCAATGGGCACAAACTGAAATGCAGGGGCCAGTCCTGTTAAATACCTTTATTGATGAAGGCATCGCATGCACACTCAGTAAGTTTGCAGATGACACCAAGCTGGAAGGAAGTGTTGATCTGCCTGAGAGTAGGAGGGCTCTACAGAGGGATCTGGGCAGGCTGGAGGCCAATTGCATGAGGTTCAACAAGACCAACTGCCAGGTTCTGCACTTTGGTCACAACAACTCCATGCAATGCTACAGGCTTGGGGCAGAGTGGCTGGAAAGCTGTGTGGAGAAAAAGGACCTGGGGATGTCTGGCCCCTCACTACAAGAAAGACATCGAGGCCCTGGAGTGTGTCCAAAGAAGGGCAGCAAAGCTGGTGAAGGGCCTGGAGCACAAGGCTGATGGGGAGCGGCTGAGGGAACTGGGGCTGTTCAGTCTGGAGAAGAGGAGGCTCAGGGGAGACCTTATTGCTCTCTACAACAACCTGAAGGGAGGTTGTAGTGAGCTGGGGGCTGGTCTCTTCTCCCAGCTAACAGTGATAGGACAAGAGGTAAGGGCCTCAAGCTGTGGCAGGGAAGGTTCAGGTTTGACATTAAGAAAAAATTCTTCTCTGAGAGAGTGGTGAGGCATTGGAACAGGCTGCCCAGGGAGGTGGTAGAGTCTCCATCCCTGGAGGTGTTCAAGAAACGTGTAGACGTGGCACTTAGGGACATGGTTTAGTGGGCATAGTGGTGATGGGTTGATGGTTGGTCTAGCTGGAAAAGATCTCTAAGACCATCCTTAGTGATTCTAAGATTCTAAACATTTTTCAGAGCTTTCTCAGGAAGTGCAATGAATTAGAATTAATCCAAAGAAATCACAAAAGCAGAGTCAGGCATTTGTTTTTCTACTTCCCAAAAACAAGGTTTAATTTCCAGAGGCAACACCCTTCCTTCATTTTTTCAAGAGAATGAGTTCTTCCATCCTGATGCAACAACGCCAAAGTTCCACCAGTCTTACGGAAAGCAAGGCTGTTACTCCCTGAGAAACTTGTGCATCATAAAGATAGAACAGGACTCAAAATCCTTACCTGAATAAGAACGAGAAAGCAGTAACTGCATCACCCATCATCTTGGCACAAAACCTTACCAAGGAATCAACTTACAGCTTTCTCCTCCTTGGAGAAAGAACCTCCTTCCACCAAAATCTCAGAGCATTTCTCTTAGACTTCAGCTCCTCTTTCAGTGAGCAGTTAGACATCCAGGATTAGTTAACACAACCCCTATGCCTAGCAGTCTAGATTTAAATAACGCTGTTTACTTGCAGTTTATTTGCAGAGCTGCAAGTAAAAACAAGGGCACAAGAAACAGACTACCACGGGGATTACTGAACATATGTTGCCCTGAGCAAACCCAACTTCTCAACCAACAAACCACTGCAAAGTATAATTGCACACTTCACTATGCATACACACCCCCAAAAAAAGAAAAACCACCGCCACCAGAACTTATTTTTCCACAGGCATAGTTATTAGTATAATTGTGTTTTGTTAACATGCCTAGTCTCTAATTCAGAGAGGGGAAAAAAAAAAAAAGCCAATTTAAAATCACAACTTGTTACAACCTGAGATGAAACTTCAAGTCCTTCTTAAAAAAGGAGTCATGTCTCTATCCAGCTTCATCCAATCGCTCTTCTTGTTGAATTACCAGTTTAATTTGCATACTCATTCACCTATGATGAGGCCTTTGCTGAGGAAATGCTCTGCCTCCTCGATCAGCATTTTCCCATCAGCCTTAATTGAGTGACACATTATTTTTGTGACCCACTGCACTCTTAAAAGGCACCACCTACTCACCAGATTCTTGCCATCTGTCCAAAATTAGTTATTGAGGAGGTGACAGAAATGAAAACAACTATAAAGCTAATCAACCACCTCTGCAGTACCGGAGGCTTCAAACGATTGTGATGCAAAACAAAAACCTCCCAGAGTCAGAAATTATCTTCAAAGAATATTCCAGATAGTTTTTTAAAAAAGAGTTAACTCCCTAGTTGAAAAATATTATAGGATACTGTTCTTCCAGTGATGCAAGAATGCTTAAGGTAGTTAAAAAATACCTCTGAAGTCAACTAAAATATAAAAACCCAACAATCATGAGTTAGTAAGACTTAAAAGAACATTGATTGTCTTCTGTAATCCACACAGCAGCAACATTACACCTTCATAAAACTGATTTTGAGCATTCTCTGTAAATCATCTCGCTAAACATACCAACCTTGAAAACCCACCTCTGCAAGATGGCCCAGTACCTAACTACCCCTAGTGCTAAAAATCCCTGCTTCTAGTAGGAATTTATCTAACTTCATTTTCTAACTGCTTTAGCATTCCCTATCTGTTAAATTAAGCAGTTTGTTACCAAGCACCTCCTATGCAGGTATCTACTAACTGGAATTAAATCACTCTTCATCTGCTAAGTTCAACACAAAACTTTGCTGTGTGTTTTTTCCAGTACCTCACTCGTCCCTATAGCCCTTCCCTGAACCTTCTCCAACCTTTTACGGTCTCTCTTGAACCAGAGCATTTTCCTGGAGCAATTACACTAATGCAGAGAGAAGATATACATATTTTAACTGTGTGACAATCTTTGATCAAAGAACTCCCTTCAGCCAAGCACCGCGTTAGGAATGGCTGTACGTGGGCAGCCCGTTAACGATCGTACTTTCAGTCACTTCTTCCTTGTGTTTAAGTTCTGGAAACACATGTCCAGAACTATGCTTATTTCCTCTCAGCTGCATAGCTTTGAATTTCTGTTGGTAGGGCTGTGTGTTGTGAAGCAAGCCAGACTGTTTTACGGCAGTAATTGATGTATACTTCTACCAGCCACCCGTCCTCTTCAGGCCGCTTGGATTTTGCCTCCAGTAACCAATCCACGCATCAAGCTGCGATCACAGAGTAAGGCCAGGAGCTGGTCTGCTAACCCTCAGTGGTCTTTTCTTGCAACTGCAATGTCAGCCAGCATCTCTAATCCATTCCATTGCTTATGTTTATTTTATCACCCCAGGCCTATGTTTAAATACCATGAAGATACTGAGGCTCTACACCTGTGGGCCAGTATCTGGCCCTTCCCAAGAACTCATTTGTCAGGAAGCCATAAATCATTTCCCTGACAGCAGCCTGCTTCCTAAACAAGCAGGTCATACCTGCAACCCCTACCCCAGTGTATGCAGCCCTGACACATTCCTCACAGCCTCTAGAGGGTCCACTCCCAGAGCCACAAACTGCTAGGAACTGTAACACTGAAGTCCAGGAAAACCCTCCAGTGAAACCAGGGACACAGGGCTAAATTATTTCACCACTGCTCTAGTCTCAGCACTTTTCAGGCTGCTCATCTTCATGGCTTGGAGGAAGACACGCAGAGCGCATGACAAAGCTGCACGTTACCACACTCGAGGCGGCAAGAGGCCGCAGTCACAGGGATGATGAAAAAGTTACCGGTGGCACAGGCTGCATCGCATCCTTCCAGGGTGAGCTGTGTGCCTCTGTCAAAGTAACTCTTGAGAACGCCCTCCCACACCAGACAGACTGAAGCCGGTGCAGTCAAATCCATTTAGGAGGCAGGGCAGCCACACAGCTTTTCCCAGTGAGCTATATAAGTTTAAAATGAAATAACTGAAGCCAAGCTGTCTCTGACTGATGTACACCAAGCATTTTCATAGCAGGGGAGGGTACTGCAGCCTTTGCAGCTCCCGGCTTTCAGGACTTAAGTTTCAGCTAATCTTTTCAGCACATGGAAACCTTGTAAACTTTGGGATGCTGAAAACCTACATTTCTGCTCAGTGGTAATAAGCATTGAGCCATTCTTACTGGTTATTGCCATTATTGCCATAGTGCTTTTCAGTAAACACTGACTTTGGAGGATTTACATGTATTTAAATATTATTCTTCCTTCCTCCCCCCTCCTCATCTGGAAGGAATTACTTTGCAAGTCAAATGACAATCATTTGACTCATACAAAACAACACCAAACCAAGACTGTCAGAACATTTACACCACATCCTTTAGGGTTTTAGTTTAGTTTCACATAGTTAAACTAATGGCTTTCATAATTTTCAACAGATAACTTGAAATTAGCCATACCACAAATACAGCAGTGGATCCAGAGTTTCCAATGATGCTTAACCGATTTTTTTTTTCTATGCTCTGAAGAAATAGAGAGCTCACTGTATGCAAAAATAAAATACGCTATTTTTCACACATTTAGCCACTCAGCTATTTTTAGATTTTCTTCCTCCCCAGAACTGTGTGTTATGCAAAAATCAGTAGGTAAGACACTGCAACACACTAGTCATAAAGATACATGGTTGACATTGTTCTAGATGTAAATTTGGAACAATAATAAACTTTAATCTCATTCTATGGGGTCATACACAGTTTCCAAAACAAATAAATGAACCACTGCTTTTGCGTGTCCCCACCACCTTTTTTTTTTAAACTATAATTTTTATTTAAATAAGACACAGGAACTTCTATACCGAAAAAATACAAAACAAAAGCCACACATTTCCTTGTGTAAAGCAATATTGTGTGATAACTTGAATACTGTTCAGCACAGTGGCTAGAAATAACAGTACAACTATGTACAAAACTTTAAACAATATTTGACAATTTTCTACAGCTGGATGTAGAATACAATTGAGATAAACAACTGCTGGGAAATTTACATGGCAAAGCATTAGCCTTAACACATTTGGTTCAAAACCTTCAAATCTGCTAAGAACAAATGTGCAATTTAATTAATATTTAGTTTCTCATGGAAAAAAAGTACACAATGGCATTGCAATTATTGTACAGAGTTCACCACTGATCTAAAAACAACTCCTCGCATCCCCTGGTAATCTAACACCAACAACTGAGACTACGACTTCTTGTCTGGACACAACCAGAGCATTAAAAGGTCATCATACTGCCATGTTAATCTAGAAGGAAAAATATCAAAAGGAACTGATACTTACATCACGAGTAAGTTCTTCTCTTTATCTTCAATCTATAAAATATATAGTGTTTTCACCTAGGCCTGAGATCAGTAGGGTTAAAGATGGCTGTTGTGTTTCAAGCAGGATTTTCACATGAAAATGGTTAAAGACAGACCTCTCTGTTTTCTGCAAGGGGAGCCAAAAAACAGTTACTGTTTTATAGGCTGCAAACTCCACCTTGTAAGACAGTATTAACAAAACCTTGGTAATAAAAAAGAAACCATGCTTTATCTCCAAAGGAAGCATGCATTTAGTGAGCAGTTATTGGTGGTTCACTCTCACCCTCCCCTCCAATCTCATCTTCAAAAGAGGAAAAAAAAAGAATAATGGAGCAAATTTAAATGCTCAGTAGCTGCAGGCTACTAATCTCTTCAATTCCTGGAAAAGGTGAACTGTATTCTCTTAGGATCAGACAGCATAAATGTAATTCCACTGAGCAGAAAGCAATGGAGCAAGAACATCAAGTTTATTTTGCCTTTGGGGTCCTCTTTGTTTCACAGGAAATCATCTCTGAAAGCAATGCTCTTGTTGTTCCAGTACAACAGAGGAGCACCACTAAACTGTTCTTGCTCTTGTACAATTTTGAGAAAGTGTCCAGCCTGTAAAACCAGGATTATTTTATCAGGATTTTTTTATTATTATTATTCATCTCTACGGAAGGGGGGAAACGCACTTTTACACACACAACTGAAGTAAGCAAAAGTTACGGGAGAAGCTTTGATTAAGTAACATGAACTCAAAACTATTGTTTTCCCCACCCCTCTTAAAACACCCACTTACTACTTTTGGGCTTCAATCCAAACACAATTACTCACTACATAAATAAAATGCTGCTAATCTAACACTGCTTGACAGAATCTGAAAACCTACTTCCAACCAGCAAATGAATGAACATTTCCAAAAGAGAAACTAAACATTAATTTGACTTTTAGACGGTAACAGTAGCATTTCACATCCTTAACTGCCAACAAAAACATGAGAGGAAATCCCCAACACCCCCTGTGAAACCTGAAAGAATTTCTGTCCTTGAACAAAAACATTGTCTTTCAAAATCCTCTCATACACAACATGGAATGTTTCTCATGTACAGCCTAGTACTGAACACTTTATTTGCAACAGTTTAACAGTCATTAACTGAGCAACACCTGAAACCTTTAAATGCCACATTTCACATATATTGAAATGACAGTAAATCCAACAGTTGTT
The DNA here is from genome assembly GCA_013399715.1 of Alectura lathami. Classification (NCBI taxonomy): domain Eukaryota; kingdom Metazoa; phylum Chordata; class Aves; order Galliformes; family Megapodiidae; genus Alectura; species Alectura lathami. The sequence continues at coordinate 9,596 of VXAV01006899.1, read as the reverse complement.
TTTACTTGTAAGCACATGACAAAGTGATATACATCACAGATTTGCTGGTTCTCCTCATGTTCACCCACGTCCAGGGTCATCATTCACCTGGAGCTGAATGCACTTATTCCAAGAAAGTGGAATGTAATGAGGAAATATTAATGCATAAAATAAGGAAAGGCAAAAGAGTGATGTTCCCTCTTTAGCTTTGTAGCTGTATAATGTTTTATATCCCAATATGATATACATTCCAAGTTACCTGAGTTTACACTTCGAGAGAAGTACCTGAAGCTAGGCCATAGGGTGGGCACTGTGCAACTGTTGTGGCCATTTTTTTTTTTTTTGCATTGTGTGTATTACAGAAGTTAGAAACATAAACACCTGGATCAATTGTAAACATAATCCTGAAGTACAGTATTTTCCATAGGACACAACACAGCAAGACATTTTCTATTCAGACAGGCAACTTTTTTTTTTTTTTTAATATATAGAGCTTATTTATACTGTAGAATTTGAAACAGAACACAGGACACAGTACTAATCTGGTCAAACATACTATGAAATGCATAGTCTCCACTTAAAACGCTTAATGATATATGGATTCTGCAGGCATTACTGCTTTCTCACAAAAAATGCTGAATATGAATTCTGTCCCTGCCAAGAACAGCGTTGAGATATCTTTTAGAATGCTGCTAAGTATTCCACTTTGTTCTGAAAGGTTGCCACCTCATGCAGATGCATCTGAACTATTATCTCCTCAATCCTTGCTTTGGGGCAGAGGCCTGCTCCACCTTGGTCTAGATCAGCGCGTAGCTCTGAGGAGAGGAATGCTCTTCAGTTTGAATTTCTTGCAGAAGCGGCTGCTGCTGCTGGGCTGGTTGCTGTACCGAGACCTCTGTAGAGTCCATTGTGCTGGTGTCATCTGACAGAGATGAGAAAGAGACCCGAGACGACAGCTGCTCAACAGTCAGGGTGCTCAAAGCTGTGCTTTGACCGGAGTTTGGGGAGTTCTTCAGCGTCAGGTCTGAAGCTGGAAGGAGGGGGCCCAGAAGTTTTACAGGACAGAAAGCTGATCCGGTTGGGATGAAATTAACCTTGTTTTTGTCAGGACATGAAAAGAGAGGGGTTGAGACAGGCTGACGAGACCTACAACAAGAAAAAAAGATTATATACCCGGCCAACTGAGAGGTTCTATATAATGTTGTGAACTGTGTGGTTCTACAGGTTGCTAAAATGTGAATGACAAGGAATGGGATTACTTGGACAGAGGGGCAAACATCTTCCATATTGGTAGTCAGCTAACTGATCCACAGCATTATAAATAGCACCGTCACAAAAATGACTTGATCGTTGTTACTGGATAAACATGCACCTTCCAGCAAGAAAAATCTGCAGCACATATGCACATGAAAAAATGCCACGGTAATTTAGAATGACACAAATCCTTCTTTAATAATAGCATTGCAGCAGCAACATGTAGTCACATGAAATCTCTTTGAGGAACTCCATGAAGAAGAACTCTCCTTTCCCATATTCCATAATTTGTTTGGAGGCCTCCTCCACAACCCAGCATTGCTCCTTCACCATCCATCAGGCAATGAATGCTATCAGAGCAAGAACCATCCCCTCCTTGAATCTTTCATCCACAGGAGCTAAGCATGCAACCTCGACAGCATGTGCTCAAATACTGCTGAGTCTAAGTAAAAAGGCATGATGTCCATGAGCTTAATTTCTGATTTCTTGCTCAACAGCAAAACTATTGAGCAAAGTCCACGTCATTCAGTATGCTACCATCTACAAACACTTTATATAGGTTTCAATCCCTTCTGTATGTTTTAAACACAAAAGTAACCATAGGTTATACGAACGCAACCTATGCTTGAAACTGATAAAGAATTACGACAAAAAGAGTTTTTTGTTTTAAGCCATGAACATTTACAGAAGTTAATACAAATATATGAGGAGAGGTTTATAAATGTTTAGGAAATTAAATGTACCTTATATTTTCTGCTTGGATTTTTGTTGCCCTTTATAAATGCACAAAAAGAGTTCAAGCATAAAAGACTCCATTTCCTCTTCAAACCAACATGAACACTTCAACTTCTCTTCTGTACAAACTAAGAATAGTTTGCTCCTGAAAAACTCATCAGCTGGAATAGTTTATTCATCTGCAGTTGAATAGGCTCAGTAAACAGGTTTACTGCTTTGCAGATACCAGCTGATATAAAAGGCATTACTTACGACATTTCCTCAAAGACCTTCACTCGCTCACATCCCTCTGGGGGCTCTCGTTTGAACATGTAGCTGTTGTTTGGTTTGGGAGATGAGGCATACTTGGGCAACGGTGAGCTACTCCCACTGTCTGAAAATTTAAAGCAGTTATATTACTAGAGATTGAGAGTGTTTTTTTTAACTAAATTCGATTTCCAAACAAGATGCCTTTTTTCACAATTTAGCCACTATGCCGGTTTGCTTCTACCACAACGCTTCCTGTATTGCAGGTTATTTCTAACAGCCTTGTATAGCACATTTCTTCTGAATAAAAGCTTCAGTGCAGCAGTAATCTATCATATAACAACACGTAACAGGAGGATACTTTCATCCAGAACACAGCTGTGATCCTGGAAATAAATTAGCTCTCGATTATGTATTTCGGAAAACGTAAATGAACACAATAATATGCATAATACATGCAGAAGAATTATGAGTGATAATGATAATATGCCTTCTCACCATATAAACACAGTTATTGAAAACATATGCATACAGCATATACCTTCTTTAAACACAAGTCTTCACAGGTATACTGACCTCATTAGTCTCGTGAATAGCTCAGAGCTTGCAAAGAAACAAAGCACATTTGTAACGCAGGTACCGATATGCCATCGCTGCAATGTCCCACCTGATTTGCTTCATCATTTTGTTCTCTTAGTACCCAAAACAAACCTTCCACAAGGCAACCCTCTCATCACTGCTAACTATATGATTGAGGTATTCTTCGCGACTCCAGCTGCCTGTGTGAGTTTTAGAGATGATTACTAGACACACAGCTGAAGACATGAACGTCTAGGACACAAGACAGACTTCACAGCGGGCAGACTTCTGCACTTCCTGGCAAACCTAAGAGATAAGACTCAGCTCTGGCAGTGCCAGAAGAACAAATGTTTGAAAAGTTAAAACTATGAAAGGGTTCACTTCAAACCCAAAGTAGACACGCTTTCCTTCACCTTGACACATCTCTCTGAATGCATCAGGAAAATAAGGTAGGTACAAAAATAATTACTCACAGAAATCTAGCTTTCTGCAATGGGTTCTACTTTTTTGAAGAGCAACAGGTTAATAATGCAAGTGGCTCCCTATTCTATGTTTGGGCTTACAATTTAAAAAATAAAAAATGAAAAGGCAAGGTTGAAGAGGACCCACCAATTTACAAATAAATGTAGTGAAGAAAAGTAACAGCTCCTGCTTCAGCTCAAGTGTTTCCACCAGTCTGGGGGTACCTCACCATTTTTACCGTAGATACCTTTGTTTATTCTGCTGCAGTTCAAGTGGGCCATCTCAGCAACAGTGGAAAACCAACCAAAGCTTTGAGCATTATGATCTGGATTAACTGAAGCATATATAGTGTTCTTTAACCATTTGCAAACTAACTACATAAACATTTGCATAAGCATGACTCAAATACAGAGGCTAATCATTAAAGGTTTTGAAACATCAGCACTTCCTTTATGAGACACAAATCAACTCAAATGTCACACATCCTTTTTTACCATGAAGCGTATGAGAAAATGGTTGAGTGGACCCACGTAGCATAGTGATTATTCTGCTCTCTCCTGCTGTACAGTGAACCCAACTTCTGTTTACAGAATTTTAGGTGTTAACTGTATGAAGACACAGAAAGCCTAGAGACAATACAGATATTTGTCAAGCTGAGCACATGATGGTCTTTTGGAGCCTTTCCACCGTTGGCCCACATAGCTCGTTCCAAACACAGAAATCATTAACAGAACCCAGACAGTTTGTTTCCCCCTTCTAATATTTAAAATTGAAGATCCAAGTTTCTATTTAAAAACTCCAAGACACAAAAAGAGCTACTGTTCATTCTAGTGAATACTGGAAAACTGTGAAAGTACATCCAAGGAAAGAATCAAACTGAATTCAAAGTTAAGTCAGCTCTTGGAAGATTCAGAGTGTAGTCTCGCCAGCACAGTTTTCAGTAAAGTTTTTGGTTTATTTAGCACTGTTTGGCTGAAGCTTTCTACACAGGACAGCTGTTAAACAAGCAAGAAAAAAAATACACAATGTAACTTAACAAATCTGTTTCTCCCTTTGCCTGCCTGAGCTTTTAAAGCTTGCTAAGCTGTTAGCTTCTCATTTAGACCAAACACACACCCCACTAAGATTTGGAAAATACACATGGTTTCTAGGAGGCTGACACGTACAAGCCCAGTGTTAGCTCTCTCTACTGGGAAAGCAAGCCACCAATGAAAGCGGTAAGAGGAAGCCTGCAGCTTAAGCCAGTCTCCAGTTGTGCATCCTGTAAGGTCTTAAGTGGTAAACAGTAATGTTACTCACCTGCAGTGTGATAGAATCATATCGAATTAAAGGAGTATTCTTAAACAATGCCATTTACGTTTTAAAAGGCTTTTTTATGCCTTCTCAGAGGCTGCAAAGCATGACCTGTCCTCTGCATCTTCCAGGTTCCCACCAGTAGGGTGTGCTCCGGTGTATTTCCACAAACTAATCAAATTTCATTACCATGACAATGACTGAAGATTAACAGATGTAACCTTTAAAGTGAGCTTTGTTACCACAGCCACACTGAAGACAAAATGGAGCCTTATTGCACAGAATTTCTGAACATCAATATGTAAAACTGACATATTCTGTTATCTAGAAAGTGCTTAAGTTTGTAATTAAACACTAAACAATACTATTTTAATCAAAACTTGAGCTTGCATATCTTGTAACAACAGGAAAGAGAGACTAAGAGACAACTTGTAAAGAGCAATTTCTTTGGAGTGACATAACTTTGCCAGTGAACCTGGGGATTTGGTTCAACAGCACTTTCCAGCTCTAAGATGCTTTTGTTTTTTAAGACTATCCAAAGACTTCTTATACAATTTTCATCTTAAAAACTATGAATCAGGTGCCCAGAAGTGAAACATGAGATTCAGTCCAAGAGATAACATCTTCACAAACACGTTGCTTGTTACGGCCCGCTACCAACAGCGGGAATACACAATCCTACACACAAGTACCTGAATCAAAATCCCTGAAAAACAGGCTGCAGTATTTTTGTATGAAAAAAATCATTCAATCCACTTGTACCTTAGGATGCCTTTGAACTTCACCTCTGCCACAGTTACTGAACATGCTAAGGAACACTGAAAATGTTAGTCTCATGGACCGGGATATCATAAAACAGACCTAATGAAACTGGTAGCTTTAATGGAGCAAGGCAGCCATTTCCCTTGCAACAGGCTGTCATCTCAAAACTACATCATAAAGCCAGGTGCCATGAATCTCTCTTCTCACCCATCCTTCCCCTCTGTGCTCCAAACTATACTATTCAGCATCACAGCCCTATCTGGAGCAGTACTGTGATCATTTTCTGAAATTTATCTTTCACTTTCTTTTGAGAAATTCAATAGATTTAGCAGCTCCTTGCAGAAAGGTAAACCAAACAGCTGATACAGTCTGAAGAGCAGCCGTGAGTGCCTCAGGCCAAAGCACAGCTTTGCACAAGAAATAAAAAGATGCTTTGGAAATGTAAAGCAGCGCTGTCTGTACAGTGCTGGCTCCTCTCACTGCTCATGTGTCTCCCTCAAACTACTGACCCTCATTACCTATTCAGGAACATGCTCAGGAGCATTTATAAAGCTGACAATTATATTTTAATGGAAAAATAAGTTATTCCATTAGAGAGGAAAATAAAACTCCAGCTTGAGAAAAGTAACATTTTAAACTCAGGATTTTTTGTATTTCTACATAACACCAAAATTTAGACATTTTTCAAAACTTAGAGGTCTTGCAGCAAAGTTACATTCCAGCATCACAGAGCCCTTTAACATGAATGTGCAAAAAAACCTGAGTTTCGTTTTATAAAGCAGTTAACATCAGTGACAGATATAGCTATATATCTACCATATATGTAGATCTATATATAGATATATCTATATATATATTTAGCTATGATTTAACTATTTTGAAGTTAACATTCTTATTCAGACCTATGTGATCTTAATGAGAGTAAAAGGAACCCCTTCTAGCTACTGATCCTGCTTTTACAATCTCTGAACAAATTATTTTTCCTTGGAAAACAGCTACACATTTTTCTAGTTTCTACCTTGTCCTTGAAAAACCAAAACTGGGATAAGCAGTTCAAGCTTTTATTTTTTCTGAAGCATGGTATCATTAAACCTAAACAAATTTAGAAATAATTATGTTAAATACATAATTTAACATTAACATAAAAACAAAGCTGCCTGTTTATCACCGTTGTCCATATACAAATACTAACACAGTTTTGATACAAACCTAACATTAAGATTGAAACACATAAATATCTACTCCTTGTGAAGTTCAGCAATAAATTTTCCCCCAATGAGCTGTTCAAAACCACCCTAGATGGAAGATAAAAACCCTGAGAATCACTGAGAAGGTTAGATGCAATACTTCAAACTGTCCTTACTTGCTAGTGCTAGTACAAACCCCTGAAGTAGCAGGGTGAAGATAACATCCACATTGGTTTTGGAATATGGCCACCAATCGCATTGGGTAAGGCTTTTGTGGTTAACTTACACGCACCCCCCAGTGCAGGATCTGGGCAGGTGGATTTGCTTTCTACTACTTGCTCTTAAATCTAAGATGGGAAACTAATACTTTTCAGAAACAAAGAAAAGGCATAATTTCTCCTGCCCCAATCTTATTTAGATTACATAGAATTAAAATTACTTTAAGGATGATTAAATGGAGTATTTACAGAAAAAGCTTAAATCTTACTCATAACCTCAACCTAGCTGCCTTTAGCTCATTAGTAAATCTATGCCAAATCAAAATCCTAGTTTTCATCTCTGAAACATACTCTTAGCTTGCACATTTCTTCCAAATGCATTCCTCCAAAACAAAGTTCATATTTCTCTTGATAAGGCTCAAGTCTAGACAACTAGAAGCCCACATTCCATTAGTAAAAATAATTGTCTGAAATCAGGTTTTTTACATCAATATCTCTATTTTCACACTGTGTGTCCTGTCTGTAAAAAACTCTTGACTACTGAAACTCCAATTTACTCCCTCCACAAAACTAAACTACTTTTTACAGCCTTAGAAAAAAATGCAGAATATTGACATATAAACACAAATTATTCAGAAAGTTTGGTTTCTTAGGCAACATACACAGAAAAATAATTACTCTCCCCCAGATTGTTCAAACTCAAATGTGTTCCTCACCAAATAGCTTCAAATGGGACATGAGTTCAGAAGCAGAGTACTTTTAAAACAGTCCAAAATTCATCACCGTTTTGATCAAGTAACTCACCCATGATGAACATATAGGCTACCACAAACCTTCTTGAAACCTTTTTTGAAACAAACATGTTAGGGTCTGAATTCTTCACATTAGAATCTTCATAAATAGTTAAGACTGTTTGCTGTGCTCCTCTGACATATTTATGGAAGATGTTTGTGAAGTTTCACAAACAAGAGGGAAAAAGGTATGTAAACAAACAAAACCAATTTTAAGATAAATCCTCAATCCCTCCACAACAATCAAACGAAAACAAAAACTGATGTAATGAGTAAAATGAAGGTAGTTGTAAAAGCAGGACATCACATGCCTCCCACAAGTAAAGGCAGGCCATTCTACTCTCACCTTTGTCACGGTCATAGAGTAAATCTTCTGTTGAGCAAGGACTCCCATCCTGAGATTCAGGAGGGCAAAAGGGAGAGACACATGGTGAATGACTGCTGCAGCTGCTGCTGCGCTCCTGGACAGACGGAGTCTGAGTGTCAATGCTTCGTGTACTACTACTACGATAGTGAGCAGGTAATGGGGCCCTTCGACCATCGGGGATATCCAAAGGCTGCAAGAGAAACAAGCAGTTCAGGTTATTGAGAAAAGGTCCAGCTCCCAGGCAACGTCAGCCTGTAGCACTCACAAGTGAAGTAATGAGGCAAAGCCTTAAGAACAGCAAACAAGTCATTTTTGAAAGAAAACTTTCATAGAAGAAGAAGATATTGCAATGTAAAATGGATGCCACATACATTAATTGTGCTCAATGCTGGGATGACATGCAGATTTTCCAAGCCAACTACATCCTCTCATGGGAAGTTAATAACAGAGTGCACTCCAACGTTTATCTACACATGCCGGTATTATCTTTTTAGTGTTTTTCTGGTGTTTTAGAAAGCAATCCCCTACCCCAAACAAACAGACCTCATTATGCTTCACAGTGCAATTTTCAGTAAAGGTCACTGCTATTACAAGGCAAAAACAAGTCCTCTGACAGAGGTCATATTTGGATAAAAGGAAAAGTAAAAAATGTCAAATACAATGGTATATTATTGCCATAACAACAACCTGAATTACAATTACAAATGAAACCACCCAAGTTTACCTAGGGGGCTGTAGTTCTCTAGCACACCTGTACCTTCACTTCTGTAGCTGACCTCTGACAAACTCAGAGCTAAGCAGAAGAGGTACAGGCTTACATAACGTTCACAAGCTTCATCTTGAACCAAAGCTAATAAGCACTGCCTGCTCATATCAGTCTAGTTGGCACTGGCCAGAGTGACCTGCATCCTATTCTGCAACGTACTGCATAGACATGTTCCTAGCAGCAGACTAGTACACTCTGCTTACTCGTCCTTCCTGGTGGAAAATCAGTTTTATCATAAAGACAGCACTAGTTTAAAAACACAAAATCAAATGAGAATTACAGTTCTTCTTAAAAGTGAAGAGGTAAAAATGCCTGCAAGATTTAAATATTAATGTTATTCTCACTTCAGTGAGGACTGCATTCAAGCCATAGAGAACAGGTTAAACATTCTGGCTATGAAAAATTAAAAGTCTTTTTCCTTCTCACTTGAAGATTTGTTTTCCTCTTCTCCATACATATCAAAATTAGAGCAGCCCATTCCAGAGCTTTAAATTCAACACAACATGCTTTTGCTAGTAAAGAGGACATGAAACTTATTGTTGAAGTATGGCATTCTCCCCCTCCTCAGCAACTGCCTATCCAGAAAGCCACCACGTTATCCAAAGAGGCAGACCCAGAAGAGCTGGAACACCCTTTCCTTCTTATGAGCCTTCCAGCTAATACTAT
>VXAV01006898.1:9688-25912 GCA_013399715.1 Alectura lathami | reverse complement strand
GGTGATTCTATGGTGATGCCATGGTCATGCCATGGTGATGCAATTGTGGTTCTATGGTGATGCCATGGTGATTTCATGGTGATTCTTTGGTGATGCCATGGTGATTCTGCGGTGATACCTTGGTGATTTCTTGTGGTTAAATTGTGTTACCATGTTGATTCCATGGTGATGCCATGGTTATGCTATAGTGATACCATGGTGGTGCCATTGTTATTCTATGGTGATTCTATGATGATGCCATTGTGATTCAATGGAAATGGCATGGAGATTCCATGGTGATGCCGTGGTGATTCTATTGTTATGGCATGGTGATGGCATGGTGATGCCATCGTGATTCTATGGTGATGCCATTGTGATTCTATGGTCATGCCATGGTGATGCCATGGTGATTCTATGGTGATTCCGTAGAGATGCCATGGTGAGTCTTTGATGATGCCATGGTGATTCTATGTTGATTCCATGGTGATGCCATGGTGATTCTATTTGATGCCATGGTGATGCCATGGTGATGCCATTGTGGTGTGATGGTCGTTGTATGGTGATTCTATGGTGATGCAATGGTGATGCCATGATGATGCATGGTGGTTCAATGGTGAATGCATGGTGATTCTATGGTGATGCCTTGGTGATTCTATGGTGAAGGCATGGTGATTGCATCATGATTCTATGGTGATAACATGAAGATTCTATGGCGATGCCATGGTGATGCCATGTGATTCTATCGTGATTCTATGCGGATTCAATTGTGATACCATGATGATGCCTTGGTGATGCCATGGTGATTCTACGGTGATTCTATGGTGATTCTATGGTGATGCCATGGTGATTCTATTTTGATGCCATTGTAATTATATGGAGATTCTATGGTAATGGCATGGTGATTCATTGATGATTCTATGGTGATGCCATTGTGATTCTATGGTGATGCCATGGTTATGCCGTAGTGATGCCATGGTGATTCTATGGTGATGCAATGGTGATTCTATGGTGATGCCATGGTGATTCTATTTTGATGCCATTGTAATTATATGGAGATTCTATGGTAATGGCATGGTGATTCATTGGTGATTCTATGGTGATGCCATTGTGATGCCATGGTGATTCTATGGAGATTGAATGGTGATGACATGGTGATTCTATAGTGATTCTATGTTGATTATATGGAGATGTCATGGTGATGCCATGGAGATTCTATGGTGATTCTATGGCGATGCCATGGTGATTCTATGGTGATTCTATGTTCATTCTATTGAGATTCTATAGTGATTGTAGGGTGATTCTATGGTGATTCAATGGTGATGCCATGGAGATTCTATGGTGATTATATAGTGAAGCCATAGTGATTCTATGGTAATGCATTGGTAATGCCATGGTGATGCCATGGTGATTCTGTGGTGATGCCACAGTGAATCAATTTTGATGCCATGGTGATTCCATGGAGATTCTAAGGTGATGCCATGGTGATGCCGTGGTAATGCCATGGTGATTCTGTTGTGATGCCATGGTGATTCTATGGTGAATCCTTGGTGATGCCATGGTGATCATATTGTGATGCCATGGCGATTCTATGGTGATTCCATGGTGATTCCATAGTGATTCTATGGTGATGCCACGGTGATCCTGTGGTGATTCCTTGGTTATGTCATTGTGGTTAAATTGTGTTACCATGGTGATTCTATGGTGATGCCATGGTGATTCCATGGTGATTCTATGTTGATTCTCTGATTATTCTATGGTGATGCCATGGTGATGTCATGGTGGTGACAAGGTGAGTCTATGGGGATTCAATGGTGATGCCATGGTGATTCTGTGGACATTCTATGGTAATTCTGTGGTGAAGCCATGGTGATTCTATGGTGACTCTATGAATATTGTATGGTGATGTCATGGTGATGCCATGGTAATGACATGGTCGTTCTATGTTGATGCAATTGTGATTCCATGGTGAATCTATGGTGATTCTATGGAGATTCTTTAGTGATGCCATGGTACTTCTATTGGGATTCTCTTGTTATGTCATGGTGATTGTGTGGTGATGCCATGGTGATTCTATTGTGATACCATAGTGATGCCATGGTGATTCTATGGTGATTCTATGTTCATTCTATTGAGATGCCATGGTGATGCCATGGTTATTCTATGAAAATTCTATGGTGATGTCATGGTGATGCCATGGTGATGACATGGTGATTCTATGGTGATGCCATTGTGATGCCATGGTGATTCTATGGTGATTCTATGGTGATTCTGTGGTGAAGCCATGGCAATTCTATGGGCATTCAATGGTGATGCCATAATGATTCCATGGTGATGCCATGGTTATTCTATGATAATTCTATGGTGATGTCATGGTGATGCCATGGTGATTCTATGGTGATTCTATGCTGATGCAATTGTGATGCCATGGTGATACTATGGTGATTCTTTGGAGATTCTTTGGTGATGCCATCGTGATTCTATTGGATTCAATTGTTATGCCACGGTGATTATGTGGTGATGCCATGATGATTCTATGGAGATACCATAGTGATGCCATGGTGATTCAATGGTGATTCTATGCTGATCCAATTGTGATGCCATGGTGATGCCATGGCTATTCTATGATAATTCTATGGTGATGTCATGGTAATGCCATGGTGATTCCATGGTGATTCTATGCTGATGCACTTGTGATGCCATGGTAATTCTATGGTGATTCTATGGAGATTCTTTGGTGATGCCATGGTGACGCCATGATTATTCTATGGTGATTCTATGGTGATTCTATGGTGATGCCATGGTGATGCCATGGTGATTCCATGGTGATTCTATGGTGATGCCAGGTTGATTTTATCGTGATGCCATCGCCATTTCATGGCGATTCCAAGGAGATGCCCAGGTGATGCCATGGTGATATTTTGGTGTTTCTATGGTGATGCCATGGCGATTCTATGGTGATGCCAAGTTGATTCTATGGTGATTCTATTGTGATGCAATGGTGGTGACATGGTGATTCCATGGTGACTCTATGGTGATTCCACTGTGATTCCATGGTGATTCTATAGTGATGCCATGGTGATGCCACAGTGATTCTATTGTGACACCATGTTTATTCTATTTTGATCCAAATGTGAGGGCATGTTGATTCTATGGTGTTGCCAAGTTGATTCTATGGTCATGCCATGGTGATGCCATGGTGATTCTATGGTGATGCCTTGGTGATGCCATGGTGATTCTATTGTGATGCCATGGTGATTCCATGGTGATTCTGTGGTGATTCTATGCTGATTCCATGGTGATTCTATGGTGATACCATGGTGATTCCATTGTGATTCTGTTGTGATACCACGGTGATTCTATGGTGATGCCATGGTGGTGCCATGGTCATTCTGTGGAGATTCTATGGTGATGCCATGGTGATTCTATGGTTATGTCATGCTGATTCTATAGTGATGCATTAGTGATGATTTGGTGATGTCATGGTGGTGCTATGGTGATTCTATGGTGATTCTATAGTCATTCTATGATGAGGCCATGGTGATTCCATGGTGATTTTGAAGTGATGACATGGTGATTCAGTTTTGATGCCATGGTGATGCCATTATGATTCTATGGCAATTTCTTTTGTGATTCCATGGTGATTCATTTGTGATTCTATGATGATCGTATGGTGCTTCTAAGGTCATTTTTACTGGGATGCTATGTTGATTCTATGGTGATGCCATGGTGATTCTATGTTGATGACACAGTGATGCGATGGTTATTCTAGGCAGATGCCATGGTGATTCAATGGTGATGCCATGGTGATTCTATGGTGATGTGATAGTGATGCCATGGTGGTGCCATTGTCATTCTACGGTGATTATTTTGTGATGCAGATGAGATTCCATGTTGATGCCGTGGTGATGCTGTGGTGATTCTATGGTGACTCTATGGTGAAGCCATGGTGATGCCACTGTAATGCCATGGTGATTCTATGGTGATGGCATGGTGATGCCATGTTGATGCCGGGGTGATTCTATGGTGATTTTAATTTTATGCCATGGTTATGCCACAGTGTTGCCGTGGTGATTCTAAGTTGATGCAACGGTGATGCCATGGTTATTCTATGGTGATGCCATGGTGATTCTATAGTGATGCCATGGTGTTTCTATGGTGATGCCATTGTGATGCCATGGTGATTCTATGGTGATTCCAAGGTGATTCAATGGTGATACCATGGTGGTGCCATGGTGGTTATATGTTGTTTCAATGGTGATGCCATTTTGATGTCATGGTGATCCTCTGGTGATACCATGGTGGTTCTACGGTGATTCCATTTTTTCTGCCATGGTGATTCTATGGTGATTCTATGGTGATGCCACCGTGTTTCCATGGTGATTCTATGTTGATTCCATGGTGCTGCCATGGTGATGCCACTGTGATTCCATGGTGATTCTATTCTGATTCCATGGAGAGGTCATGGTGATTCTATGATGATGCAATGGTGTCGTAATGGTGATTCAATGGTGATGCCATGGTAATGCCATGGTGATGCCAATGTGATGCCACGGTGATTCTATATGAAGCCATGGTGATGCCATGTTGATTATATGGTGATGCAATGGTGATTCCATGGTGGTACCATGGTGATTCTATGGTGATGCCATGGTGATGCCATTGTGATTCTATTGTGATGCCAATGTGATTTTATAATGATGCCATGGTGATGCCATGGCGATTCCATTGTGATGCCATGGTGATTCTGTGGTGATTCTATGATGATGCCATGGTGATGTCATGGTGATTTTTTGTTGATGCCATGGTGATTCTCTGGTGATTCCATGGTGATGCCATTGTGATTATACTGTGATGCCAAGGTGATTTTATTGTGATGCCGTGGTGATGTTATGGCGATTCTGTGGTGAGGCCATGGTGATTCTGTGGTGATTCTATGATGATGCCATGGTGATGTCATGGTGATTTTATGTTGATGCCATGGTGATTCTCTGGTGATGCCATGGTGATGCCATGGTGTTGCAATTGTGATTCTATGGTGAATCTACGGTGATGTGATGGTGAATCTATGGTGATGACCTGGTGGTTCCATGGTGATTTTATGGTGATTATATTGTGATGCTATAGTGATTCTATGGTGATGCCATTGTGGTTCCATGGTGATTCTATGGTGATTCCAAGGTGATTCTGTGGTGATGCCATGGTGATTCTATGTTGATGCCATGGTGGTGCCATGGTGATTCCATGTTGATTCTATTGTGATGCCAGTGTGATGCCATGGTGATTCTATTGTGATGTCATTGTGATGCCATGGCTATTCAATAGAGGTGCCATGGTGATTCTATGGTGATGCCATGGTGATGCCATGGTGACTCTATGGTGATGCCATTGTGATTCTGTGGAGATTCAGTGGTGATTCTATGGTGATGCCTTGGTGATTCCATGGTCATTCTATGGTGATTCTACGGTGATGCTATACTGATTCTATGGTGATACCATGGTTATATCAGTGTGATGATATGCTGATTCTATGGTGATTCCATTGTGATTCTTTGGTGATGCTCAGGTGATTCCATGGTGATGCCATGGTGATTCTTTTGTTATGCCATTGTGATGCCGTTAAGATTCTATGGTGATGCCGTGGTGATGCCATGGTGACACCATTGTTATTCTATGGTGGTTCTATTTTGATGCCATGGTGATTCAATGTTGATTCCATGGTGATTCTATGGTGATTCTATGATGATGCCATGGTGATTTTCTGGTGATGCCATGGTGATTTTATGGTGTTGCCATGGTGATGTCATGGTGAATCTATGGTGATGCCGTGGTGGTTCCATTGTAATTCTGTAGTGATTATATTGTGATTCTATGGTGATTCTATGGTGATTATATAGTGATGCCATGGTGATTCTGTGGTGATTCTATGGTGATGCCATGGTGATTCCATAGTCATTCTATGGTGACTCCATCGGGATGCCATGGTGATTCTATGGTGATTCTATGGTGATACCAGGATTACGATATGCTGATTGTATGGTGATTCCATTGTGATTCTATAGTGATGCTATGGTGATTTTATCACAGAATCACAGAATCACAGAATCACAGAATGTTAGAGATTGGAAGGGACCTCGAAAGATCATCTAGTCCAATCCCCCTGCCAAAGCAGGAACACCTAGAGCAGAGTGCACAGGAATGCGTCCTTGCAGGTTTTGAATGTCTCCAGAGAAGGAGACTCCACAACCTCTCTGGGCAGCCTGTTCCACTGCTCTGTCACCCTCACTGTGAAGAAATTTCTCCGCATATTTAAGTGGAACCTCCTATGTTCCAGCTTGCACCCATTGCCCCTTGTCCTGTCACTGGCTGCCACAGTGAAGAGCCTGCCTCCATCCTCCTGACACCCACCCTTTCCATATTTATAAACATTAATGAGGTCACCCCTCAGTCTCCTCTTCTCTAAGCTGAAGAGACCCAGCTCCCTCAGCCTTTCCTCATAAGGGAGATGCTCCACTCCCTTCATCATCTTGGTGGCTCTGCGCTGGACCCTCTCCAGCAGTTCCCTGTCCTTCTTGAACTGAGGGGCCCAGAACTGGACACAATATTCCAGATGCGGTCTCACCAGGGCAGAGTAGAGGGGGAGGAGAACCTCTCTTGATCTACTAACCACGCCCCTTCTAATACACCCCAGGATGCCATTGGCCTTCATGGCCACAAGGGCACAGTGCTGGCTCATGGTCATCCTGCTGTCCACAAGGACCCCCAGGTCCCTTTCCCCTACGCTGCACTCCAACAGGTCAGTACCCAACTTATACAGCTTCCTGGGGTTATTCCTGCCCAGATGCAAGACTCTACACTTGCACTTGTTAAATTTCATTAAATTTCTCCCTGCCCAACTCTTCAGCCTATCTAGGTCTCGCTGGATGGCAGCGCAAAATGAAGCTATGGTGATTCTATGGTGATGCCATAGTGATTCCATGGTGATTCTATGTTGATGCCATGGTGATTCCATGGTGATTCTGTAGTGATGCAATTGTGATTCTATGGTGATTCTATGGTGATGCCATAGTGATTCTATTGTGGAGGCATGATGATGTCAAGGTGATTCTATGGAGATTCCATGTTGATGCCATGCTGATTCTACGGTGATGCAATGGTGATTCTATGGTGATTCCATGGTGATCTTATAGTGATGTCATGGTGATTTTGTTATGATGCCATGGTGATTCCATGGCGCTTCTACGGTGTCACCATGGTGATTCTATGGTTATGCCATGGTGGTGCCATTGTGATTCAGTGGTGATTCTTTGGTGATTCCATGGTGATTCTATGGTGATTCCAAGGTGATTCTATGGTTATGCCACGGTGATGCCATGGTGATTCAATTGTGACGCCATGGTGATTCTATGGTGATTCAATGGTGATGGCATGTTGACTCTATGGTGTTGCCATGTTGATTCTATATTCATGCCAGTGTGATTCTATGGTGATTGCTTGGTGATTCTATGGTGATGCCTTGGTGATGCCATGGTGATTCAATGGTTATGCTATGGTGATTCCATTGTGATGCCATGGTGATGCCATGGTTGTTCTATGGAGATGCCATGGTGATTCTATGGTGATGCCTTGGTGATGCCATGGTGATTCAATGGTTATGCTATGGTGATTCCATTGTGATGCCATGGTGATGCCATGGTTGTTCTATGGAGATGCCATGGTGATTCTATGGTGATGCCATTGTGATTCTATTCTGATTCTGTAGTGATTCTATTGTGATGCCATGTTGATTCCATGGTGATTCTACAGTGATTCTATGGTGATTCCGTGGTGATGACAGGGTATTCTATGGTGACGCCATGGTGATTCTATGGTGATTCCATGGTGAAACCATGGCGATTCTATGGTGATGCCATGTTGATTCTATGGTTCTTCTATGTTGATGCAATGGTGGTGCCATGGTGATTGCTTGGTGATTCTATGGTGATGTCTTGGTGATGCCATGGTGTTTCTGTAGTGATGCCATGGTGATTCCATGGTGATTCTATTGTGATTCTATGGTGATGCCATGGTGATGCAATGTTGATGCCATGGTGATGCCATGATGATGCCATGCTGTTCTCATTGTGATTCTATGGTGATTATTTGGTGATGCCATGGTGATTCTATGGTGATGCCAAGGTGATTGTATTGTGATTCTGTGGTGATTCTATGGTGATTCCATGTTGATTCCATTGTGATTCTGTTGTGATACCATGGTGATTCTATGGTGATGCCATGGTGGTGCCATTGTGAATCTATGGAAATTCTATGGTGATGCCATTGTGATTCTATGGTTATGTCATGGTGATTCTATTTTGATGACTCCGTGATGCGATGGTTATTCCAGGCAGATGCCACCGTGATTCAATGGTGATGCCATGGTGATTCTATGGCGATGCGATATTGATGCCATGGTGGTGCCATTGTGATTCTACGGTCATTATTCTGTGATGCAGAGGTGATTCCATGTTGATGCCGTGGTGATTCTAGTGTGATGCCATGGTGATGCCATGGTGATTCTGTGGTGATTCTATGGTTGTTCTATGGTCATTCCATGGTGATTCTATGGTAATGCAACGGTGATGCCATGGTNGTGATTCTATTGTGATGCCATGTTGATTCCATGGTGATTCTACAGTGATTCTATGGTGATTCCGTGGTGATGACAGGGTATTCTATGGTGACGCCATGGTGATTCTATGGTGATTCCATGGTGAAACCATGGCGATTCTATGGTGATGCCATGTTGATTCTATGGTTCTTCTATGTTGATGCAATGGTGGTGCCATGGTGATTGCTTGGTGATTCTATGGTGATGTCTTGGTGATGCCATGGTGTTTCTGTAGTGATGCCATGGTGATTCCATGGTGATTCTATTGTGATTCTATGGTGATGCCATGGTGATGCAATGTTGATGCCATGGTGATGCCATGATGATGCCATGCTGTTCTCATTGTGATTCTATGGTGATTATTTGGTGATGCCATGGTGATTCTATGGTGATGCCAAGGTGATTGTATTGTGATTCTGTGGTGATTCTATGGTGATTCCATGTTGATTCCATTGTGATTCTGTTGTGATACCATGGTGATTCTATGGTGATGCCATGGTGGTGCCATTGTGAATCTATGGAAATTCTATGGTGATGCCATTGTGATTCTATGGTTATGTCATGGTGATTCTATTTTGATGACTCCGTGATGCGATGGTTATTCCAGGCAGATGCCACCGTGATTCAATGGTGATGCCATGGTGATTCTATGGCGATGCGATATTGATGCCATGGTGGTGCCATTGTGATTCTACGGTCATTATTCTGTGATGCAGAGGTGATTCCATGTTGATGCCGTGGTGATTCTAGTGTGATGCCATGGTGATGCCATGGTGATTCTGTGGTGATTCTATGGTTGTTCTATGGTCATTCCATGGTGATTCTATGGTGATGCCATGGTGATGCCATGGTGATGCCATGGTGATGCCATGGTGATGCCATGGTGATGCCATGGTGATGCCATGGTGATGCCATGGTGATGCCATGGTGATGCCATGGTGATGCCATGGTGATGCCATGGTGATGCCATGGTGATGCCATGGTGATGCCATGGTGATGCCATGGTGATGCCATGGTGATGCCATGGTGATGCCATGGTGATGCCATGGTGATGCCATGGTGATGCCATGGTGATGCCATGGTGATGCCATGGTGATGCCATGGTGATGCCATGGTGATGCCATGGTGATGCCATGGTGATGCCATGGTGATGCCATGGTGATGCCATGGTGATGCCATGGTGATGCCATGGTGATGCCATGGTGATGCCATGGTGATGCCATGGTGATGCCATGGTGATGCCATGGTGATGCCATGGTGATGCCATGGTGATGCCATGGTGATGCCATGGTGATGCCATGGTGATGCCATGGTGATGCCATGGTGATGCCATGGTGATGCCATGGTGATGCCATGGTGATGCCATGGTGATGCCATGGTGATGCCATGGTGATGCCATGGTGATGCCATGGTGATGCCATGGTGATGCCATGGTGATGCCATGGTGATGCCATGGTGATGCCATGGTGATGCCATGGTGATGCCATGGTGATGCCATGGTGATGCCATGGTGATGCCATGGTGATGCCATGGTGATGCCATGGTGATGCCATGGTGATGCCATGGTGATGCCATGGTGATGCCATGGTGATGCCATGGTGATGCCATGGTGATGCCATGGTGATGCCATGGTGATGCCATGGTGATGCCATGGTGATGCCATGGTGATGCCATGGTGATGCCATGGTGATGCCATGGTGATGCCATGGTGATGCCATGGTGATGCCATGGTGATGCCATGGTGATGCCATGGTGATGCCATGGTGATGCCATGGTGATGCCATGGTGATGCCATGGTGATGCCATGGTGATGCCATGGTGATGCCATGGTGATGCCATGGTGATGCCATGGTGATGCCATGGTGATGCCATGGTGATGCCATGGTGATGCCATGGTGATGCCATGGTGATGCCATGGTGATGCCATGGTGATGCCATGGTGATGCCATGGTGATGCCATGGTGATGCCATGGTGATGCCATGGTGATGCCATGGTGATGCCATGGTGATGCCATGGTGATGCCATGGTGATGCCATGGTGATGCCATGGTGATGCCATGGTGATGCCATGGTGATGCCATGGTGATGCCATGGTGATGCCATGGTGATGCCATGGTGATGCCATGGTGATGCCATGGTGATGCCATGGTGATGCCATGGTGATGCCATGGTGATGCCATGGTGATGCCATGGTGATGCCATGGTGATGCCATGGTGATGCCATGGTGATGCCATGGTGATGCCATGGTGATGCCATGGTGATGCCATGGTGATGCCATGGTGATGCCATGGTGATGCCATGGTGATGCCATGGTGATGCCATGGTGATGCCATGGTGATGCCATGGTGATGCCATGGTGATGCCATGGTGATGCCATGGTGATGCCATGGTGATGCCATGGTGATGCCATGGTGATGCCATGGTGATGCCATGGTGATGCCATGGTGATGCCATGGTGATGCCATGGTGATGCCATGGTGATGCCATGGTGATGCCATGGTGATGCCATGGTGATGCCATGGTGATGCCATGGTGATGCCATGGTGATGCCATGGTGATGCCATGGTGATGCCATGGTGATGCCATGGTGATGCCATGGTGATGCCATGGTGATGCCATGGTGATGCCATGGTGATTCTGTGGTGATTCTATGGTTGTTCTATGGTCATTCCATGGTGATTCTATGGTAATGCAACGGTGATGCCATGGTGTTTCTATTGTGATGCCAAGGTCATTTTATGGTGATTCTAAGGTGATGCGATGGTGGTGCCATTGTGATACCATGGTGATTCTATGGTGATGCCATGGTGATGGCATGGTGAATCTATGGTGATGCCAAGGTCATTTTATGGTGATTCTAAGGTGATGCGATGGTGGTGCCATTGTGATACCATGGTGATTCTATGGTGATGCCATGGTGATGGCATGGTGAATCTATGGTGATGCCAAGGTCATTTTATGGTGATTCTAAGGTGATGCGATGGTGGTGCCATTGTGATACCATGGTGATTCTATGGTGATGCCATGGTGATGGCATGGTGAATCTATGGTGATGCCAAGGTCATTTTATGGTGATTCTAAGGTGATGCGATGGTGGTGCCATTGTGATACCATGGTGATTCTATGGTGATGCCATGGTGATGGCATGGTGAATCTATGGTGATGCCAAGGTCATTTTATGGTGATTCTAAGGTGATGCGATGGTGGTGCCATTGTGATACCATGGTGATTCTATGGTGATGCCATGGTGATGGCATGGTGAATCTATGGTGATGCCAAGGTCATTTTATGGTGATTCTAAGGTGATGCGATGGTGGTGCCATTGTGATACCATGGTGATTCTATGGTGATGCCATGGTGATGGCATGGTGAATCTATGGTGATGCCAAGGTCATTTTATGGTGATTCTAAGGTGATGCGATGGTGGTGCCATTGTGATACCATGGTGATTCTATGGTGATGCCATGGTGATGGCATGGTGAATCTATGGTGATGCCAAGGTCATTTTATGGTGATTCTAAGGTGATGCGATGGTGGTGCCATTGTGATACCATGGTGATTCTATGGTGATGCCATGGTGATGGCATGGTGAATCTATGGTGATGCCAAGGTCATTTTATGGTGATTCTAAGGTGATGCGATGGTGGTGCCATTGTGATACCATGGTGATTCTATGGTGATGCCATGGTGATGGCATGGTGAATCTATGGTGATGCCAAGGTCATTTTATGGTGATTCTAAGGTGATGCGATGGTGGTGCCATTGTGATACCATGGTGATTCTATGGTGATGCCATGGTGATGGCATGGTGAATCTATGGTGATGCCAAGGTCATTTTATGGTGATTCTAAGGTGATGCGATGGTGGTGCCATTGTGATACCATGGTGATTCTATGGTGATGCCATGGTGATGGCATGGTGAATCTATGGTGATGCCAAGGTCATTTTATGGTGATTCTAAGGTGATGCGATGGTGGTGCCATTGTGATACCATGGTGATTCTATGGTGATGCCATGGTGATGGCATGGTGAATCTATGGTGATGCCAAGGTCATTTTATGGTGATTCTAAGGTGATGCGATGGTGGTGCCATTGTGATACCATGGTGATTCTATGGTGATGCCATGGTGATGGCATGGTGAATCTATGGTGATGCCAAGGTCATTTTATGGTGATTCTAAGGTGATGCGATGGTGGTGCCATTGTGATACCATGGTGATTCTATGGTGATGCCATGGTGATGGCATGGTGAATCTATGGTGATGCCAAGGTCATTTTATGGTGATTCTAAGGTGATGCGATGGTGGTGCCATTGTGATACCATGGTGATTCTATGGTGATGCCATGGTGATGGCATGGTGAATCTATGGTGATGCCAAGGTCATTTTATGGTGATTCTAAGGTGATGCGATGGTGGTGCCATTGTGATACCATGGTGATTCTATGGTGATGCCATGGTGATGGCATGGTGAATCTATGGTGATGCCAAGGTCATTTTATGGTGATTCTAAGGTGATGCGATGGTGGTGCCATTGTGATACCATGGTGATTCTATGGTGATGCCATGGTGGTGGCATTGTGATACCATGGTGATGCTATGATGATTCCATGGTGACGCCATGGTGATGCCATTGTGATTTTATGGTGATGCCATGGTGATTCTATGGTGATACCATGGCGATGTCATGGTGGTGCCATGGTGATGCCATGGAGATTCTATGGTGGTGTCATGGTAATGCCATGGAGATTCCATGGTGATTCTATGGTGATGCCAAGGTGATTGTATTGTGATTCTGTGGTGATTCTATGGTGATTCCATGTTGATTCCATTGTGATTCTGTTGTGATACCATGGTGATTCTATGGTGATGCCATGGTGGTGCCATTGTGAATCTATGGAAATTCTATGGTGATGCCATTGTGATTCTATGGTTATGTCATGGTGATTCTATTTTGATGACTCCGTGATGCGATGGTTATTCCAGGCAGATGCCACCGTGATTCAATGGTGATGCCATGGTGATTCTATGGCGATGCGATATTGATGCCATGGTGGTGCCATTGTGATTCTACGGTCATTATTCTGTGATGCAGAGGTGATTCCATGTTGATGCCGTGGTGATTCTAGTGTGATGCCATGGTGATGCCATGGTGATTCTGTGGTGATTCTATGGTTGTTCTATGGTCATTCCATGGTGATTCTATGGTAATGCAACGGTGATGCCATGGTGTTTCTATTGTGATGCCAAGGTCATTTTATGGTGATTCTAAGGTGATGCGATGGTGGTGCCATTGTGATACCATGGTGATTCTATGGTGATGCCATGGTGGTGGCATTGTGATACCATGGTGATGCTATGATGATTCCATGGTGACGCCATGGTGATGCCATTGTGATTTTATGGTGATGCCATGGTGATTCTATGGTGATACCATGGTGATGTCATGGTGGTGCCATGGTGATGCCATGGAGATTCTATGGTGGTGTCATGGTAATGCCATGGAGATTCCATGGTGATTCTATGGTGATGCCATGGTGATTCTATGGTGCTTCTATGGTGATGCCATGTTGATTCCATGGTGATTCTATACTGATGCCATGGAGATTCTATGGTGATTCCAAGGTGATTCTGTGTTGATACCATTGTGATACCAGTGTGATGATATGCTGATTCTATGGTGATTCCATTGTGATTCTATGGTGATGCCATGTTGATTCTAAGGTGATGCTGTGGTGATTCTGTTTTGATGCCATGGTGATGCCATGGTGATTCTATGGTGATTTTATGGTGATTCCACGGTGATGCCTTGGTGATTTTATGGTGATTCCATAGTGATGCCATGATGATTTTATGGTGGTTCCATGATGATTTTATGGTCATGACAGGGTGATTTTTTCGTGATGCCATTGTGATGCAATGGTGGTGGCATTGTGATTATAAGGTGGTTATTTGGTGATGCCACTGTGATTCTATGGTGATGCCACGGTGGTGTCGTTGTGATTCTATGGTGATTGTATGGTGATGCCATTGCGATGCTATGGTTATGAATTCCTGATGTCATGGTGATTCTGATGTGATTCCATGGAGATGCCATTGTGATGACGTGGTGATGCCATGGTGATTCTATGGTGATGCCGTTGTGATTCCATGGTGGTGTCAATGTGATTCTATGGTGATCATTTCGTGATGCCATGGTGATTCTGTGGTGATTGTACGGTTATGCTACAGTGATGCGATGGTGATTCTATGATAATACCATAGTGATATTATAGTGATTCTATGCTGACGCCATGGTGATGCCACGGTGATTCTATGGTGATTCTACGGTGATGCCATGGTAATTCTTTGATGTTACCATGGTGATTTTATAGTGATTCTATAATGATGACATGGTGATGCCATGGTGATTCTATGGTGATTCCTTGATGAGGCCATGGTGATGCCATGGAAATGCCATCGTAATTCCATCTTGCTGGCTTGGTCATTCTATGGTTATGGCATGGGGATGCAATGGTGTTTGTATGGTGATGCCATGGTGGTGCCATAGTGATGCCAGTGTGATTCTATGGTGATACCATGTTGATTCCATGGTGATTCTGTTTTTATTCTATGGTGATTCCATGGTGATTCCATTGTGATTCCATGGTGATGCCATGGTAATTCTATGATGATACCATGGTGATTTTATGGTGATTCCTTGGTGGTGCCATGGTGATGCCATGGAGATGCTGTGGTGATTCTGTGGTGGTTCTATGGTGATTCTATGGTAATTCTATGGCGATTCAATGGTGTTGTCAGGGTGACTCTTTTGTTAAGCAATGGTGGTTATGTAGTGATTCTATGGTGATGCCATGGTGATTCTATGGTGATTTTATGGTGATTCCATGGTGATGCTATGGTGATTCTAGGGTGATTCCATGGTGATGCAATGGTCAATCTATTGTGTTATCAGGGTGGTGCCATCATGATTTTATGGTAGTTCTATGGTGATTCCATGGTGCTTCTATGGTGATGGCATGGTTATTCCATGGTGATGCCACGGTGATTGTATGGTGATGCCATGGTGATTCCTTGGTGATACTACGGTGAATCTATTGTGATGTCATGGTGGTGCCATGGTGATTCTATGGTAATTCTGTGGTGATGCCATGGTGATTCTATGGTGATTATATGCTGATGCCTTACTTATTCTACGGTGATTCAATGGTGATTCTACGGTGATGCCGTGGTGATTCTATGGTGATTCCATGCTAATTCTAGGGTCGTTCCATGGTGATTCTATGGTGATTCTATGGTGATGCCATGGTGATACCATTGTGAGTCTATGGTGATTCTTTTTTTATGCCACGGTGTTGCTATGGTGGTGCCACGGTGATTCTATGGTGATTCCATGGTGATTCCATGGTGATGCCATGGTGATGCCATGGTGATTCTATGGTGATGCCGTGCTAATGCCATGGTGATTCTATGGTGATACCATGGTGATGTCATGGTGGTGCCATGGTGATGCCATGGAGATTCTATGGTGGTGTCATGGTAATGCCATGGAGATGCCATGGTGATTCTATTGTGATGCCATGGAGATGCCATGGTGAT
>VXAV01006897.1:6259-31084 GCA_013399715.1 Alectura lathami | reverse complement strand
TGCGCCCCTCTGAGGGTTAACGGCCGTGAGGCGCCTCAGGAGCCCCTATGGCGGCGCTGGCGGGCAGCCGCCGCCCTCGGCGCCGGTAGCGGCAGTTGCGGCCGATCCCTGGGGGCACCATGGAGGTGAGGGGCAGAACGGGGCAGCGCCACGGGCTGGGGAGAGGCTGAGGAGGCTGCGGCGGGGTCGGAGAGGCTGGGCTGCGGAACTTGTCCTGTCAGAACCCCCAGCGGGCGGTTGGGGCTGCCGCGAGGCTCGGGCAAAGCCTGGGCACCGGTAGCGGAGGGCTGAGGGCAGGAGAGGCTTCGAGGTCTGCGCCTCGTGGTGTCACTGCTGGGCTGCCTTCAGCGCCATCAGCTGTGGCGGGCCTGGCTGTGTTGCCCTCCTGTGAGGCGTGTGGGGCCTGAGCCCATCCTGTGGCATGGGGCTGTGAGGCTGAGCTCAAAAGCGTCACGAAAGCACCCTGAAAAATGAGAATGTATGTTGAGGGGGTTATGTCACCAGCTGGTAACAGCTCCTTGTACCTGGGTGTTTCCTCATTTTTGGAAAACACAAACCATGCAAGTGCACTGTAAGTGTTAGGTGTCCTCACTGAGCAAAGCGATCGCCAAGGAGAAAACATGGTGTAATTTGAGTAAGAATCTGAGTGTTTTTCCACACTAATTCTAGTTTTGTGTGTTGTAAAGTGGTTCCTGAAGAAACCAATGTGTTGAAATACATCAGTACAATTCTGTGTAAACTAGATGGAAGATCCTGCTGTAGAGCGTGTTTTCATCTCATGAAACTACAGATGAACAACTCCTCAAGAGAGGAGTACATGTTCAAAATAATTTTAGAAAGCTAGTTCTGGGAAACTTGGAGTTTTTCTGAGTTTAAAAAGCATTTCATATGCAGAGAAGGGCAATGAAGCTGGTGAGAGGATTATTTAACAAGGCCTGAGGAGTGGCTGAGGGAGCTGGGGCTGTCGGCTCTGGAGGAGGCGGAGGGGAGGCCTCATCGCTCCCTGTGGTTTCCTGAAAGGAGGCCGCAGAGTGCTGGGGGTCAGTCCCCTGGTGTGACAAGAGTTAGGATGTGAGGAGACAGTGTCAGGCTGCGCCAGGTGAGGTTTGGGTGGGGTGTGAGGAAGGATTTCTTCATGGAGAGGCTGGTCAGGCCCTGGAATGGGCTGCCCAGGGGGGTGGTGGAGTCCCCAGCCCTGGAAGTGTTTGAGATGAGGATGTGGTGCTGAGGGACAGGTGGTGGGTCTTGGTAGGTCAGGCTGGTGGTTGGACTTGGTGATCTTGAAAGTCTTTTCCAGCCTAAATGGTTTAATGATTTGAGGTGCTACAGTAATATTTTAAGTATTATGCAAATAACTCCATTGCTTCGTTTCTGAGCTATGATTTTTTTTTTTTTTAGCTAGTTGGTTTATTTTAACTTTAATTTTGTTGTGTACCTCAGCATCCTGAAAAAAGGAAGAAAATTAAGTCCTTGTTCCCATTGCCTTCTCCTACAGGTTGCCTATTTTGGTGCAGGTCCAGGTTGCTGATGGGGAGAGGGGTGTTTCTTAGGGGGAGATTTTTTCTCTTAGTTACAGAATGGAGCATATTTGCACAGCAGCTCACAGTGTGTGCATTGCAGTGAAATTACAGCTCCTGAAATGCGAAAATGCACATCCGTGTGCTCGTGTAGTGTGATGTGAGAGGACTGCTGCAGGTGAGAGGTCGTCTGATGCATAGACGTAGATGGCCAAACAACTTGTTTGCAGCTGTTGTTCAGAAGCTCTGCTACTGTAACTGAGAAAGCAGGTTTCCTCTTTATCCTCTCTTCAAAACCCTGTGAATTTCTTCTTGTTTGTTGGATCCAACTGTCATCTAAGAGTAAATACAGAAATGATACAATGTCCTTACCTAGAGCTAATTCCTTGAAAACTCAGATGAGCTGAATCCACAGGTAAGCTAAAGAAGTTAATGCTGTTCCCAGGTCTGTATATAATCATGTCCTTCTGCCACTTCTTCCCCTTGTCTTGCACAGCCCAAAATTGCGTGCAGAGGCGGTGGCTGCTGCTGGGGTGGCACGGAAGCAGGCGGGAGGCTCACAGATGTGTTCAGCAGCATGATGACAGGCTCCAGCTCATACGGCTGCTACAAATCACAGGTTCAGTTGGCTGTAAATGAAATTTGTACATCTTTGTAGGAGTTTTGGATGTTTGTAAGCAAAATGGTCAAAAATATTTCTAATGCAGTTGCTTTTAATGAAGAATATAAATTACAGTATTTGATTTATAATAAGTGACTGTGGTGGTAATGTTCATTGAAAGGACAGCAGCGTTTTTAATACAGTCACAACAAAGGCTGTCCACCTGTTGTGCTTCACCCTTCATTGTCTCAGTTCTGTTGTCATTTTTGCCCAGTACCATCTGCTGTGTTGTGACTGATTTTTGCAAGCTTCCCTGTCATCACCACTGTACTCATAACTTCAAGAAAACACCCCTAGGAGATCTCAGTTTGAGTGATGCTGCAGAATAACAGTGGGCCTTCTTCCCCATCTCTCCCTCTCTCTGGTAGCTTTCAGGAAGACAGTATTTGACTCTTCTGTTCTTTTGTTAATATAAACATCTGTAACAAAGTGAGGAAGAAATTCCTGTTTTTAGGAAAACTGAGCAGGAAAAGTTTAGATGTTGCAACAAGTGTTTGGGGGCGTGCCACAGATGTGTAGTCCAAACATTCGTATAGACGGCCGGTTTGTAGAGCAGGAGCTTCTTAGGGTGATGCTAGTGAGTACCGTGATGGTTAAGTACAACAAATCTTTTCATTTTGCATTTCATAGCCATAAGTTTTTCACAGAGGTGAAGTCTCAAATGAACGAAAACCCTTTCCCAGTGCCATCAGACCCATTACTTGCCCTTTGTTCTTCACATTCTTTGGGACAGCACCTGGGTGTCTTCTTGCTCATGGCAGTATTTTACAGACTGAGGAACCCAGACATGAAGTAGAGGCAAAAAGCCTTATGGGGAGTAAAACCTAGCTTTGTGTGTTGTTTTCTGTAGCTGGTGGAGTCCTTGGCTCCATGGAGAAGCATATCATGCACCTTTGGCCTAGCGTTTAACCATGTGAAGGTGCTGTTAATTTTATATGCTAAGAGCTGAGAAAGCATACCTAGCTTAAACAGAACAAGTATTGTGCTTTTTTACTTACACAGGGTAGAAAGAAAGCCTTTTCTCTAGGAAATAAAATGGCTGTAAATTTTCTTCCTGTAGTGATTGGTGGGGAAGAGGAGTGTAACTCCTGGCTCCTGTCAGTATCATCTGTTAGAAGCTGGTACAGAAGTTTTCAACTGACATATCCTGAAATTTTCACTTCTGTGCGTATTTGCACTGGGCGGTAGTCAACAGCAGAAGTTCCCTGTAGCATTCTGTCAAAGCGTGTGGTTTGCTTGTTTCTCATGATCTGGTTACTCCAAGGGTGAAGTCACTGCGACCTTGTAGAATGATGGAGTGACCATCTGATTTAATATTGCTACTTGTGTAGAGTGTTTCACGTACACAGTAAAAGCACTGATTTTTATAAAATGCAGAATGAAGAAAGTGCAGAGCCACTTCAGCCCTACAGTTCTTCCCTTTCAACACCGGAGTACTCTGCGCCTGTGGACCCGTCCCTGCTGTATGTGCCGTGGTCTGTGTATGGAGATGATGACAAGCAGCCTGCTTCTTCCCACCTGAGTGCGAAATCCAGGTAAGTCAGTTCTGACAGAGATCATTTGTGTTGAAGGAGTAGATGATTTTTTGTTTAACTTAATGAACTATATCAAATGAACTAATTAATGTCATTTTTTCAGAATTCAGACTGAAAGGAATGATTATGGCAGTGAAACGGATTTATACGGTCTTGTGTCTAACATCTTGGAAGAACAAGATAAATCGCAGCCATGTTGTGCTGAGGGGTGAGTATGGTGTCTGCAGGCACCACTGGTGTTACTCCCTGACAAAAACTGCCCCCACTGCTCAGTGTCTGCGATCTGACAGTCATCTCCACAGCTCCTGTTAGTAAGTCCTTGCACTCTACAGTTTCCCTTCCTTCCCCCTAATCTGCTAATATTTTACTGGTGATAGTACCTTGGTACCTTTTGGCTTTCTGGTATTTACAGAACATTTTTATTGTAAGTTTTTAAATCTTTAACAAGCTGCCTGGAAAGACTGTATTCGAATAAATCTCCTTCAAGGTAAGCTTTGGCCTAACTTCTTACGTCACAATTGAGTTCAGACTTCAGGTTTCATTCTTAATTTCAATTCACAGAAAAAATGCACAAAAAATGCAATAGTATTCTTTCACACTCCCCTAAATTGGCAGGAGGGAAGAGGTGTGTGGAGAATGAGTATTTCTTGATGTTTGTGTTACCTAAGCAATATTGGCAGATGTAAGTGTCAGATTTCCTATGCCTGTATTTTAGTGCTGGAAGAAACCATTAGAAGTTGTAGTAACTGGACCCAGAGTGGTTGAGGTTCAGCGTCCCCTGGACACTTGCACAGCTCGTTGCTTCTGCCTGAACCAGTACCCTGGGTCTGAGGGGTAAGAAGGAACCCAGCTTTCATGGTTCCCAAGCCAGGCACCACTCTTCCTTTGCCTTCCCCAAATGTCTCTACTGATTTCTGTGCTGGCTTACGTGGCTGCAGTGAAGGAAAACTTCAGAGAGAGTCAGCCTCGATCAAAATATGTCCTTACTTATTCCTCTGCTTTAGATAGCTTAGCTTGGATTTCTGTTTTCAGTACTGTCAAACTTGGGCTGTAATGCACTCCAGCTACAGATCCGTTTTTCACTTGGTCTGTTTACATGGTGGTTGTTCCTTTGTTAGTCCATGGTAATTAGTGGAAGGAAAGGACATGTACAGAGAGCCTGTTTTGGTGAGTAGATTTACCTGCAGGAAGCAGTGCAAGACGCAGGTGATCCTGAAGCAACAAGCAAGGTGATGTGCAGGAGCGTTTTGCACAGAGAACCCGGCCATGGCTTTGGAGGGCTTTGGGTAGTTCGGAGTGTATGATGGCCTTAGCCTGTTGCTCCGTCAGGAATATGGAGATGATGGGTAGTAAATCCTCTGGTAGGACTGGTTGAACACCGTTTGGTATGTGCACATCTCTCACAGCTAAAAAGCATTGTACATAGCTCCTGAGGTCCAGGAGTTGGTTCAGGCGAGCCACAATCAGCTTCCTGGTTGAGTTACGGGAAGCTGGGCAAGTGACAGCAGCAGCTGAGGTTGGAATAAGAGATCCTTTCATCAGTTAGGAGAAACGCTTGGGGGAGAATTGGGTTTTTAATTTTTTTTTTCTGTATTTGGGAATGGGAGAGGAGCACTGCAGACTGAATCTAACCATGTATTTCTTCTTTTTCAAGGAGTTGCTCTTCTAGCTTAAAGTCAGAGTGGCCCATGAATGCTTCCAGAATCACAGAGCACTACGACCTGATGTCAGAAACCAAGAGACCGCTTGTGGCAGCTGTCTCACAGCAGGGCTTCTATAACAGTGAATCCACATCTGCTGCTGAAAAACAGTACTTGCAGAGTTGCGATCTTGCACCACAGCAAAAAGCAGAGGAATGTTACCGAGGGTTTGCGGGTATAGACCTCGATGAGCAGTGGTTGTACCCTTCCAGGAATGATCATGCCAACTGCTGCAATGTGCAGGCCAGTGAGAATATGAAGACAACACCCATGTACCAGAACTATCCATACATGAAGAATGCCTTCACACCTCAAGCTGGGTGTTCAGAAGTAATCAAAGACTCAGAAGCTGGTGCTTACTCCTATGGCAAAGAGAAGGCATGTCCCAAAGGAGCGGACCCGCAGCCGCACCAGAAGCGGGCAGAAATGCTTCCACAGCTTCACAGATACAATGAAAGTGCAGACTGTAGTAGGTACACTGAATATTCCCATTTTACTAAAGCAAAGCCTACCAAGAGCACCAACTGTGGCTTCCAAGAAAATAAAAAGTTAGTAAATGGAACAACTGAGGCATCTCTGGATGCAGAACCCTATACTAAATTATTTCAGTTTAAATCAGGTACTCAGAAAAAAATAGAAGATGCAATTCCAGATAAGCAGAACTTCATGTTTCCCAAGGCTGCAGGACTTCTGTCAGAAAAGCAGTTTGCAAATGAGCCTTTATTCTGCAGCGATCTGGGGCAAAAATTTGAATATGGACTGAAATCTCTTACAGCTTGTCCAGGGAACAGTGACTGTGCAAATGGTGTAGAGAAGCAGCAGTTTGCCAAGTCTGAGCTTCAGAATCCTGGATACTGCAGGTCACTGCCATTACCACCAAACTCAGCAAGCACAGCAGCAGTTGCCAATGTCAGACCAGCTTGGATGAACTTTCAGCCTAAACCCACTGGTTCTGTCCCACTTCAGAGTCCAAGTCCTTTGGCGAAACTGAGTAATCATTTATCTGCTTTTTCAAAATGTTTCAGTCATCCTAATGACTTCTTTCAGTTATCATCTTCAAATTTCCCCTTAAATAGTAATATATCTCACAAGTACTGTCAAGATAATCCTTCATTTTTTTCAAGTCTTGATTTTGGTTATAACGCCTCAGAACGAACTCCATCTGCATGTGTGGAAGCACTGCTTAAGTCTGGAGAAGAAAATATCTTTGAGTATCTAAGTGATAAGAAATTAAAGCATCTAAATGGATTCTGTGACAAATACTCAGCTCAGCAGTTTGGGATTATTGAAAATCTGAACAAACACCGCTTCCAGCTGAAGCCACAGAGCGGCAGTTATGATCTGGAAGGACAAAAGCACACAGAGGGGTTGTTGCAGAGCATGTACCAAGATGCAGCGGAGCCTCAGGGCCAGATCAACCTCAGGCAGGGAGGTGGCAGTGCCGCCGTCAGCGTGCCCCACGTGCACGTGCCCAGCTTCGCCACCAGCTGCGGGCTGGGAGACTGGAGGCGGAACCTCTGGCCTGGATCAGCGGCGCTCCCCCTGAGGGCCATGCGTCCCTTTGGGCACCCCTCTGTCCCCCTGGTGGAGCCTCGCAACCTGTTCTGCAATGAGTGGAACCGCTTCTATCCTTACATTAATGACATGATGTTTGGGGACAGTTCTTTTCCTGGGTTTGTACCAGCATCTGGTTTTCAAAAGCAAGCTAAAACCCGCAGTGGGCCTGCCAGCGAGCTCCATGTTCAACTGGAAGACTGTTATGAGCAGTGGAGAGCTTTGGAGAAAGAAAGAAAGAAGGTAACATACATGTGTGTTAGTGTGCCGCCTCCCAGGGCTGGTTTGGATCTGATGGTACTCAAAGGCCAGACCAGCTGGAGAACGTGGGGGGTTCTCACTGTTATGAGTTGGAATGCTTACTGGGACTTAAGAGAGGTGAGAGGTTGCTTCCCTGTGTATTTGAGACTGCAAACAGGGGTTTTGTAGGTTTATAGCCTGATGTGGAACATACCCAGTGTTGTGCTGAACGCTGCACTGACAGCGAGAATTCATCACGTTTTCAGTCTCTGTGCTGGGGACTGGGAGAGCTGTGTTGTGTTCGCTGAAAGAAACCCCGCTGCACTCTAAGGCAAGAGCCAGTGCGTCTGGAAACTCACAAAGCAAATCCATTAATTATGTTTTGAATTAGAACTAAACTTCAGTCCTTTCAAGAATTAATTAAAATTCTTACGCCCTCTACTCTTCTTAGTTCTTTCAAGGCATTCTCACCTCCTGTTTCCCTGATGTTTAAAACCTAGTATGTGTTGGAAGGGGCTCTTTTTATCCCCAGGAACAGTAATGTTAAAACACTTAACAACAAACAACAAAGCCAGTTGTTGCTTTGAATGCAGTGCTTAGAGAGAGATGGAGCTTGACTTGAGAAGGGGAGGCTGGTGTCTGTGCTTGCTTGGAAAAGGCAGAAGAGAAGGAGTTGAGGTGTACATGGGGACTGGAAAAACTCAGGCTGCAGCCCTACCTGGACCACCAGCAGACAATCAGAGATGCAGTTTTGGGACGGATGTGGTTGGGTCTGTGTTGTGCCAGGTGGTCCACAGTCTCCATTGTATGCGCAGAAGAAAATTACACAGGCTACAATCTGTGAGCAGACCAGCAGTTCTGTGTGCCACGTGTATGCCACACGTTATCTTGCCATAATTACTCTATTTAAACTGCTTTGAGTAAACTGGCTGGTCATTTAAACCAGGTGACTTCCATACCACATGGCTAGGTCCCAAGTGGCTACATTATCACATTATCTACTTCAAATGCTAAGGGACAAAAGTCATATATGTCCTCACAGCTTGCATTCTTAAGGAGTTATTCTTTTGTTTTCCTGCAGACTGAATCAGCTCTTGCTAAGAATTACCCAGGGAAAAAAGTTTCCAGTTCTAACAACACTCCAATTCCAAGGCTGACATCAAACCCATCAAGAGTTGATCGCTTAATTGTGGATCAGCTGCGTGAGCAAGCCAGGGTGAGTTGCAGAAAGATTAAAATAATCTGAATTTATCACATGGAACCCAGAGTACAGTACAAGAGATGCAAGTTTGTCAGAGCAGCTTTTCTCCAAATAGCTTTGTTCTTAAAGGCTGTACAGGGAATATTTCATCAGTTCCTGCTAGAATTTGGTTCACTGCTGCTGTGAGCAGGGAACCCACTGAGCAGCCGAGGCTCACAGTTACGTACATACATGCCAGGAGGATGTTTCTAGTGCAAAAGAAACCAGCCACCTAACCTAACAGCTTGCACAGCTCTAAGATGTGCCTGCATTTTGAGCTCGTGCCCCTGCTCAGTAGAGAAATGTTCAGTACAGGATCGCACACACTGTATGTGAAGGAAGAGTATTTATTAATGCTTATAAGGCGTTATGATAGATATTTGCATAAGAGTCCTGTATTTGTTAGTGCAGAATGTGTATTTTGTGCAACCTCAGCCTGAACTGCTGCATCATTAATTTGCTTTTTAAGCGAAACAGCCCCAACCTGTGAGTGAGAGTGCTGCCTGCTGAGCTGCCTGTGGCTCCGTGGCCAAAGGATGGTGCCAGCGTGCAGCACCGTGCTGCTCTGGGAGGCAGCAGCCCATGCAGAGTTCTGCAAGGAGGACCAGAGGGAGGGGAGCGCCGGCAGAGTGGATCTGTGGTCGCCTTAGTGCTGAGGTGGGAGGCCAGAGCCGGGCTGTCCGTGCCGCAGAAGGAAGAGAAATATGGGCTGGAAAGTGGAGATGCAGCAGCTTGTCCCTGCTGGAGGGTTAAAGGCACTGGCTTCTGCCCTGGAAAATGCTGGTTCTTGGAGGAAGCAGCGCTGCAGAGCTCAGCTGCTCCAAGGCAGCAGTGCTAAGGCACAGTCTGTCCTACCGGGTAAAACAAACTGTGGAGCCTGCCTGCTGAAATCTGTCCTCTGCAGCTGTCTGCTGCAGTTCATACAGCTGAGCAGAGTGCTTATGAC
Source organism: Alectura lathami (assembly GCA_013399715.1). Taxonomy (NCBI): domain Eukaryota; kingdom Metazoa; phylum Chordata; class Aves; order Galliformes; family Megapodiidae; genus Alectura; species Alectura lathami. The sequence continues at coordinate 21,691 of VXAV01006897.1, read as the reverse complement.
CTTCTGAAGAGTGGTGTTAGGAAATCACCTCTTGAATTTGGGAATGCGTGACTGTCCTTGTCTTTAAGACTTTAAGACTCTGCTTAAAAAATGACTTAATCTTGTCTAGCAATTTGAGGAACCAAAATCCAGAATAAAGAACCTCAAATGCTTACTAGATGGCAACTGAAAAGTAGTTTCAATGATGCCCAAAAGCACAGTAGGCTTTTGAACCTGGGTTCTAGCATCAAAAAGCTTAGTGACAGCTAAAGAGAAAAACTGGTATAAAGGTTCAAGCGGAAGCTGAGCTGGCTGCATGCGGGATTAACTCTGTGTAGTGCAGAGCATCCAGTTAAATCCTCTTGGTTTGTGTTTCTCATTTGAGCTTTCCATTTGCAGTTGCTCTCAGGTCCAGAATGAAACAGCTGAAGGAGAGGTGACAGTGGCTTCCTTCACTGTGCTGTCAGCAGCTGTCAAAAACACTTCAAACCAGGGTCTGCTCTCTACAGACTCTCTTGTGTCTGGGGAAATGTAAATCTGCAGCTCCTTATTCCCTGGTGTGTTCTCACCCTGGGCTGTAGGGTCAGTGTGGTGCTGGCTGTTCTCTGGAGACCCTGCTGCTCCAGTAGTCAGCCTCAGCATTGCTGCTGGCTGCCTGCTGTTCCCACAGCAGGATCTGAGTTACTGAGCAAGCCCTGCAGCAGTCAGAAGGAATCAGGTGTGCTTTACAAGGGGGGGGGGGGGGAGGTGAGCATTTGAGCCCTCAGTGCTTCCCCTTGGGTTCCTGGGGCAGCCCACCTTTGATGGCCCCCGTGGGTTTTGATCTGATGTGGCACTTCTCCCAGGATTAGTATAAAGAATGCAAGCATTGAACTCGCCATGTGGGTCCCATTAGATGGGGCCGTGGTACCTGAGAACCAGGTGCTGCAGAACCCAAGTCCTTCTGTGGGTCTGGATGTAACTGTAGCACCTGGAATCATAGAAGGATTTAGGTTGGGGAAGGTCTTCAAGGTCAAGTCCAACCATCAGCAATTCTAAGTGAGACTGAGAGGTGTCTGTCAGGTTCACCTTCCTTAGTTTCACTTGCTTACATAATCCTGCTGCATCACTCCTTAAAACGTGTCTGTTTCTTCAGGAACAACTCGAGTGATTTCCAAACAATCTTACCACCTCTTGTTTCCTCTCCTAGTGACTGATTCCTCAGTTGTTTATGTGAAGTTCACCTTGCTCCCTTCAATGTTCTGTTACAAATGTAGACTGTGCCTTTTGGAGTTTACTGCTTCCTTCTGCTGCCACAGAAACGTGCATAATTTATTCATGCCTACAGTTTCTTTGTAGGCTTTCACAAGATCTAAGAACAAGCAGGGCTAGCTGTCAGCGCAAGCTTGCTCCTTCCTGACTGCTCTCTGCTAAGCCCAGTGTCAAGGAGCAGGCTGCCCTGTTCTGCTGCTGTGAGTGCTGCTGCCAAAATAACTGTCCTGGCCCGCAACCTGCCCTGGGCACACTCAGGGCAGGCTGAACACATTGGTTCCTGTGCTTGTTTCCCAGCCTGTCGTTATAAACTCGGGGCTTCTCCTTTCTTTAGGAAAGCCTCCAGCCCTTCTGGTGTAAGGAAACAGCACGAACTTGGCTTTGCAGCCCCTGTTCGTTTTTTGTTGTTGTTGTTTTTGTTTTTTTAACTTGTTAATCACCAGGTTTCCTTATAGGTCATCAAGGGTGGCCATTGTGCAGTAAACGTCAAGTTTTGGAGTTCTGTGTTCTGTGTCTGCGGACCAGGAACCAGGCTCTCCAGAGGCCTGTGAACTGCAGCTGAGGAATCACTCACCAAGGGGAAACTCGTAGCAGTGCGACTGCTGTAAGATAAACGCGACAGCAAAGGTGCAGGTTTCCATTTGGCTGAACAAAACAATGATTTGTGAGTGCTTGTGCTTGGTGCTCTCTGAAAGAGCTCCTTTAGTGATGGGCACCAGCCTGAAAGCAGCTTTAGCCAGTCTGATTGAGACTGCTGCTCCCGTGCCGATGCTTGCTCAGCACTGGCCCCAGGAAATCATCTGGGTGACAGCTGGGCAGTGCTGTGGGACTGGTTTTCACCCAGCTGATTGCAGCACTGCTGGTGGGAGCTGAGGCCACACTGATCTGGGTTTAGAGGAACACGCGTTGTCATGGAACCACCTCCTGTGGTGGAGCTGTCTCAAGGCTGTAAAATCCACTACTAACTGGTAAGCTGGGTGTCCTAGCATGAGGTTGTGTGTTTTGCTGTTGTGCTGTGCACAGCCAGGTGTTCTACACCCTTGTTTTCGGAGCAGAAAAAAACCTAGGTAAGAATTTAACTGCTTCAACTGTAACTTTATGAACTGTTCTCAAAAGGAAATAATGGTGATCATTAATCTTTTCTTCCTGATCTGCTTCATTTTCATGTAAGTGTAGATGAGTACAGCGTGAACTCCTGTAACATGTAAAATGCTCCTTAGGTTGTGACTTTACTGAGAAAAATGGAGCGCCTTCGCAGTTCTCCCCTCCATGCTAACATTTCCGCTGCTCTTGACAAACACCTGGAGGCAATTCATGTAGTGCAGTCGCGGAGGAAAGATGAAATTTTAAATGCTTCAAACCGACAGAGGCAAGGAGCTCCCAGATGCCAGGATGACAGAGGTATAACTGCTTACGTACGTCAGTAAGGTAGCTGGAATTCTGCATGTATTGCAAGTCTGTATATAAATGTGTGAAAATCAACTCCATCACTCTCCCCCCAGCTAGTTAGCGGTGGTGACTCTAGAGGAATCGGTGTCACCTTCTGCAGAAGAAGGAGAGACGCCTCAGAAAGGGTTTCACAGAAACCAGCCCCTTGGGTGAGAGCCAGATGAGCTGCGGAAGAGGGAAATGACAAGGGGATGAAGTCAGGCCTTTAAATTCTGTCCTTTTCTGAGGTACCCTTAATATCTCCAGGAGAGGCATGCTTCCTTTACCTAGAACAGTGAACCCGAGAGTACTGGCTGAAGGCTTTTTGCAGTAAAATGGAACTGCAGTCAGGCTTACTGAGCGGGAGCACTGGGAAAAGCAGATCTCAGGTCAATGTCTGCCACTGCTGCCAAACCCCGTGGAAGCATTCGACAGGGAGGCGAGCACAGTGCACTTCCTGCGCAGCGCGGCACACGGTGTGGTGTTGCCCAGCTCTGACAGGAGTCAGCATGCCCGTGTCTCAAAATAACGCGCAAGTTCTGACTGGAAATTCCGGTGCTTAGAGTTAAATTTGTTTCCTCACAGAGACTGGAACTGAAATCCAATAATTAACTGCAATTAAGTGATCGTTGTAAGCACTGAGCTGCTGAACAGATGCAGCAGTGCAGCACCCCTGCTTCCCTTTATTTTAAAGTGGTGGGTTTGTCACATTTTTGCTCCAATCAAATGCCATCAGTGAGCTGTTCCTTCGCCTGTTTCACCTGACTGGTTTCCTAGGCGAGCTGGGCAGAGGATGCAGATTGTTGGGCTGGGAGCATTCAGCACTGAGCCCGGGGAGGAGGAGCAAGGTGCCTCCGGTACGGGTGTGACAGGGAACGCTCTCAAACACTGAGGTGGCCGCAAGGCTTCGGGTGCTCCTGATAACAAGTGGGAGCTAAGCAGGAGTTCTGACAACACAAGGACCTAAAGTCCTTACACCCACCTCCTTGTGTTAGGGCCTAAAATTCACCGCTTCCTCAGACTGAACTTCTGTGCCCCTCTAAAGGAAGAGACAAAACCAGACTAAAATGGGTCTAACTGGTGCTGCTCTTCGGGCAGTGCCGCGCGGTGCTCGCTGGTAACCGCGTGCTGAAGGTTAAAGCACCTCTCTCCCTGGCAGATGTCTTCGCTCTGGCCGCGGCGATCAAAGAGATGAGCGCAGCAACGCGCAGAGTGCGGACGACGCTGTGGTGCGCGCTGCAGATGACGCTGCCGAAAGCTGCGGGCGGGGGTCCTGGGGACAGAGCAAGCCCTGCGGGAGGGGGCACGGCCCAAGGGAAAGGCTGCGACAGCCTGAGCGGGTGGCAGAAAGAGGCAGGCTCTGATGAGCCTCAGTTGAGTGCAGAAGCAAACTTTGCAGAGCGTGTATGAAGAGTTGACACTTTAATTCTTTCTAATTATTTGTAATGTTCCAACTATTCCTATTTAAAGCTGTGTCTTGATGAGAAGTTGAATTTTCTTTAAGGGCTCCCAGGTTCTGTGGAAACAGTTAAAATTACAGGCAGGGCCAGGATAGTGTGAAGCCTAACTGTGATGGATGCTGGCATCAAGAATCAGACTGATGGAACAGCTGGCAGCCATGGCATCGGTTAACTGCTGCAGGGGAGCCCTGGTGAACAACGCCTCCGTTCAGTTTGTTTGGTTCCGCTTTACTACGTAGGTTTTTAAATAATGAGTCTTAAAGGCTATAGTCTGCTGTGGTGTCCAGCCAGCGTCAGACAAGATGGTGATGTAAAAATGTTTTCCTTATCAAACCAATACCTGGAAACAGGAGGAAAAATGCTAAAAATACCCAATATTTGTGTAAAGTTAAATATTTAAAATATTTATGTATTTGAGATTTTGGAGTCTAAGTTTGTGAAAGGAAACTTAGGTTTCTAAATTAAATGATGATACAATTGCTCTTGTGAAACCATGCAAGTTAGTAAATGTGTTCAAATCATTTGGACATGCTCTTGGGAAAAAAGGACCTCTGTTTTAAAGTATTTAAACATAATCAAAATGTGACATGCACGGAGTATTAAGCTCTAAGAAGCTGTACAACAGCTGAAATAATGAGAATTGTTTTTAATGCCTTCCCTTTGAATTTCAACAAGAGGGTATCACAATGTTCTGATTTTTTTTTTTTTTTTTTTTTTCTAAAGTTCCTCTTTGACTCGTTTGGTTTGTGCTTTGATTGTCGCCTTTTAGATGCATTAGTTCACATCTGCACTCCTGACAGCTCCTGATGCTTGGTGTTTATCTGCACATCTCACCTCAGTCTCCTTGCACTGACCATCAATAACTTACTGATCCAAAGTGCTGGCGTTGTGTGGCTCGAGAGATGAGGGTCTGAATTCCAGCATTGTGCTTAAAATGCATGGATTCAATTCACTCAGCTATCTTTTGCCTAGATACACCGGTACCCGGAACGTCTGTGCTCTGCCTGCTGCTAGAAGCCCTGATATGTAAGAGGTGTAATCACACCACATCGATTGTCATTAGATAATGTGAGAGAGACACTGAATGAGAACGCAGGAGAAAGGGACTGTTGTGATCACTGATCTGAGCAAAAGTACTGCCAGGGTGAGTTGCTGGGCAGGACAAAGCACCCCTCATAGCACAAGGCACTGCATGGAGGCTGGTTAAGTTAACTAGGATGGGTTGATGTTACAAACTGCTGAACTTAGTCTGTCTGGTAGGAAATAAATTAGCTTTTGTTGAAGAAAATTGGTTCTGTATTTTTGTCTCAGTTCTTAACGCAGTCTGTCAGTGGGGACTGTAGTTTTCGGTTGGTTATTGAAGTAAGAGGTACAAAGACACAGACAGTACGCCCTTGGTGCTAGTACAGGAAATGACTGTAACCATAACATGGCAAAACTCAATCAGTGGGGGAGATCCAAAGGGGTAGATCTGTATTTTTTTTTTTGCCCTGTGTGCTCCCAGAAAAAGCTCATGCAATAATTTCAGTATCTGCAGAAGAAGTCTTCGGAGCATGCCTGGAGTCTTCCTTGGTCTTGATGCCAGGACAAGGAAAGTGAAGGAACAATTTACTATGTTAGGAACTTGCTAACAGAGCCCCAAGGGTCTGCAGTAGTGTGCTGAACGTTGGTCTAGCACCAGTTATTGGCCGTGCATCAACAGCAAAGCGTGTTGACGTTTGGCAATAGCTCTGTGGCTTAGAGGACCCGGAACATCACAGGCTGGGAAGCGTTAACTGTGCTGGAATGGGCTGGTGGCCAGGGGGCAGCCTAAACCCTCCAGGTGCTGCTGATCCCTGCGGCTGCACACTTACGCAAGGCTCCACCAAGCTCTGGGTTTCCGGCCCCAAAGTCGTCGGCAGGTCTTGGTGCAGCGCAGCCATACTGCTGCGGGCTCTCCCGCTCTGCCCCAGAGTGCCTGCTGACAAATGTGGGGCTGGGCACGTTCTTTGCTTGTTTCCCTGACAGTGGCAGGAGCCTTAAATACAAGCCCCTGACAGTGGGCACAGCAGAGCTGAGGCTCCTGGGTGCCGAGGGCACTCCTGTGGTGTGCTGGCACCTAGGCCCTGTGCCCGCACAGCGTCTGGGTAATCCACACGCTGGATGGGCGGCACGCGCAGCTCAGTGCGTTGCCCTTCGAAAGGCCACGCTGATCTCTGTAGCCGGTTCAGGGGTGAGTGGGTTTACACCCCCTGTGCAGGGGGAAGCTCCAGGCCTCAGCTTCCTTTCCCCCTTTGAGGCAGTTCAGTGCCAAGGTGCAGAGCTTGACTTGCCCAGCTTATGAACATGATAAGGAAGACTTGTACCACCTGCAGGCTGCTGCCAGAGCAGCTGAGGAGCAAGTGACATGTTACAATGCCTCTGAGCTGGCGAACTGACAGCTGCCTGAGACCTGGGGGCAGCCAGGGCTGTGTCAGGCGCAGGCGTTGAGCCCCAGCTCAGTGCCCGCACACAGAGTCAAATCCAGGGGCTGGGGAAGGGCTCCAGGACTGGGGAGCAAGCAGGAGCCAGGCAGCAGCGCTGGGGCCATGCTCCCTCACTGCCCCACCTCCCACCCCACTGCAGTCCTGCAGCAGCTGCTGAGCCATGCTCAGACACAACCCTGCAGCTGGGCTGCACCACAGCACTCGAGGCTGGGAGGAGAACAGAGCCCTGGGGCTAAGCCTGGGGCAGCACCACTGCTGTAGGGCCCTACAAGGCCAGGGGAAGGTGAAAGGAGGCACTGCAGCCTCGGGGAAAAAAGCTGTGAATGAGAGAGGAGCAGCACTGGGACAGCAACAGGTCAGCCCTCAGAAACACTGCTGCTGGGTAAGAGAAATCGGGGAAACAGGACCTGGCACAGGACAGGCCCCACATCCCTCAGCTGCACCACGGCGACTGCTGCTGCCGCAGACACAGAGAGGAGCCCAGCTTCTTGCCAGCCAGCTTTATTATTCAAGTCCAAAGAGAAAGCAGATACTCACAGTCGCAAAATAGTTAAACAGGATGCAATACCCTTAATCAGACTGGTGCTGGAAGCAGGCAGTAGGGCCAGTTACCACCAGGCCTGGAGCTGCCTGCTGCCAAACGCGAACGCAGCGGCCAGAACAAGCAGCACGCAGGGGCGAGGCACGGCAGCGCCCCAGGAAGCACCGCAGCTCCTCCTGCACACGAGTGAAAGCCCACAGGCTTCAGTGTTCTCCTCACCAGAGCTGGGTGACGCTGCCACGAAGGAGGCTGCAAACGGCAGCTACCGAGCCCTTGTGGGCAACAGGAGCCCTCAGCTCCTGAGCTCAGCTGGGGCAGACGGCAGCGACCTGCCACACGGGGCTCAGCCACAGCGCTGAGCCTGCATTCCAGCGCCTGCCTTGGCAGCTGCTGTAGAAGTAACAGTCGATGCCACCTCACGGAACAGCAGGGAGCACCATTTTCCAGCTACCAGCATGAAGTCTCAAAAGAGCGCAAGGGCTTGGCCAATGTGCCGCTGCTCTAGCTGACACTCAGATCACTGTGGCATTTCCCTTACCGAGAGCCTGTGGGTGAAGCAGTCTCATAGCTGGGACTCGCATATATTTCATATGGTTTCCTTTCTCTTGCTGCAGAACAGCATTTGCCCTTGCTGAGGTCGGGTCCAAACCCTGCTCTCTCAGCCAGAATGAAGACGTAGCGTTGTTCTCGGCAGCGTACATAAATGTATTTGCAAAAACAGTTTTCAAGGCTCGTGTAAACTCACAGCCTGTAGCAGCGCGTCCTCGATCGCATGTCAGAAAGGGGCTCTACTCTGCTCTGCTCTCAAACCGTAACGTGCTGCTAATGCAGATCCTAGGCCAGCACCAGGACGCAGCCAGGCTGGAAGCCCTTTCCCACCTCTTGTTTTGCTGTAAGTAGTTAGGAGTAAAATTGATCAATTTGAAACACAGACATCGTCACTTCACTGTTCTTTGGTACAGACATTGGCCACAATCACCGACTGGGACTTTGACACCACAAGCACATGGCACAACTGAAGTTTAAGAGGTGCCTGAAATTGCTTTTTTGCTACATAAAATGAAATGCTTCCCAAGAACCGGTCACCAGCCACGTGCTCAGAGTTTCTGCTGCTTTTTAAACACACACCACATTCATCATTGATTTTATCCCTTGAGAGTCCAACTGGAAAACCCCAGCTATCGCTTCCGCTCGCCTTTTTGTGTCCTTTTCTTCTCCTTCTCCTTCCGCTCCTGCTTGGCCAGCTTGTCCTTCTCTCGCTGCAGTTTGTCTTGCTCCTTCTTCTTCTGGAACTCATCCCGCAGCTGCTCCCGTTCCAGCTTTCTGGCATTCAGAACATCCTCCACGTTGGTGTTTCGGAACAGCGCTGGGAGTGAGTTAAGGGCAGACAACGTGCTCCAACCACGCACAGCTTCCTCTTTCCAGTGGGGGTTTAGGGCTGCAAACCACGCCCTGGCTTTAGCACACGGCTTGGTTAGCACGCACCGCAGGGGCCGAGGGCATCGCTCCCCCAGCGCAGTCCAGAAGGCAGCGATTCCTCCAGCTCTGCTCCTCCCCCCCAGGTCTGTGCTCTCCTGCTCCCTGCACCTTGCTGTGAGCAGGACAGAGCTCTGCCTCTAGGGTTTGCTGTGATTCACCTACGCCAGATCCCAGCTGCCCACCTCTCACCCACGGGCTCTGCAGAGAAGAGAAACCCCGCAGGCGGCAGCTCCACGGACGGTGCTGCGCAAAGGAGAGGAATGCCTGACTCCCAGCTCTGCCTTCCCACCAAGCAGGTGGGGAGCTTGGAAATAAAACGGGGCATGGAGAAATGAAATGGGATCTCTGCTTGTTTTTCAAAGTAGAAAGGTCATGTAGCATAAATGTACGCTCCCTGCTTATCCCATAAATTTCCAGCTCTTTCTTAAAAGAGTCAAGTTCAGAATCAAGCCAGAAGGTTCTTTAGATTAATGTGTAAAAAAAAAAAATAATTTGTAAAACTTCTACTAACCAAAGAGGAAGAGAACTAATGGATGGTGAAGCTTCCTGGCATGGTTTCACTGCAGCTGTACTTCCATGTCAGTTTATACACGTGTGTGCACGTACCGCTGCGCCTGCTGTGGCTGCACCTCAAACCTGCTGAGTCCAAGGGGTGCCCCAAACGGTACTGAGAAAAATATGAGATTGTTGGTACAGCAACAATGGCGGCCCTACAGAAACACTGAGCATCAACACTGGTTAAAACAGATGAGAAACACTGGTTAAAAGGATGGAAAGTCAACGCTGCTGCCCTCTTTCCAAAACCCCGAGCCACGGAGAACGCAAAGGATACATTTCTCTGATCCAGCATTCACTGCTGTTGAGTTAGAGCCATCCTGTTCCTCGTCGCCAGTGAGAGAATTAAGGAAGGGTGGACATCAGCAACGAGCCCGTGCCTCTGTGCAGTCACACTCTGACCACAGCATGTCAACATCAATTGTACCAAGCCAGGAGGAAGAAGGTAACAACTAATGCTGATGATCAAGGGCAAGACAAGCACAAACCCCAACATTTAACTCCCTTCTGCTTCTGAGTGCCAGGGCGGCTCCCCTCCTACTCAGCTTTGCTCTTCAAGGAGAGCTTGTTCTTCAGCACTGTGAAGAGGTAACTTTAAACCCTACACACACTCTGTCTAGAGGGGATCTTTCCAACAGATTTCTGGCCAGAAAACGAGAGAAATGCGGTACATCATCAGCTGCTGGGGCCTTCTGCACTGCACCCAGCCCGGACAGACCTCACCCAGCTGAGCTCACTGCTGGGGAGCGCGGCAATGGAGGAGTGCCTGCACCTGGCACCCCCAGCCCAGACCTTCCCTGCTCTGTTCCCTGGGAGCTGCTTCACTGGGGAAAAGGAGACGGACAAGTTTCTCCAGTTCTGGACACTGCAAAGCCAGGAAGGCGATTTTAGATAAACACTGTCCTCCAAAGCAGCGAGTCTCGCGTGGCACAGGAAAAGGATATTCCTCCTCGTCCGTCACGTTGGCGTACTGCGCCAGCAGGGCAGCCTTCCTCTGCTTCTCCTCCTGCGAGATCTCCTTGGGCTTCACCACGATCCTGGCCTGCTTCTCCATCATGCTGGCGATCGCCTGGAGCTCGTCTGGCGGAGGCAGAGCAGCAGTCAGCGAGATCCAGCGCGCTGCCCCCTGCTCCTCCCACCCGCAGCCCCGAAGGAGGCAGCCAGGGGCCGTCTCCCAGGAGCAGGGGAAGGTCTACCACTGAACTCCCAGACCCGTGAGGCTCTGGCTATGGAAATCCATCTCACTGCATTCTCCTCTGGTTAGAAGCAGCTCTGTGTGTTTATTTAACCACGTGGTTAAATTCATGTTAAAGAGAAATTCTGAAAAAAAGTTACTGGTCGGCTTAATACTCTTCCTTTTCTACTCACCTAGGGAAATAACAGCTGATTTACCTCATAACAGTAAATCCTGTGGCCCATTTCTTAAAATGGCATTTTATTCTTGACATCTTTTGTTATTTTTTAGCAACTCATCCTCAGGATTTTCTTCCCAATGTAGAAAGGCTGCTGCACGCTGCCAGTTCCACAAGGGCAGGTCTCCACAGGGGTTAGCTGCTGTGCTCTGTTTAAAAGCTGGGAGATACCTCCAGGTTTTGGCAGAAGAGTGAGGTGTGCGAAAGACAAGAGCTAACACCCCACACGTGCTTTCTAGAGGTTACAAGCAGATGCTGACTTCATTTGGGATGCCTCCTTCTATGGAATCACAGTGAATTAAATCCTCACATTTCTAACACCTAGCTCCCTTCTCTCTGCGACAAATCAGCAAAGCCCCTGGCTCACTGTGAGGAGCCCACGGTACGAGCCAGAGGAGTCCAGCAGCACGTCCAGCCACTTGGCCGCAAAAAGGGATTGAGTTTTAACGCCCAGAATAGCCCAACATCTCCCTGTCCTCAGCCAAGGACAGGCTGCTCCAAGGAATTTTCAGGGAAAGGCACTCTGAGCAGCAGCACGCAGCAGTTCGCTCTGAGCTGCAGACGGAAGTGCCACATACGCACTGGCCTGAAGTAAGGGCTCACTGGGGAGAACATTGCTAGCACAGCATCGGTCAGTGGTGGCGTTCTGTTCGCACCAGGACGGTCAGAGCAATGCAGAGCCAACAAAAAAGGCTTCAGTCAAAAGGGCTGCCGTGCTGCCAGCAGCGCAGGCCTGCGGTTCGGTCCCCACGTTGGACCGTGCTTCACCCTGCAAATCCGTCAGCGTGGGCTTCGCAGGCTCTGGAGCTCAGCCAGGACGTGCCTCCCCCAGGGAGCAGGAGCCCTCGTCCACAGCCAGCAGCGAGGGCAAGGGGTGGATGCAGAGCGGGCACAAAGGGACAGCGGGACCGCAGCCACCAGTGGGACAGCAGCAGCCCGACAGAGCCCCCCCACAAGCACGTATGGACAAAAGGGGAGTTTTCAGGGAGATTCTGAAAGGGGAGAGTAGAGATGCTCTCCTTGATGCGTCTCCTGGGGCGAGCAGCAGCACGAGGCAGCGCAGCAGCGCTGCGGTAAGGCCACCTGCTTCCCCAGCGAGCAGCAGCTGCAGCAGCACGTGCATTTCACAGCGTAGCAGCTGCACCCAGCTGCCACCCCTACACCACCAGCATTTAACGCAGGCTAAGCCCTCGGGGTTTTTTCTGAATGGAAATTTAGAGAAATCCTACAGAAAAGCAAAACAAAACAAATCTTTGCAGGATTACGAGCCCAAAGAGCAGCAGAGTGCTAGCGACAGCCAGAAGTGAAACTGCTCCGCCTCATTTCATGGTTCAAGCCACCAGCAGCCACGGCCATGGGAAGCAAGTCAGATCTGCAGACACCCAGCAGCGTCGGGTTTAACTCGAGCAGAGCAGACGCCCAGCTCCCCTCTGGGCAGGGCCCCGCGCAGCTCTCGCACGCGCAGCACGGCACTACCTTCTTTTTCCTCTCTGGCATCAACAGTCTGAGACTCAGACCACTTCTGGACTACTTCCCTGCACACGTCGCTTAGGAGATCTTCTTCCTAGTGGGGGGGAAAAGAGACTGCTCAGTGCTGGAACAGAGCTGGTCCGCTTTAAAGCGGAGGCAAGAGGTACCAGCTGCAGAGAACCCAAACGCCCAGCAGCCAGCTCAGGTGTCGCAGCTTTCTGCATGGAATCCACCCACCCAACGTGCACGCAGGGACCTGGGGCAGCAGGACAACGTAGCCATCAGCGCGCAGAGCTCTGACACCGATGGCCCCCGACCCGCCTGGAGCGCTGCACGTGACCTCCGGGCGGCACGCGCTCACCCCGCTGCTCGTTACCAGGAGAAACGAACCGCGGGGAGAACGGAAGCACGGCCAGCCAGCGCAGGGAGCCATTCCCACCGCCAGACCCTCTGCTGCCGCTGCTCCACCGCTAACGCTCCGCCCACGGGATGATCACTGGAAACATCGCTCAGCCGGCAGAGCAAAGCTCACCTGCGCAGGGGACAGCAAAGCCGCGGAGCTGTCCACAACCAGTGCCACAAGGAGACAGAAATCCAGAGAAAAGTGCTCCCCGTCCGCTGAGCACAGAATTCTGCACGGAGGCGGACGCTCAGTAACACCGCCGCACAGCCACTGAGACCACGAGCACAGGGAGCGAGGTCCCTGGGCTAGGGAGGAGGCGGAGACGTGCAGGACACTGGGAGAGGAGCTGATGTGCAGCCACAAGCAGCAGGAGGACGGAGGGTTTGCGAGGCACGCCAGTGCCAGGCCCCATCTACAGACAACTCGCCTCTAACCAGAGTAAATCCAGAGGAGAGGACGATGCCTGACCCGCTAAGATCAAGCGTAAGAAAGGTTGGTGCAGGTCCGGAAGGACCCACTGAGCCCCTAACGCTGCGAGACACCACCGAGATCCTCCGAACGCGCTGAGCGGCAGGACAAGGCGCGCAGTGACAGGCACAGGAACCCTCCCTGCCCTCCAGAAACAGCGTTACGCCGGGAGGAGATGATGGAGAATCAGCGTCCTTCAGCCATGGAAACACGGAGGGGTGGAAGCGCCCTCCTGGACGGACGGGCTGCCCGAGGGAACAGCAGCCCACTGAGTCAGGGCTGGCAGCACGGTCAGCAGCTTTACCTTAAGTGAGGAAAAAGGCTGGGAGAGACACCTTCCCCTATCGCCTGGCTGCGGTACGCGTGAAAATGAAAACGGGGTGAGCGCTGGCAAAGGAGCAGCAGTGAGCAGGAAGGAAAACGAACGGGAGAGGAATGAAAACGATGGCAGAGACCTGCACCTGCCAACGAGCACCTGAGCGGCAAGAAACAAATCACGTGTTTGACAGCAGTGGAGCCTGCGAGGGGAGAAGAACACGGAAGTGAGACAGCCCAGCCCTCCCCGGAACGCAGTGAGAAACCTGCGCCCAGCCTCGGAGCTGGAGAGCCCTGAAAGGCAGCGCTGAAGGTGGCGGGGCGCGAATGGACGCGAACGAGGCGACACGAAAGCGTGACGCGAGGAAGGAAGCCGGGAGCAGCTCTGCCGCGCGGCGCGGGGCGCGTGCTGTGTGCCCCTCTGCCTCGCTGCAGCCTGGACAACGACCTGCGGCAGCACGGGCACCTCCCAGGTGTGCAAAGGGGGAAGAAATGCTCCTGATACCGGTGGAGTTCAGCCAGCTGTGGACACAGCAAACATTTCAGCCAGCAGACTCTAAGGCAACAAGAAATTATGTAAATACAGATAAAAATGACGGTGGAAAACACACCAGAACCAAGCGATCTGTTTGGCATAAAGAAAAGAACCGAGCGGGAACAGAACTCGACCTGAAACGTTTGGTTAACCTCAGGGAACCAAAGCACGACACGGTCAGGGCTGAGGAACACGGGCACAAGGGCAGAGGCTGCAGGAAATTTATTTTAGTGAAGATTGTCAGAAGCAGACAAAAAGAAGAGCTGGAGCTTGTCCACAGAACAGAGAGCGGAGGTGGAAAGCAGGGCCCCAGGTTAACCAAAGGAAAATCATTTCAGAAGCGACACAGAAATGAGCTCAGAGCCGACAAGTAAAAAAAGAAAAAGAATGTCAGAGGGCTCGAGAGGCAAAAAAACACTTCACAAGAACTGCAGATAACGAGACTGAGTCAGAACTTGCACCTGAAGCACAACTCAGCCGCAAGAGTCAACGCTGGCACAGAAAATAAACCAGGAGCCGTGGGACTGCCGTGGTGCGCGCTGGGTTAAAGGCAGCCCGGACCCAGAGGCATAAGGAGAGCGCACTGCGCGGCGTAAGAGAAACCTCCTGCAACAAACAGAAACGGGGGATGCCGACCGCAGCGCAGCCGCGGGTTACACGGCCTCGGAAAGCCGCCTGCTGCCGGTGCCGCCGCGCGGGGACGTGCCGGGGGCAGGCAGCGAGGTGCTCTGTGTTTCGGGACACCGGAGTCAGGACGGCGCGCCGTCAGCTAGCAGAAGGAGCCGCAGGCACCCGCGACAACGGCGGGGCTCACTGCAGTGCCCGACCCCCTCTGGGTTTGTGTCCCCCTGCAGAGAACTTGGGAGGAAAACCAGCGGCAGCACCCGAGCTGCTTAACGGCGGCGTGCGCTTACCGGCCAGCCCTCCACACTGCCCAGCGTCCGTTTCTGCAGCACCCTGAAACTCAGATGCCGCAGAAACCCCACAGCCCCCCAGAGCGCTGACTGCCGGAAAGAAACCCCTGTGACGCCCCCCAGATCCCTCCTGGGAGAGCAGGCGCTGCCCGGCACCGCAGGCTCCAGGCCCTGCCCAGGCGAGTCCGCAGCACGCAGCGTGCCCCGGCCGCCGAGGGGCTGTGAGAGGTGAGAGCTGCTTCAGGAACAACAGCGGCTGTTGTGCCGCGACGGGTTTGCTGCCCAACGCCAGCCCCAGGCCACGCTCTGCACCCCCACGGAGCCAGGCAGCTCCCAGCCGTCGCCCTGCACCCACCGCACCCTGGCGCTTCTCCTCCCCCTCAGCAAGCAGCCAGGACCTGCGGCGGCTGCAGCTCCTGGACAGCCCGGAGCTGGCACCGGGCTGCGAGGGAGTCACAGAACACCCCGAGCTGGAAAGGGGGGGGGGCCACAGGGGTCAGAGCGCAGCCCCTGCCCCCCCCAGCACCCCCCAACCCCGCACCCTGGGGCTGAGGGCGGTGTCCGAACGCTCCCTGAGCTGCGGCAGCTCGGGGCCGTGCCCACCGCCCTGGGGAGCCTGATCCATGCCCACCACCCCCCGGGGCAGACCCTTTCCCTCACAGCCCCGACCCTCCCCTGACAGCTCCGTGCCGTGCCCTCGGGCCCTGTCGCTGTCCTCAGAGAGCAGAGCTCAGCGCCTGCCCCTGCGCTGCCCTGG
>VXAV01006895.1:0-19205 GCA_013399715.1 Alectura lathami | reverse complement strand
AAAAGTTCTTCCTAAGGACATTCACCTACTAATTTTGCAACTTGGGTGACATTTAGATTTGTGAAAACCATTGACTGTATCATAATTCTGTTATTACCTCATTCATTCACTTCTTAAGGTTCATAAACTCTATAATTTCACAAAAAAATTCACAAAAATTGCCTTTCTTATTCAAGCTCTCTACAGGTTCTTCTTGCTAGTCAGGGTAAAACTGACGGCTGAAACAAAAAGTTCTTCCCCATTATTCTAATAATGTTTTCAAGTGAGTCTGTCCTGCCACCAAAAATTTGATGAATCTTTTCTTCATATCCTGCCTATTCACAGGGACTGTTTTGTTCTTCAAATGAAAAAGTGTAAGTATTTTGTTTATGTGTTATGACTGCTGAAACTGACTGTGAGCTGTTTGAAACATCTCAACACTTTGTCAAGTCCATGAAGGCTGCACATTTAAAATTTGTAAAAAAGTTATTTTCCAAAAACAAATGTAACAATCATAAGATTTTAGATACTGTGAACAAAGGATTATCTCTAACTTTTTTATTACCAATACTGCTTTATTTAAGGAAAGTCACAACGCTGCTTTTGATAGATTTCTTAAATGACCTAAAAGGAAATTTTTAAAAAGTTGGGTGATTCTTGACTTTCAGCAATTTTCCATCATTATGTAAGAGAATATTAATGTTTACCAAACACATATTGATGTACATGGCAATATGGGAGGGCTACGGTCTTGATGCATATCTAAAATCAAATCTCTGTTCCAAATTTGAGATAAATTTTAGCATGGAAGGGAAAGCTAATCCATGAATAACCACAGAAGTTTAAATAAAGTGCCTTGATTTAAGAAATAGTTGCTCAACTGTCTTTGCAAACTATCATGCTTTTTATTTAAGGAGAGGTAAATCTCAAAAATACATTAATAAAGGTAGCGCTACATTATTAAAATCTGTAAATATAGGTATTTCCATCTGCTTTGGCTTAAGAAAAAGGGTAAATTGTGTAATATTTTTTCAGAATTTACCTCACAAAATGAGGATCTTGAAAAATAAAAAGGATTATAGGTAAATTATTCCTGATTATGGGTACTTGTTTTTTAGGTTTTTTTTTTTTTTTTTCCCCTGCTTAGGTATGTTGACCTGTATTGCCTTACATTAGCTAGGAAAAAGGCAACAAAAAGCCGAATTACACACATTTAAGACAGGGAGTTAACAAATTGCCTTCAGTGAAAGCCTCCCTGCCTACCAAAACCATTGTACTTGATAGTAATACTGATAAGTAACTGAAACATTTGGAGAAAGGAGACCAAATCCTTCTTTTAATAATACTGGTATAAAGCTGGATTAGATTAATGGACCATCTGCTGTACTTTGAGAATTATACGAGATCAAACTACTCAAGTTTGTTTCAGGGTAACTCAAAGCTGTAATTTCATCACAGTTTTATTTGTACACAAAGCTCTAGAACTCTGTTAATGGAATGTATGCTCATCTGCTGAAAATTCAGTAAGTGTAGTTCTTGAACTGGACCATATGGCACAGGAACCTATGTTTTCCATTATTCTCCTGAGAAATACAGTGGTCATACTGTTAAGGTCTGCAACTACAGGCAACCCTTTTCCTCTTACAAAATTAAAATGCACCATTTTACACCTAAGATGTCTGTTTGCCTTCACTGCATTTGGAAAGAAAGAAACAAATCCTGAAACCTCAAGCTTCCGATAATTAATTTTAAACTGAAAGGGCAAAGCTGGCAAATAAACATAAACTTACAATTTATATATCAAGATTTTAATAAGGAAAAAATAAATCAGTGACTTAAATTCTGGAACTTCCTGCTGAATGCAATGAAAGCAAACAACCTTCACAGTTTTAAGAGATAACATGAAAATTTCATGAAATAACTGCTTAAACAGTTCCCATCCTTCCCTTCCATTTGTCATTCTCTTCCTTGTTCCTGACTTTAGTGAATGTATAATGAGAAAGCAAAACAGGACAGGAAAAGAGTTATAATAAACTAAATACAGAGTCTGTGTTAATTTTCTCCCCTACATTATGTTTCATGACCCTAGACATGTTCCCAAATCTGCTACGAATGAATTAGAAGTTCTCATTCATACTTCTTGACAAAGAGTGACCAGAACTTTAGCAGTTTAGTGGCCAGAGCAAGCTCTCCAAACCCATCATCTTATATAACAATGTGAAATTCTTTATCTTATATGACTCATTTTGCATTTAATTAAACTAACTATTTTTATTGCCCAGATATTCAGTCCTGTAATATTCTTCAGCACTACTTCAGTCATCCCTGGTTTTTAATACCCTGAATAACTTGGTATTATCAGCTCGATTTTTTTTTTCCTTTCTAAGATCATTTTTGAACATGACAAACAGTTTTGAAAACAGATCTCTGTACAAAACATAAGATTTCACTGTGAGACTTTTACCCCTTGTTAATTACGTTTATCATCATGCAAATTCCTTCTTTGTAGTAGAACGGTGCTTTTTACTAGTGACATGCAGGGTGAGTGTCCCGATCTGAAGTCGGGAGAGGTTTCTTTACAATCCCAAGAGACAAAATTAAGACCCAAATGAGGTCAAATGCCATGCAACTAAACTTGCTTTTATTACCAAAAATTGAGAGAGAGTAGCGATAGGTCAGAATAGAAAAGAGAACAAGCAAGAATTTGGGACAGGGAAGCTCAGCTAGTGAAAGAGTAAGAGAAGACAGAGACAGACAGACAGAGAGAAAGACAGACATCTAGACAGCAAAGCAAAGAGATTTCACCACTCCTCAGATCCAGCAATATCTCAGTGTCAGGGGGTGCCGGTCTTTGGTCGTGGTGGGTTGTCCAAGCTGTGGTGGTGAGTTGATGTTGACCACCACACACTGGTGGTCAGTTACAGCTACACACACAGCATGCAATTGTTCAGCCATGTCAGTCTTTGCATTCATCCAGGACACCTGAGAGAAGGCTGTCTAGTTCCATCGACTTACTGTTCACCTTGTTCTACCACCTCTGCTAACAGCACATCACTCTGCAACAGATACCAAATGTGTTTCCCAAACTGAAGAATGCTGTGAGTGTTAAGCTCACAGGAGTGAATGAGAGCACCAAAAAAAATCAACAGAAGTGAGACATGCAGAAACTCACTAAACATATTAAAGACACCTTTCAGTTCATGGCTTGAATTCTAGACTGAGAAAACACTTTGGGGAAATACAACATACAAGGATCTGCTCCTGACACTCTTTTCTAGGCTTCTTCATTTTTGTCACCATAAGGAACGTAATACTGGGTAAGATGGCTATTTAATTTGACCCACTAACAGTCATTTTTACATTCTTCCGCTCTTCTCTCCATTCATTTTCCATCTTTTTGTGTCTGCTCTTAGACACGGAAGACTAGTAAATCTGTATTACTGAACCATTTTGCTCATCACTGTTGACTCTCACTGCAAAGGTAAGACTAGACGTAGATTATTGCCTCCCCTTGGGCAACAGTAATATAGGAGTGCCAGTACAAGAAGACACTGCAGTCTAGCTCCAGGCACTGTCTTTCATACTATCTTTTGCGGATGGAGTAGCGAGTGTGATATTAGTATCTAGATCAAGAAACTAAGCAAATAAAAATCTTTTTACTTATTTTACAAAGATGCTCAAGGGTTAAGATCTTCAATATTTTTTTAAGCACTTTTCTTTCATAAGAAAAAAAAATAATAATTTTTATAGATTCTTGTATGATTAGAAATGAGATGTGATTGAGGTCACAATCATTACAAAAAGATGAAACATGCTGTAGTTTACTGTCTAAATGCAGTCTCTCTACCTCCTGAACCCATGTAAGACTATGTTGAAAATAATTCACCTTCAGAAATCATTATTATTCCAAAGAATCTGCACACTATGGAGGGACATAATCATTGTGTTCCAGTGGGTCTAATTTAGGTCCACACTGAGATGTGTAACTCCCCAGAAGAAACCCGTCTCCAGAACGTCTCCTATTTATAGGAATACCTGGATCATGACACTCATTCTGACCAAAAGCTTTTTAAAAATATAATAACAATAATAAATTATTCATCACAATTGCTGTTATCATTATCATCGTCATCATACAAACCCCGTAAACTCTCTTTTTTTTTTTTTTTTGGCAGGGAAGGGAGAAAACCTTTGATAAGCAACAACATTACAATATAATTGAAATTATAGAAAACAGCCCATTAAAAAATCTGCAATGGATTCAACCACATTCACACAAATGCAACAGACTTCAAATTCTGATGCTTCTTAGTTGTGTGTGGCTTAGATACACAAAAACAATTTGCTTAAATTTCTCACCAGTTTGCCTCTAAAAAAAAAAAAAAGAAGTGCAGTTTCACACTGCAGCGAATCCAGCATAAATAGTGCTAAAAAACCCACAGTTTCCGCCTTGGCTGGACAGAGAGCCTCCCAGTGGGACACAGAGAGCAGACAGCTTCCAGCTAGTTGAGTGGCAACAAGGGGTGCAACCCATGGGGACCCACACTTCCACCTGAGGGGTGTTCTCGCCAGCGTGTGCATCAGTGACTTGTGTACAGAAAGCCAAAGGAGGTACATCCGTTTCAGCAACGTAAGGGAGCACGCCATTCAGGGAAAAAGAGAAAGGAGTGAGTGCTACCCATACGCCTTGTTTATGTAAATCTTTACAGGGTGGGTTGGTGATAGATTAGAACAGAAAGATGTTTACAGATTTATAGGTGGTGCACTTACTTTGTAAGTATCTAATGTTGTGGTTTATCTGTTATATTGCTAATATTGATCATTTCTGAGCATGGATCAGCAAAGTGATTTAGCCACTAAGAAGGCTAACAGTGTTCTTGGCTGCATTAGGCACAGCATCACCAGCAGGTCAGGAGGGGTGATCCTTCCCCTCTATTCACCACTGGTGAGGCCTCACCTGCAGTATTGTGCCACGTTCTGGGCCCTCCAGTACATGAGAGACCTAGATATACTGACAAAAGTACAGCGTAGGGCCACCAAGGTGATCAAGGGACCAGAGCACCTCTCCTGTGGAGAGAGGCTGGGAGACTGTGAGGGCTCCCAGGTTCAGACCATTCAGCCTGGAGAAGAGGAGGCTCAAGGGGAATCTCATCAATGTCTGTAAGTACCTGAAGGGAAGGTGTAAAGAAGACAGAGCCGGGCTCTTTTCAGTGGTGCCCAGTGCCAGGACAAGAGGCTGTTGGCACAAACCGGAGCACAGGAGGTTCCCCCTGAACACCAGGCAGCACTGCTGTGCTGTGCCGGTGCCAGAACCCTGGCACAGGCTGCCCAGAGGCTGTGGGGTCTTCTCCTTGGGGATCTTCAGAAGCCACTTGGATGTTGTGCTGGGCACCCAGCTCTGGGTGTCTCTGTGGGAGCAGGGGTTGGGCCAGATGGACCCAGAGGTCCCTGCTAACCGCAACCATTCTGGAATTCTGGGATTCTGAATCTACACCTCACAGACTGTCAGTTTTTCAGTAATAAATAAGTAAAGTGCTTCGATCTTGACTTGATTTAAGCCACGAGAGTTGAACATGTTTTCCCTGGAACACATGGGACAACCAGAAGTACTAGCACTTTGATGGAACAGCACATACACTTTGCTATGAACATGAATGATTCATAAACATGAACAATCCCATTTCTTGTTTCAGTCTTCTATTGTTGTAGACGTATGAGCTCCTAAACAGTTCCAGTACATAGTGTGCGTCCTAATCACCAAGTGAAGTGTGTTTGAAAGATCACGTGATGAGGACTCTTGAGGAGTTTGATGTATGGGTATTATATTCTTAATTGAATAACTCTCCAGCTTCAGACAAAAATAGTAAAGATTGTCCTTATTACTGTCTGTCTTACATTGGTAGAACGGCATATGGAAAAGGGATCTGCAAAATCTCAGACAGAAACACACCTAAAATTCAAACCTCACATTTTCTGGTAAATCTTTTAGTCTCTACAGTCTTAGCAAAAGTGAGGATCTCCCTTGTCTTCTCCTGACACTTTTCAAAGGACAATAATTATCCCTTTCTCTGACAGCAAAGGAACGGTTTAGCCATCTAAGACTTAAAAAGGTGCATCACTCTAAGTAATGCACAGAAACACCTTGTCCCTGGACAAACACTGTTAATTGCTTGATTATCTTGCTTGACACAAAGCTGGAACAGTGCAAAACATGAAAAAAGAATTTTTGCCCGTTAATTTCTTCTAAAAACTTAGAAAAGTATTTCTTCAATTAAAAAGAGAATTTCCATATAAGTTATGTCTCTGAATGACTAATAGAACTAGCAGAGTTAGCATTGTATGTCAAATTTCATAGCGTTTTCTACATGAAGGTGGTATTACTGGAGTTTAGAATAAAGAGTACTGTTTAAAAATATGTTTTAATATAAATAAAACAGAGTGCTATACAGCAAACAATGTAGTCAGGTATTTTTCAGTCCAGTTACCCAAAAGAGAAAGATTTGTGCTTTCAGTAGATGTCTATAATGGATGGGCCTGTCAGGTATGCATTTAAAAATTTTTGATCTTGTTTGCATTCACAAAGATACTTCATTATTTTAAATTCTTAAAGAAATTGTAGCTAGAGAGAAGAATGGTTCCTAAATAAATGTACTCCCATAGGAAATACTTCTGCATGAGACCAGATATGTTCTTAAGACACTATAAAAACCAGATGGTAACTATTACGTGTATCCTAATAAAAAAAGACCTATATTCCTGGGGGTCTACTCTTAGATGCGATACCATCTAGAGAGAAGATAGGTTGCAAAAGCAAAAGGTGGTCACACAGCTGTTTGTTTGCAACGTATATTCCAGTTGCTTTTTGTACCTCTGTGCTTTTCAGATGAACACCTCTGTATTTGGAATCTTCACGTTTAATGCATTTGTGAACTTATTCCTACTGCTTCCACTGAGAAGTGCATTAAACCACTTGCACTGGATGCTTTGATCTGAATGATCCGTTGATCCATGCCTTGCATTTACACCAGCTTCAACCAAAAAAGGCCTGAGGTAATGAAGACAATTCCACAGCACTATCACAATTAAATAAATAAATGATAAAGATTCAGATAAGCTAATGAAAGAGTACCAGGAAAATAGATGAAAGTAATGTAATATTACAATTCTGTATTTTTCATTTTCCCCTTTTCTGGGGTAATTTATTTCTGCATTATAAATAAAAACATGTCTATTTTTCATTATTATGATGAAAGATAGTTTGACTAGACAAAAGCAGAGTTTCTTACTTGGTAAGTGATATTAAATCCTCTTCCAGCTGTAGAGTGATCTGACTGAAATTCAAGTCTTACTCCGTGCCCACTGCTAGCCAACTGAGAGGGGACCTCATTGCCAGAAAAAGTGCCAAGAGGCTGTAGATCTGAAATCCCATTGTCTGTCATAGTAAGGTAGTCAAACTGAGGTTCCACATCAAAGTCATTGAAAATCAGATGGATTCTGCTTCATGGCTCTGAGATAATCACCCAAACACAGTTCCTATTGTCTCCATACTCCTCTGGATAATTTGGTGAAAGAATAATTCCAGACGGTGTGCTGAAGTTGAAGAAACATGAGACTAAAGAAAACAAAAATAGATTCCCAAAATACTCATCATAAACATTACAAATGCTTTCTTTTCTTACGGAATAGGGTATTTTTGAAGCTTAGATGTGAAAACTACTACACATACAGCCTGGAGATGTTTTAAACTGTTAGAGCATATCTCCAATATAGTATTGCAGGCTTTCAATTCCTCCCCATAAGGCTCAGTGACTGCACCAGGGCTTGCAAGGTATTATAATAAGTACATAGAGAATGCTAAAGAAAGCAAGGTTACTGCCTGATGTGTCAGAATTTGGAAAGTATTCACAGATTCCTTTGTTCTGAATTAAAAATGCAACCTCCAAATATAAAAGCATTTTTTTTTTCTAAACTGAAAAGGAATATGTGTGAAAAGGTATTTAGAAATACAAAAACAAAATCAAGTAGAAGGGCAAGACTGTGTCCATACCATAGTACACAAAGTTCATGCTGATGCAAAGATCAGTACAAATTTCGCTGTGCCTCGTTCAGCTACCTAGACTCCCTTCAATAGAAGAGTGTTTTTTTTTTTAAATAAAAAATAAAAAACAACTCATGGCTTTCCACCTATTCCACTCTTTTGGGTCAATGTTCATGAGTACAATTCCAAACTGATTTCAGAGTTATGGTCTTGTAGCTGTTACCCTGGTAAAAAGAACAGTATGTTCAGAAAGAGGAAGGCTTATTGCCTGGTAGTTAACACAAAGAATAAATGTTACTCATCTCTTCAAGGGCATCAAACCGAACTCAATGTTTGTAAACAGATGTTTAAGTTTGGGTTCCATTATATTTCACAGGGCATGGGCACCTCAAACAGCAGAGCCCAGTAAAATATTCCACACTACCACCAACACACCCAATGCAACACAGTGCTGTGCCTAAACAAAACAACTTCTGGCTTCAGAGGCGTTACAGCCGCATCCTCTCATGCCCAGGCACTGTGTGTTTAGACACATTTCCACATTATACAGGCATACAGAGGCTGCTCTGAGTTCCAGAGAAAGCTCACTCAGCTTAGTAAATCCTGCACCAGCACTGCTGCAAAATACACATATGTACATGTAAAATTGGGCACCTCACCGCTTTGAAAATCCAGTACTGAATTATAAGGCTCTTTATATATTAAAATGTAATATTATCTGGAGAACTGAAGTGACTAGTATACCTGTATACTAGGAAGATTTACTCTATTTTACCTCAAAAGAAGGAAAAAAAAGTTCTCTACTTAAATCCATCTACAAGCCTACCACTATATCTTCTTTTTTTAAAAATCACATCTAATGATCTCAACTACCCTTCTTCCAAGCTGGATATCCTCATATTCCTTAAAAACATTTTCACACTTTTTTAGAATAATAGAAAGGGAAAAAAAAAAAAAAATCAACCACTACCTTTGCTTACATCTGCAGACTGCTTTGCACTCCAAGAGTCAATGTGCATATGCTGCACATATTCTGAATGCTTATATGCTATTAGGAAGTGTTCAACACAAGTTGAAGTGTTAAACATTATAAGTGTTAAATGACAAAATTAAACATAAAATGAGAGGAGGGACATTCTAAAAGAGTCCTATGTGATGGTACCCAAATATGAGCCACTGTGAAGCCAAATAAGCAAAAAATACGACTGTTTTCACGGCTCTCCAAGGTCCTTTGAAATGTTTTCCTGCTGGCTAGAAATGTATGTGGTGAAGCTCAGGAAATTATTACAGCAAAAAAATAAGAATAATGCTTACAAACACAGCTGGGTTTGTTGCCACTGGTTGTTCTGTTGACAGGTAGTTGTTTTCTCTCCCATTCTATACCCAAACAGTGGATCTGGACACTTAAAATGACTTTCTTAAACTGAGAACAGAGAGCGAAAAGATACTGTTGTACAGAACAAATATTGATATGACAGACGGCAGGTTTTAACTATTCCAAGTCTTACACTATTTATTAAGCTGATCTTTGCATTGATTTCAATGACCTGTTTGAATCAGTAGCACATTACGACCCTATACCTGTTATCTAACTGTAAGAATTCAAATTTTAGTTCCAGATATTGTCATTTGAAAGCCTGCTAGTGAAAAGGATGTCATACATATTAAGACAAAGAATGCACCTGTAATGTGACTTGAAGCCAATATCTTTGTCATATCCATCATTTTTGACAGTCAGAAGAGCTATGAATGGACAAAGTACAAATAAGATAAACACACACTACTTCTGCCCACACACTTGTTTTTCCCTGTCTTCTTAGCCCACTGTAGCTTCAATACCACAATTAAATTATACAGAAAATATTTACAACTTTCTTCAATAACAGGAATAGAGAGCTTGTCACTCTAGGACTTCAGCATAGGAAAAATATAAAACAGAATCAGGAAAGTTTTTACCACTCCTGAAAAGATTTATAGATTGTAGTTATAAAATATTTGCATAGCATACTTATGATGGAGAATTCAACTAGATATCCCCAAATAATAAGTATTATATAAAGCATGCTTCTTGTTTCACAGGAAACCATGGATGTCCATAAAAATAAACTGGCTGCAAATTATACAGGAGATTTCAATGTTGTAAAACAATAGTATCAGATTAGGAAAAGGAACCAGACGTGATGAAAGGTCCCTTCTGTTTCATAAGGTGTTTTAAAAGAGACAAAGAGCTGGCAGTACACACACCTAAGGAAGCACAAAATGTTACTGCTTACCTAAGAAAATGGTTCAGCCTTCTTTGAAATGCATGTGTAATACTGATTTCCCAGTCTCAATAAAACGTTGAAAATTATAGCAATTTGAAAATATTCACAAATCAAGGAACCCTTAAACAGAGAAAGAGAGAGAGAGATGGTCAGCAGATTACTGAAGAGCAGACAAGAGAATGAAATTATGACATATATACAATTTCCACAAAGGAACACGGGAAATCTACTGAAAGTGAACAATATAAATTAAAACTAACAGCAAAAATATTTCAGGTAGCACATAATTGGACTGCAGAGCTGGCTATTAAAGCCAAATGTGGGTGGTCTATAGCTGAAAACAGAGTGGCCTTACAGGATAATTTCATAGATTATCACAATTTTACCATTATTCCAGTACATTTCTTCAAAGAAATGTTACAGCACAATTTACTGTCTGTCTCCAGCTATAAAAAGATGCCTCCTTCACAGGTCATATAGTTCCCAGCAACATTCTTGTAAGACTCTGAAAGAAATTGGAAACGTTATGTCTCAAGAGATTGCTCAGAAAGATCTCGACCCATATCCTGTTATTGCTGAAGAAAAAAAGGAAGCCGTTGGTCAAGCAGACAAAGAGTGACAGCCTCCACAAGCTGGGTCAGACGACAGCCACGTCTCCTTATGGGACCACATGGCAGCTCATGGTCGCAGGACTACCACCTGGAGACCCCTGGAGTGGGACCGAGCATGCATGAGGTTTCCCCACAAGAACCACAGGAGACAATAGAGGGTGACGTGTCGCTGTCATGGGACCCTAGCAGTGGAGTCACATAAAAGGACTGTGAACAACTTGCTTTGGGGGAATGGAACGAGTGTGGACAGGACTGGACTGGACCGTGCTGTGATGCTGTGTTGAGGGATGCTGTTTCGTGACAACGGCTCCTGGATGCCTGCACCATCAATGGACTCCCATCGGACCTCCTAGGTGGTGACTATTCTTGCAATCCTGTCTCGGATTGTTGCTTAATTTCTGCCTTTCCATTTCACTCTGTCCTATCGCTATTCTCTCTCAATTCCTTGATAATAAATCTAAGTTTGTTTGCACGGCATTTGACCTCGTTTGTGTCTCAATTTCGTCTCTTGGGATCAAAAAAGAAACCTCCCCTGATTCCGGATCAGGACAATTCTAACTCTTTCTTTCCTTAAACTTTCATTACTGTCTAGTATCAGCATGCTAAGGGCCTTTGGTCTCACTGTAGATTTTTATTGTAACATATTTTGGTAAGAAACATCATGTTGTTCAAATTTCAGAGTTCACGATTCTTTACTAACAGAAGGAAAATACTTTGAAGATACAAAAGCCTGAGTAGTGTCCAGGCCAAAAGTTAGCCCAAAGATGTGGAATGCAAGTTAGCATGTTAAGGTGGAAAACAGGCAGAACAGTAAAAAACAAGTTCAGCTGCCTCAGAAATCATCAGAAACAACATGAGTCTTGTGAAAAGATGAACCATGGAAATAGGCAAAAAAAGGAGGTTGTAGAAAGTCGTTAAATATAAGAGAAAGAAAAAAACAGCTAGCAGGAAAGGAGAACAAAGAACACTTTCTTAATTTTTTCAGGAAAACATCCTAGCTAAACAACACAAGTTTAAATAAAATGATGTAAAGGGCAGGACAGGAAGATAACAGGTTAAAGACTATTTAGAAAATGTAGACATATTCAAGGGAGTAGTTCTTAATTAAATTCACATTAAAGTATTTAAACTGAAGCAGGTTATAAACTATTAGCAATTATCTTCAAGAACTTATCAAGGACAAGGGAGATCTCAGCTGACTAGAGAAGGGCACCTGAAACAACTGTCTCAAAAACAGGAGATGTTGGAATGAGGAATTACATACCAGTTTCATTTATTCTAAAATTAGAATAAAGTTCTAAAGTTAGAACAAGTTGCTGAATAATTTATTTGTAAGCATATAACATCACAAAATAAAATCAGAACACGAACCTATGCAACAACATCTTGTCAAACTGTAATCTGCTTTGACAAAATAGCTGGCTTCCTAAGTAAAAAGAAAGCACTGACACACTGTGAAATTTGTGTTACTTCTGACACTCCCACAAGTTTCATCAGCAAAGACTAACATAATATCAGCTCTAGGTAAGATCGTCTATAGTAAACAGCAGATTGCAAGAAATGAACACCAAAAAAATGGTTAGTCTCTGTCCTGTTGGAGCAATACATGAAACGCAGAGAGAACAAACTCGACAGTATAATTTTAGATGATACAGAAGGGAGTTGAATCCAGTGTAGAATATTGGATCAGCCACCAAAATGACACTATAAACTTGGCCATAAAGAAAACTACAAACTGGTCTGAAAACAAGAATAAGAATAAAGTTGTAGTCTACTACTAGACTAGTACTACTTAGTACACTTTTCTTTAGTCCTGAGATCAGCTGCTGTGGTTTGAGCCTATTCCTTATCTCTGAAACACACTTAGCATCCAAACTCCTTAGTGGATCCTTCTTGTACTACATCTAAAAAGGCAGGACCCACCCACAAACCGTCTGTAAAGAGCAGTAGCAGCTGAGATGCACTAACAGCAGTTTTCCTTCTAAGTGAGAATAAAAATGCTTCTCCCAGATCAGGGAGAAGACATTGCTAGAGGTTTGCTTTAGGTTGGTTCTTAAACTTTAAAACCAGGACTGTCACAACAAGTGGGTCATCCTAATATAAAAAAGAGATCAATAAACTGTAGCGAGGCCAAGAGGATTGCAAATGGCACACCTGCTGTAAGGAGAGGCTGAGGAAGACAGGATTCCTCAGAAATGGCTTCAGGGGGACCTAACAGCAGCCTGCCAGTGCCCACAGGGCACTGTGAAGACAGAGCCAGGCCCTTCACAGCGCTGCATGGTGGGAGATCAAGAGCCACAGAACCAACAATGTGAGGAAAAACCTTTTCTCTGAAAACTTCCAAGCAGTGGAATAGGTTGCCCAGCAGGGCGGTACGGTCTCTGTCCTTGGAGGTTTTCACTTGTAAAATTTCGTGTTGTCCTGCAAAACCTGGTCCAATCTCACGGGTGACTTTGCTTTGAGGAAGAGGTTGGACTACAGACTCCCTCAGCCTGAATTATCCTATAAATCTTTGACAGCATGCTAACATGCCAAAAGCAACAAACGTTAATAAACAAAGCCCTCTCTAAGCTGGTTAATCAAGTCATGCAATACTTCGGAAGAAGAATATCTCAGAATGTGGTTTGAGGAAAATCCTTGCATATCTTAAGCTCAGAACGCAGCTGGAGCGTGAAATAATACTACTCTTTGTACATAAGCTAATTTCTGAAATAGGAAAAATTGTATGTTCTCCAGTGTACAGGAGATCTAAAACCAGTTTGGTTAGAAAAGGCCCGTGAGGGATTCTTATTTCCATAACTAAAAAAATACCTAAAATGCCAAAATATATTAATTCTTGATTGTAATCTGAATATGAGGAAATTTCAGGAACCAGACAAGCAATATTTTAGATTTTAAAAAGATCAATGCAAGTCTAAGGGATCTGTTGAATAAATACAGTCTGTAAAATACACATGACAGGGGAAAGTTGTGAGATAACTGAAATTTCATTCTTTATAGCCTCCTTACACAACAGTTAGAAAATCTGTGTTTGTTCATAGGCAATGTATTACTTGTAAGTCATCACTGACTACCATCACACCAGCATCTGCTGAAGAGTAAAATCTTTTAGTCTGTTTGGGAATATTTTGCCAACATAACTAGATAGATTAATTTTATCTTTAAAATTCTGGAAGTTGTTAGCATTTCCCAGGTTCTCTATATATATATTTTTTTTTTTTTTTGTCCCCTACTAACACTTTGACTTCTACTGCTTTAGTAATCTGCCTGCAATTAAAAGATACACTGCAGTGAAGAAACTGATATAAACAAGTGCCTATGTAATTTATGTATTTTTTTCAATTGCAGCTTCCAGTCTTCAGCATAAGAATTCATCAATTTGCATTAAAGCATAAGTAAAAAGTTCAACTAAAAATAAAAATCATAAATGCTTCCTTTTTGATCATGTCAATATTTCCTGATAGAAAAATCAAGTCTTTTGAAAAACTTTCTTTATTACACTTCAGTATTTAACCATTTTACTTAATACATACTTCTCTCAGGTAGCTTCTGTAACCATTCATAACTTTAAGTCCAGCAATCTGAAATAATTTGTCCAAAGTACTCTGTTCATCAAGGAAAGTCTTCCACTTTTCACGCCATAAAATACAAACAAATCAATATTAAATTATTATCCTCCCTCAATTTGCTACTAAATCCAGTCAACAAAAATTCAGAGTCAGAATCACTATATGAGACCTAGAGTTATAGAACATTTTACAGTTTCACACTCAGATGGAAAAAGTTTGGGTTATGCCGAGGGCACAGGAGGAGAAGAGAGATCCCGATGGAGTCAGACTACTACACCAATATTAACTGTGAAACTGAAGTGAAAGAAGATTAAAAACAACGACGACGACTCCTGGAGTAGTAAGAAGGACTCGTGAAATATTCCAGAAAAGACCTCGGATAAATACCACCACCGTTAACGAGAACACTGCTCTGACCTTCCCAAAGCCACACAAGTTAAAGTCTGAGAGAGTGCATTTAAGGTTTTCATGGCTTTCTATTCTATCGTTTAAGCCAACATAAGTAAATTCATGCGAAGAACTTTCTGAAGTGGTTATACCTCCAGAAAAATATACTAGCTTCTATGTGCGTCTAATGTTCTTCAGTGAGTCATCCATGTTTTGTTTGGTTTCTACAAAATCTTCAGAGATAGCAGGTTTTGTTGTTGTTGTTGTTGTTGTTGTTGTTTTGTTTTTGTTTTTCTTTTGTGAACAGAATGGCAAATTGCTGATCTGTGGAGGTCAACTGCACAAACCTATGATTTCTACATACGTTAACAATTTGAGACATTCCATTTACAGAAATGGCAGCCTCAGATGAGTTTTCAGTTTGGAGAGTTGTGTTTGTGTGCTGAGGTGATGTCCACCAAGCCCTTTTTCATTAAATTTTGTCCTACACTACACAAAAATGTGAGTTTCTCTGAGTAACATTCCCCATTGTACCTTTGTGTAACTTTAGTTAAGATGCAGTCTATTTCAAACAATTTTAAAAAAAAAAAACAAAGGTAGTCTTTCTATGGCCTGTAATATGAAGCAGGGAGGTGTGGTGTGATATGATGGGAAAATATTGTACAACGTAAGAGTGAATGGCAACGGTTTTAACTCACTGCAACATGCTAAAATCTTGACCTTAGGCTCGGGGAGAAGCTGAAAAAGGAAGATAGCTTTTTTTTTTTCTTTTATCCGAATACCACAACTAAGAAAAAGAACAAACATACAAACAAAATGGAAATGTGTATTTTAGTGTTATTATGTGTATTTAGTATTATGGGTTATTTTAGATACCCATACCATACAGAAGCAACGAGATCAGATATACTCATCTTGTTTTAACATAATTGCAATCTTAACAGATTAGAAGACAATCACAAATACTATGTCATGTCCACTCTTCCTGAGCACTTTTTGAAAATGAATGGAAATTCTTTAAAAAAAAAAAAAAAAGTTGAATGCTTTCTTTGACTTCCATTTCTTGCTAAATCCTCTAAAATTTCTTCTTTTTCTCTATATACTTCTGTTAGGAAAACAGTAAATAAGAACATATGGAAGTGCATCCAAGCAGTGGATTAGATTTTGAAATAAACTCAATGCTTTTCATAATATTTGGAATAATGAATCTAAAAAAGCACAGCTGCAAGCCGGATAAGTTTGCAAAATGTTACTCACTGAGATTCAGTAGTATTTCTATGGCAATAGAAATCTGCTGCATTTGCCGGCCCTGCTGGTGGCAGCTCCATTCTTGGGATGGCTCAATGACCTGCAGGACTTGGTGGCTCTGACTTGGGCTCAGTGCTGCTTTTGAAGCCTTTTCCCACTTCCTGGTGCTCCCCACACTTCCTCCCTCCCTCCCGCCCTCCCTCCCACAAAAACATGGAGCAGTTCTGAATAAATAACTTTTAACAGAAAAACAGGTAAAAGCTGTCCTGTAACATCCTTGTATAAAACATATTCTCTAAAGAGCTGGAACACTGAGATTTTTCAGATCTGTTTAAGGCACTTTGTCTAAGAGATATTCAGCTAAAAAATTCCCAATTCAAAAGTAAAATTTGTTGAACTTGGATGTCCTAGATGATTTTGTAAATCTCAGTCTTATAGTTAATCATAGAATCGTAGAATGGCTGGGGTTGGAAGGGATGATAAAGCCCATTCAGTTCCAACACAATACCGTGGGCTGGCTGCCACCCACTGGATCAGGCTGCCCAGGGCTCCATCCAACCTGGCCTTGAACACCTCCAGGGAGGGGGAAGCCACAGCTTCTCTGGGCAGCCTGTGCCAGTGTCTCACCACTCTCTGAGTAAAGAAGTTCCTCTTAAAGTAAAAAATTCCTTCTAATTAATAATGTGACATTAACTCCAGTATTTTAGAAAAGGACTTAATTTCCTATCAGTACCTTTGATCATTAGTCCAATAAGTTATACCAAGAACAGACTTATAATCAATTAAATACTGTCTGATGTTTGAAACTATAAGTCAACAAAAAGGCTTCCCTCAGATCCCATGTTGCGTTTCTTTCACATATATCCTACATTTTTTGTTGACAGAGGACTGTTCCTTCTAAGTTTCCCTTTTTGCCTTCATCACTGTACTACCAGGGACTCTTATGTGCCTTAGTGCTTTTGTTCTTTAAATATGCAAGGAGGCAGAGGTTTATTGTCATTCTCACTTTAGACATTCTCAACTTACAGATACCAGATACAGGCTTAAGCGATTAGATAAGGTCACAAACTGAACAAACCTCTTCTGATTACCAAAACATTTCCTTAATTAATCCATTCCATGTATTATTTTTCACTTTAAGATACGTAGAATCAAAAAGGAGAGCAATACTCACATAAGCAATGGAAAACAGTTGGGATGCTATTCTATTTCCTCTGCAGTTTGTCTTTAAATCCAACATGTACACAGTATGAAAACAGTAAGGTAGTTTTTTAATGACATACTCCTGTTTAAGGGGTAAAATTGTGAATGACTGGATCTTCAAAAATGACATATCTATCTAAAGAACCTTCCACTTATGACACAGATTTCCTTACCACTGGTTCAATATTTATAGATGATTCTGTTTATATTGATCTAGATTCAAAGTACTATATAAACCTCCATTGTGTTACTTTTCTACTACATTTACTACAGCAAATCGTGACCAAAAATTTTAGAAACAACAAAAGAAACAATTACAAAAAACATAATGACCTTCTTCATACAATTCCTCTGTCAGCTCCAACAAGATACTGGAAAATTTAAAGACAAAACCAAATCAACCAATAGCCTTTGCTTTTAAAGTGACATGGAGAGGAAACAGCAACAGTTGTTTCATGGGTACAATATTAAAAACAAATAAAAATGAATGGTGAAGAATTCAGCTTCTTGCAATAACAGATGAGGTTACAAGAGCAAAGACAAAATGGATATGTATGGTGGAGATTTTAAGATAGATATTGGCAGCAAATTACAATGTAACTAAGTACCACTTACCTAATTTACTCTTGATCAACAGTTAAAAGTTAAACAGAAGCCCCTATATGTTACAGAGGCAATGCAAACTTTCAAGGCAGCAAGCTAAGCACCCTTCTCCTTCTCAAATCAACACGTCTTTGGCAGGTGTGCCAAGTCCTGTGCAGATGTACAGCAGGAACAGCTGTAATGCCCTTTCACTGATTTCATTACAATTTCAGATCAGTCATTGACCTCTTCATTTTTTACATTCTTTATGCTGGCTTGCTTGGGTAGGGATGTGCATGTGGGCTTACAAATAGTTGAGAAGAAAATAAAGCCACAGATCAAGCAGTTATCCTTCAAAGCAGTTTTGCAGATTCATCTCTCACAGAGCTTCCTGGCATTACATAACTTTTACTGTATTTTTTTTTCCCTGCATTTCTCCTTGTTTGACTATGCTATACAGATACCAACAGAGATCATTTCCTATCTATCAGTTAATGCAATTAAGAAAACTTTTAAGGTTATGCTAATGCCTCTATAATATGGCAAAAAGAAAACTCTTCTGTTGTAATACTGTAGCACTTCCCTACTAATATTTAGCAAAAAGCTCTAAATCACAAGACAGAAAACATGCAAGTAACTTTAGACAAAAAGCTTACTGTTGTGGTTTAACCCGTCAAGCAGCTCAGCAGCACACAGCCTTTCGCTCACTGCCTCCAACCCCAGTAGGATGGCAGAGAGAATCTGGGAAAAAAAAAAAAAAAGTAGAACTGGTAGGCTGAAATAAAAACTATTTACTGGGCCAGAAAAGGATGAGTAATGATAATAATATATATATATTTACAAAACAAGCGATGCACAACGTAACTGCTAGCAGCGGCTGCCTCTCCCAGCCAACTCCTCCCTGTTTTAAAGTTTTTTGTTGTTGTTTGTTTTGTTTTTTTCACATGATGTCATATGCCATGGAATATTCTTTTGGCAGTTTAGGTCAGCTGTCCCTTCCCAGCTCCTTGTGCCGCCAGCCACCTTGCTGGCAGGACAGTGTGAGAAGCTGAAAAACTGAAACATCTGGCTCTGTACAGCACTGCTCAGCAACAACTAACACATGGGTGTGTAATCAACATGGTTTTTCTCCTGAAGTCAACACATGTCTTCATAACAGACACTGTGAAGAAAATCAACTCTGTTCCAGCTAAACCCAGGACACTTACTCATGTAAGGTTTTATCCTAAAGGAAGTATTAAGCATTCTTCTGAGAAATTCTAGCACGTTAAAAAAACAAAATGGAGAAAATTTGTATCTACAAATGAAATCTAGTTGTGATAAA
>VXAV01006894.1:591135-640771 GCA_013399715.1 Alectura lathami | reverse complement strand
AATTACACGTAATGACGACACTGTAAAAACTAACAGTAATGGAAAGCTGTGCTGTATTTCATTAGCCTGTATTATTCCGTGCCACCTGATCCAGCCGGGCCTTGTTTATGNATTACAGCCATAAATACAGTAAACTGCAAATTTAAGCCAACGGCTCCTATTGTCTCCGAACATAAAGCTGATCGGTATTTATTTAAAAGGAGAACGAAAAAAAATATTATATATCACCTTGTTTATGGGTCCAGTCCCCCCTCCCCTAATCTGCCTTATTCACTTGGTTAAATACTAAACAAACAAACTAAATCCTCCCTATTTTCTACTGATTAAATATTCTCATGAAATGAGTATTGTCTTCAGAAAACTGGATTAAAGTATTTTCACTTTGAATAAGAAAGGGCAACCTACTTCCTTAGCATGTTTTGGAATGAAAAAACCAGGAACAAGTACTACAACTTTTTCTCTCATTTTTCTATACAAGAGAAGTTCAAAATATACAATGCAAAAGTTGCTTCTGATCACTCATCCATGTTTGTGTGTAACACGTAAGTGCACGCACAGGAGAGAGATATATGTTTCCTTCCAGTTGTTTCCTATTTAAAAATATCTCCCTTGTTAATACTATTTCAAACGGAAGAGGAAAAGTATAGAAAAAAATTGCAACAAGATTAATGGGAGGAGAAAAAGAATGCCTAGGTCTCCTCTGAGGCAGAAGACAGCAGGGAAAATGCCTCACTTTCCTATGGGCATTTTGGGTAAATACCCCATTCACGGACAACATACCCACTAAAATTTATTAGGGGGAAAAAAATCAGCCACAAAGGCAAAAGGACATTGTAATATCACAAAGCATATCACAGCATAAATCACAGTATTGTAAGTCAGTGCACAATGTATTTCAGTGCTAGTTTCAAGGCAGGGAAGACACAGTTTCACTTGCAGTAGGAGAGGTCAGGTCTTCCTCTTCCAAGGTAAAGAAAGCTCCTTGCTCACGTGAAGTATGCTATCTCTGTTCCACATGCAAAAAAAAAAAAAAGAAGGGATAGCTCATGTAAAAGCTCCCAGTACTGTGCAATGTATTTCAGGGGCCAAAGGACCAAGAGGAGAGAGTACAGGGAACAACATGCGGGATTAAAGTGGCTGGATAATGGGACTCAGACCCAGGACTCCGAAATGCAGAAGTCCTAACAGATGCAGTACTTTCACAGCCCTTACAGGATTTGGACGCCTCATTTTTGAATTAATCTACAACAAATTTTCAGCTAGCAGACAGCATAATTCAACAGGCACAATTTTGCTTCACAGAAAGCTCAAACTACAAAAAGGGCAGCCAGCAACATGACTCTAAATCAAACAGGACATGCCCAGAAGTCCTCAGAAACCTGAACTGCAGTAGCAGAAGTTTCACCACGAAGCTCAGTTCCTATGCAACTAGGATATGCAAAAACACAGTGAAATTTCTTGGGTAGCGTTTTCTGTCTTGGGTAGCGTTTTCTGAAGACCTGTCTATTACAGTCATTCTAAGAATACCAAGATTGGCAAAAGAGACAGAAAAAAAAAGGTCTTTCTGTAACATAAATAAAAATCTTTTTCTAAAAATACAGGCACATTTCATTTATAATCATCTACAGGACTCTTGCCTGCAGTCTTCTCTTTCAGCTATCATACAAGCAGAAGAACAGTATCTGATAGAAAGTCTCTTTCAAGTGGACAACAGTAGAATATGTCAGCACCTGCCTGCAACACACTAGTGAGGAAGAGACAACACGTGGCTCAGCTGGAAGCCAAGGCTGTAACATGGGAATGCAGGACATCCAATTGAGTCAGCACGTGATCTAAGAACGCTACCTGGAGAACAAAAACCTCTGCATATTTTAATTTATTTCAAATGAATATCTACCTTGGGGGTTTGAAGGTTTCGACGACTCTATGCCAAAATGCCAGTTCCCAGGTAATTTATCAGGAATGGAGTATAACCAAGGCTCTGTCATTTGTTTAAAAGAAGCCTGCATAGGGCAGAAGATCCAGATAATGGAAGAAATGCCACTCTAGTAACCATAGTGCTGTCCTACTTTGTTACCACAACTGACAACCTCCCTAGAAATAAAGCTAGGCGTTCAGAGAAAACAAACATTAGATACACCAAACACATAAGTTTCCAAGCATACTCCAACCTACGATCTGCAAATGCTTGCTGTTATTCCTGCGGAGAAACAAGTCTCATGGTGATGGTTCCTGATCCTCATTACTGGTATTATAATACTCCTTTGAGGCCCCAGAAGGCATTCGCTGTGCCAAGCACCAGGTAGAAACTGAGTAGAAGACAGCCAGACCCAAAACACTCAGCAGTCCATGTGGAAGAAAGATAGGCTGGAAAGAAAAACACTGCATGCGTAAATGAAACAACATACCCACAGTACACCGCAGGACTATGAAACTTCCTTTCTATTACACTGAAAACTACCACAAAAAACATTCAATATATGTGAAAAGACACTAAATTCTTCTACAGGTTCATTCCCAAAAGCAGGGCAGTTTGGAACACAGCACATAACTTCAAAAACCTAGGAACTAGACTTCATTACCAAAACTTATCACAGATTTTAGAAATAGCAATCTCAGAAAACATTTGTGCCTCATATACCTTTACTTTATGTGAAAGAAAAATATTTTGTTAAACAGTTTGTTGAGCAATAGCAACAAAATGATTGGCCTTTGGCTACTCTTTGATCTGCGATATCTTTAGGAACTTCTAAGGAGAAAGCAAGGGGTTGTCCTAACTTCAGGTAAGGTAAAACTGACAGTATCAGCGGTTTGGTTTTGATCTGCCATCAGAACTCCAATTTTACACTGTATTCCCTGCTC
Source organism: Alectura lathami (assembly GCA_013399715.1). Classification (NCBI taxonomy): domain Eukaryota; kingdom Metazoa; phylum Chordata; class Aves; order Galliformes; family Megapodiidae; genus Alectura; species Alectura lathami. The sequence goes on along the minus strand of VXAV01006894.1, from coordinate 637,909 downwards.
AAATGAAACTTGACCTAGCAGGGTCACAAGAATTCTGGCACCGAAGCAGAAGGAGCCACTGTGGAAGATCTGCAGTCAGCCAGACAGCTGTAACCCCAACACACCCGCTGTCACCGCAGCGCAGAGGAACCAAACCTTTCAAGAGTACAAACACGGCCCATAACACATCTGACCTAGCAAACTGGCTTTAATGTAGAGTAACTCCTGATTAGAAGCCACTGCTGATTTATTATTACTGGAACAGGCTGGTGTGAAATTCTAGAACCAGACTCTTTTTTTTCCCCAACCGTGAGTTCAAAAGAAAGGAACCGTGTAAAAGAACAGCAATTTCAAGCCATTATAAGGAATTCTTCAACCCGATTTGTCAGGATACTTGAAGGATGACTTAATTTTATGTACAAGAATGAGAAAGTCTGTCCTGATGCACCTTTCCCAGTACTTTCTTTACTCAGGAATTACACACTAACACACTAACAAGTGCATCTGCACATTTTTACGTTAGGAAATATCCACCAGAAAACCCTCTACAAACTAAGAATAACTGCAAGGTAAAGAGCAACTTGCCTTGAAGTTGTTTACTTCCTCTTTTAATTTCAAAACTTTAAACTGTAGAAAGGAACAGAACAAACCAATTAGTCTAGACTGATCACATGAAAAACCGTATGAAGTGTACACTTAATGAACTTTCAGCTTTTGAAGAACGCACAGAACGGGAACACTGCATATGCAGCACAACAGTGCTACTGTGCCCTCTCTGTCAGAAAGCGTTGCTGTAAGGAGCACTGAGAACACTATCTACAGCTGCATGTTTCTGAGAAAATGGAAGAATATATGGAAACATGAGTGGGAAAATACATGGAAATATGGAGAAACTAACACACGGTGAGTAGCCATGAAGGGAGGAATCGAAGTACTTTTGCTGACCAATATTTTCTTCCAACCTTATGAAGTGACTTTGTTCCTCTAATCCAGTTTCTATAAAGTAGAATCAATGTTAGACACCTAGGAGTTAGGTATCACAGCACTGAGAAGATAAGCTCAATTATGAAAAATATATCTAAGTATTACATATTTGATTATTATGGCACAAATGTTTCAGGTAAATCCGGTTTACACTTCCCCGAGAAAGACAGAGGCACTAGTACACTATTATAAAAAGGCATGTCAGCAAGTATTCATTACAGATTATAAATCACCCTCGTTCTTCTTTCTTTTGTTTTAGAGAATTTTTTTTACATGCCATTAAAATATTGTTTGCTGAATGCTACTACAAAGCTAGCCACCTGTAAAATTAAAGGCTGATGCTGCCAATAAGTGTTGAAATACCTTCTGTTTAAAAGGCAAACCTACTTTGTAATTTTTAACACAACTATATAAATATTTCTCCACCCACCCTTCACAATTTTGTTGGTTACATTGCATCCATTTAGACAACAACCATCTATGTCATCACACAGGATGTTAATCTTGGGTGGAGAAGAAAGAAACAATAGCAAATGCACTTTTAAGAAACCAAGATTACAAATTCAAGCAGGGACCTTCATGATAAAAGAAGAGCGAAGACAAAAAAACATTAGGGGACAAGTCAACAAAACAGCAGAATAGTTTCAAAAGATCATTTTTCATCTTTTGGATTGTTTATTGTTATTTTTTTCTCCCCATGTGCCTTCAACAGCTCTTCAGAGTTCTGGAAAAAATTAAAGGAGCCTGGATAAAACTCCCAGAGGACGACGAATGCTAACAATACTAAAAATAACGAGGTTAAGTGGTGGAAAAACTATGGTGACCACACATGGAGAACTGGAGTGGTAAGGTACAAAAGGAGTTTCATCATTGCTCCCTCAGGACATGCACAGAACATACTAACTGCTTCTAGTTCTCTAGGGTTCTGATTACCATGCCAAACACACCTCCAGAGTTTCCTTATTAGTATAATAAAAAGCCTCTACACATTTGGGTTCTATTCCCAGCCTTGCTATTGACCTTGTGTAGGTCACTTAACCTTCATCTGCCTCAGTTTCTACATCTGTAAAACAGGAATAATATTACACAATATCCTTTGTAAAACATTTGAGACTGACATGACAATTACCATGTACACAGCATAAGTGATGGTTTTGAGAATCTATACATAATGCACATTTGAGCTATGTAAGGCATTTGCAACAAGTAATTTATTCAAGTTTAGCCTTTCTTTTTTCCTTGTAGATCATCTTTGGTAACACTTCTGGATTTCTAACTCACGTCAAACTATGCAAGTGCCCAAATCTGTGCTTTGCATTGACTGGTCTCCCTTTGAGCAAGCACTGCCTTCAAAACCCAGTTGCTTGGGTTGAATGTTCAAAATGGGAACTTCAAACTACATTTTTTGAAGACTGTCTGTTGTCTGCCAGTGTCTCACTCAGATTCCAGCCCAGGAGTTAAAAGAGGAGTGGCTTACACAGCCACAGAATTCACACAGGAACTGGAGAGAAGATTAGGAAACACTTACGGGCATGTTACTGCAACGTAACACAAGTCAGATCAGTAGGTGAGGTGGCCAGAGCTGCTGAGAAAGAAGCTTGTGACCAGGAGCAGCTCCTGTGTGAGGATAGCTGCCAGAGCTCCAGGGTCAGGAAATACCCCCTGAACAAAGGAATCACCTCACAAATAACAAGCGAGTGAAGTAAAAAGGGAAGATATGCCCCTCTGAGCACTATGTAAGAATGTGTCTCCTCACATTCCTGTTGTGCTAAAAGGTGAATCACCACCATCACAAGCAGCTACTCACAGTCAAGATGAGGAACAAAGGGACGAGGACACACTTTGCAGAGCCCCATCTCTCCATGCGGACCTGCAAACGAGAGCCCTGAAGCGGAGGATTCCGGCCAGGCCCAGAAGTGCCAGGCGGCGGCTGCCTGAGGCGGTGTGGGGCAGGTCTCCTCCCTCAGGGAGGGCAGCCCCGCGCCGCCCAGCCCCAGGCCCACCAGGCAGAACTGAGCACCACCCTTTCCTGCACTACAGCCCATGAAGTTCATCAAAAGGATTCCGATTTCCTCCTTGGTTTTCTTTTACTGCTACCTGTCTGTCTCAGGCGGCCTCCCGTGAAATGAGCTCTCCTTTTCTGATGCAATACGTGGGACCAGGCGAGGCCCTGACTCTGCAGGTACCCTGACAACCGGGCAAGAACAGCCTGCACACCGAGCGGGTAAATGCCACCTCCAGGGTATCTGCAGTGCACATGCAGCCAGCCCCAGCTCCTGGGATGCACACACATGCACACACACACACTCGCTTTACCCATCACCGAGCTCACACCTCACAAACAAATTATTTAACTACTCTATCCCCCAAGGAAGACAGTGATCATTTCAAATGCAGCTCCCTGCTCGTCTCTCACATACACGCAACGACCTGATAGGTTAAATGCTGCCATTTAATTACAGTAATGGAAGCTGCTATTTTTTGGTTCCCTTGAATTCTCTCTCGCTCTCTTTTTTAAACACATACAGAGTCATCTTTTAAACATGTATTTTATATTTCTGAGTTTAACAGCTGCATTCTCCTGGTTACTTGAAGTGCAGGAGCAATGATATTCTGATATTCTTCACTGAGCAACTCACCTTTTATACGCTACACGAAGACAGGCTGGGGAGCTGCTGCAGGAAGGGATACAGAGGGCAGCCTGCCTCCCTTTACTTGGGGGGTTTGGGTTGGCTTTGTTGAATCCAGCCAGCTCAACGCCGGCCCCAAAGGAGCTGAGGCTTGGAGAGGATAAACAAAAAAGTGCTTTGAGTAATTTTACAGAAAATGCCATAAGCATCTGTACATCACAGTGTGACACAACTGGCTGGGAGTCAGGGCTACCTCAGGTCTAACTGTTCCTAATACCCCTGACTCAGTTTCTCCGTTCAGTGTGGGGATGGTACTTCTCTACTTCCCACTGATGTTTGGCGTTTGCAAATTGTTTAGAGAACCTAAAGGTGTAACTAAGACGAGAAAAGGTAAACAGCAGGACATGAAACGCATCTTATCATCTTGCCATTCCACAAAAGGTGGCAGGCTTAGTCAGTTAATATTTGTAGAGTACTTTGAATTTGCAAAGTGGTATACAGATATGAAACACATATTTGTTAAATTCCTGAGCATGCTGCAAAACACTTCTTTTTTTTTTTGTTTTGCTTTCTCTCCAGTGATTTCAGGGAGGGGGTTGCAGGTGGCCACAGACTAGAGAGCTCTATGGTGAAGGAGGACACGTTACACGTATTACACGAGTAACACAGCTATTTGTGGGTTTTACATTTTGTATTGCATGGCAATTAGAAAAAATCCAGAAGTTAAGCGTTAAGTACTTCCAAGTAAAAATACATTCTTACCTAAGCTAATGCCACAGCACTCCTAGAAAAATACCCATACTACACCTGTCTTCAACTTTATTTGTCCTCTAAATGTGAAAAGCTTATTTATTTGTTCCGTGGCAGTTGGCTCACGATCAGCCAGCCACCCATGCAGGGATATTGCCCATCTTCATTCTCTGGTACAGATATCCACCGGTGTCTCTTAAGGATGGAATCTTAAAAGGTGAGGCAATGCAGAGACAAAGACAAATTTAATTTTATCACCATAAAAAGGGACATTTCCACATGGGCAGCAAGGACATGAATATCATGTGTATGCGGGGGCAGGGGGAGGATTATAAACGCATTTTTGGCGAAATTCAATAAAGCTGATTCCACTGCATAAGGTCAGCAATTTACTTTTAAAAATGATATGATTGCAACTTTTAATATAACCCATGTATTTGCTGCAAGATGCTCTAGAAGATTGTGTAATGTAACCACCCGACCTCTCCACAGGAGCAGAGATCACCCCATTTACCCTTTATTGTCTTGCTAAAAGCAATGCACATTTGCACAGTATGACAAAGTCAACAGCTTTTACTTAAGAGAGCCTCAGATTTCATTGAGAATGAATTCTCTGCTCTCCTCCTGCAGGAGTGGAGTCTCGCCTGGGCTCACCAAAAAGAACAGGGAAGAATGAAGCAAAGACTAAATTCCCTTTTTAGCTAAGGAAAGAATGATTGCCCTCCAAATCAGAATTAAGAAGGAACAGTGTGTAACAGAAAAGTAAATAATAGCATTTCATGTTTGTGTGCACTCAAGACAGGGTAGAAATGTTGTCTAAGAGAACCTAGAGAATTATCTTGTAGAGGAACTTATTTTATCTTTCCTAGCAGGAAAGTATCATTAGGTCTGAGATGGATTTCAGCAGAAGAGCAACACAGATTAACCTAATTACACTCCTTGTTTTAGCCCCAAGAGAGAAGGCTGTCTCTTTAGACTTAGAATACCAAGTTCATTCACAGAGAAGATCAGGAGCTGAATTCCTTTACTTGCTCCAGGAAGACTGCAGGGAAACCCTGGGCTGGGTGACCATGAGGAGCAAATTCCTCCTGGAACAAAAATATTTTTATACAAACGAACACAGATTTCTTCAACTGTCTCAATGTGAAGCTAGCTTCAAAGGTCAATGCTGCAGGGCTGGATTAGGATTGCACGCAATCTGCCCAAGCCTTGACATCCTGACATGCTCAGGTTTGCAGCTCTCCCCTCCCATACACAGGTGATTGAAGTAAATTCTCCATAAAGTGTGGCTCTTACTACCGCAAGCAACTTCAAAAATCACACACGCTGCAGCATCAACAATTCCAAAACAAGCATATAAAAGCAGTTTATAAACATAGTTAAGATATATCTAACTGCCACTGATGCAAAAGTAGTAATTAACCCCATTTCACTGATGGGCACGCTGAGAATAAGGAACTTGCCCAAAGCCACACAAGCAGTCTTTCCTCAGATCGTCAGTGTCTGTTCTTAGATCGCACCTACACAGATTACTTTTTTTTGGCACTCTACATTTACTTTTACTTAAAAATATGACAAAGAATTTATTAAGTTTACAAGTCGGACTTAGGATCTGGATCTTTTTTGCCCATCACTAAGGCTAACTATTTCAGGACTCCGAATATAGCTGATTACTTTAGCATCATCTTCCAGAACAGACTTCAACCCACTCTGCTGTAATCATATTGGTTTTTCAATGCTACCAGGAATGGAAATATTATTTTGACAGTAAACAAGACAGATATGACTCAAAACACACTCACTGAGCAATAGAAGCTAATTTTGCAAGGCCATTTTTAACGGCTCTTTTACATTACATAGTTACTGTCAGATGGCCAAGCGGAGAGATACTATTAAACCCATGACATTCTAATTATTTTTAAAATTCAGCCTACAACCAATATTTTGGAGCATACATAACTTCCCAGGAACCCAACTAGTCTGTTCCAATCTATCAATAATTTTCAATCCATGAAAACACATCAAAGACAATTGTGGACTCTTCACTGGAATCACGGGGAATTTCTGTGGCCCAAGAGAAACAGGAGGCCTAGCACACTGCTTACTCCATGTACTCTGAATGACTCTTGCTCGGCAGAGTATGTGCCTAAATGGTTCAAGATCAAGATCACTGCAGGTTGAGCCTGAAGTGAAAGAGGGAGGATGTTACCACTAACATGATTTGTACCCTTTGTAACAGAACACACAAATGTGCATTTAGAGGACATCAAATTTGAGAGTTTCTCCCTCAATGGCTTCTTCACAACACCATTAACATCAAAGGGGTACCTCTTGTAATGTACCTTCTCACTCCTTCACTCAGAAACCAAATAAAAAGTCACTAGGATTTCCAGGTTTTCAATATTAAATAGCAGGGCTTGAATCAAAGCCCTTTAAAAGAATCTTGTTTAAGCAACACACCATGAAGACTGGCAGGCCTTAACGTTTTCCCTGACTTTTTTCTTCGCCCCTTAACCAGACCCAGGAAGGACTTCTTCCCCTCATGTTCAGCAACATACTAACAGATTTCAGAGCCAGCATACTCAAACTGAACTTACAATTACAAAACAGTGCAGGATGACAAGCTTGTTGGAGCTATCCAGTGACAATGATGATGTATTCTCCTGCTGGAAAAGCATTTCTAAGAAAGATTTTTTTGTTGTTCCAAGCAGAGCTAATTAACAGATGTCCAGCACAGCACTTTTTCATACAGAAAGTCTGCCTTCAGAAAAACCCTGACTCTTCTGAAGAAAAGTAATGACTTAAGTAACGATTTAATTACAATTCAAAAAACATTTTTCTAAATATTTTAATTGTAATATTATGATACATATTCTATTATTGCATCAATCTCTTTTATGATCAGCTACAATACAAAAGACTCCAGCCTAACCAATACAGTGCGACCTGATGGATCAATAATATTTCATTAGAAAAAAGTCTGCTATTTTAAATGTTAACCCCAATATTAACATAAACTTCAAAACTCAGAATTTCCAGTTGGATAGAAATGTATTGTTCAACCTAGTTTCTAGATACTATTGAGCCATAAAAAACAACAACTGTTATACAACAATGAAATGTACACTGAGTACAATGTTCTTCTAAAATAACAAACTCATTTGTAAGCAAGTGGAGTTTCTATCAACACACAGATGTACCCATTTTTCTTAATCATCTGGCTATTCTAAACATTATCAGGTAGCAAACAGAAAGGCCTGACTTCCTTTGCACACAGTGCCACACAGCCAGCTATGCCTGAACTTACATCGGCTGTTTTTCTGCCCTCCCTTCAATCACTAGTGACTGGGACAAGTCAAAGCTGAGATACGAACTGATTTCTCCACATGGGTAGGGACTAACTATCTTCCTTCTTCCAAACTTCCTTCCAAATCCTGAGGAATGATACTGCTGGCTTTCTATCCGTCATAACGATTTACTTCCAAAAACCCTGACAACTCCCAAGAATCAGTGTATCTGATTCCTCAGGATGTCTCAAGTTCGATCATTTGATCACATTTTGTTACCACTGCTGCCGCAGCTCTCTTCTTGGCACACAAGCCAAGAAAATCTGTAGAGTTCATGACAAGTTCAGATAACACATGCAGTGGTAAAATTGATGGGGGAGAAGAGGCAGCTTGATGAATAGGCTGGTGCTGAACACCAGGTGACAGATACGCACAAAGAAGACTGGCAGGACAGCGAGACATCTCCTTCGCAGCAGATGGATAGAGATTCTCAATCACTTTCAGGAAGAAAAAAAAAAAAAAAGGCAACTAATACAAAATACAGAACTGTGGCACTAATTTTTGGATCATGAGCACATTTATTCTTCTGGATTATGAGACTCCAGCAAGAAGCAAGAACAGGTACAGGACATATTTTTCCTTAACCTAAGCAGAATATTATAAGGTACATTAGCTGTCTTTCAAAGTCATAAACAGAGACCTAAGCATCGTTAGTTATTAAATATCCCACAGAGCTTTTCAAGAATCTTAGTAAATTTTTTATTCAGTAATTGCATTCTCTACCCCTATAAGCTCGCCCTGCAAGATCACTTAGATAAAGTATCCTTCATTTCCTCTCCTAAAAGCCACGTAGTGATGCTAAACATTTGCTGTCCTCTACCTCAGAGGTGGACGCTTTTCAGTGGAAAGCACAGTAAGATAGACACAGATAACCCTACACACATCATCAAATGTGCTTGATGCAAATAGCTGCAAAGTTTCAGTGGTTAATGGGTAAAATGTGCTCTAAGATCCTCAAATGAAAAGCATTATGAAAATGCAGAATGCACTCTGACTTCCCTTTAACCTGTACAATCATTTTTGTACATCTACACAAGCTGTTAGACCTACTCTACACTACTTGAACACCTGTTCCAAACTCCTTTAACGATCAGAATGCACACCCTCACTGGTTCTGCCCATGAAGTAGACTTTCTCTCACTCTGTGCCAAAGTAGGTTGTTCTAGATGCTTAATACACTAAGTACATTCTTGCAAATTTTTTTATTAAATCAGTATCTGAATTCCAGGTCTCACTTGCAGCTTTGCATGTGCAAGTGATGGGATCTACCCAGGCACTGACACGGAACACTCCTCAGACAGCCAGAGAACAAGCTACCCTATCTGCACGTACAAACAGGACAAGAGCTCACTCACACAATCAGTTGTGCAGTGAAGTCAGGTCTTCATTCCTTTTCTTCACCATCTCTTAAATCCATATCCTGCCAGCATGTTTGAAGAGAAGGACAAGTCATCTAGCATTCCTTTAATAGTTTACACTTATGGCCTAATCACAGATTCTTGTACCAAAACTGGTCATTTCTAGGGAACATCAGCTCTGGAGGGCCACAGCGGTTTGGTTCAAACAGATACTTCGACAACTCGGGTTGCTAACTATATTTTTTGCATGAATTGTCACTGGACTCTATCAGCTTGCGTTGTATTTTCTGCTCGAGGAAAAGCTTTGTAAAAACTGTTCCAGCTTCACTAAGACATGTTAAAGAATTAATTACAAAGTAAAGCTGAAGAAGAAAATTAATTTTGGAAACACAAGAGGTTACTTTTCTTTTCCTCCCTTTTCTGGAAGTGGGGGAGGAAAGGCAGTTATTTTCATCTTCATGCTGGGGGCAGAAGCTGGGAGCTGTCCAGTCGATAACCTGGCCATCAGAACAAGGTTTGTAATTAAAAGGTCAGTGACCTGGAAAGCTAGGGCCTCACTCTCAGGGCTTCTCAGTAATGACGGCGCTATTAAATTAAGACTGTTATGAAATCAATGCTAAAAAAGCTTTCATGGTAACGAGATTCCATTCAAGGACATGCAAACTGCCTCATGAAATGGACTTAAATTATAAAAAAGAAAAGTAATAAAAGAGGGTTAAATTGAAATCTGCTGAAGAATTTACTTCCTTTAAAGCCCTCCGGCAGCAGGCTGTGCCCCCTTCTCTCAGGTCCTCAAGGTGATCCACTTTGGTTTCTTTGGCAAAGAGGAAAAGACAGGGGTTTGACTTCTAAGAATGCAGACTGCAGAAAGAAGAAGAAAATTCAGTTGGTTTTCTTCTGGAGACTCTGGGGCTGACAGCATCTGTTTCCAAGGAGCCAAGTATCTTTGAGCTCTGATTGGGAAGGGGCATGTAAAATTAAATTATTTATTCATCTCTTCAGAAATCCCCACAGCCTGACATCTTGACACTGGTACTGATGCACTGCAAAAAGCTGTGCAAGACCCACAGGAAAACGTTGTGTAGCAACTCCCTTCCTACCAGCCAAAGTAGTGAAACAGATTAGCAGACACAGTGTGTAAAAGGGCAGCACTTCCAGCAGCCTCCAGCACATCTCAGCAAGCAGCAGTTTGACTGTCTTTGGAAGCTCCGTGTGTGTGTGTGTATACACACACTAAAGACTAACCCAGGTAGCATGTCTCCTGAAGACTGTCTGGCCTTCCAAGTGGTCTTTTTCCCAGCCAATTTAACTCAAAACGATACATTCATTTGCCCTAGGTGTAATTCCACTCTCCTGTAACTAATTTCTGAGCTCCTTGTGCACTTTTTCCACAATCCCACTCTGGGAAGGCATCGCTGTACCGATTTTACAGATGAAGAGAGTAAGCAACCCAGAAAACAGTTCCTCATCCAACACTACACAAGAAGTTATAACCAAGCAGCTACTCCCTCCCCGACCCACAAGAGTGGCACCCTGAATAAAGCAGCTCCACGTGCATTGTGAGCTTCCACCCTGACTCTCTGTCTTGCCAGAAGTCACAGACTGGGAGTACACAAAATTAACAAGCCACATGAGTTACCGGATGGGTAGCTGAGCAGTACAGGACATCTGAGGCACAACAGTTAGATGACAGACACATTTCCACAAGGGCTTAAACCCCACATGTTGACTAATTATTCCCAAGGCGCCACTGATTCTGTGGCATGTCATCAGCAGAATCAACGAGTTGGACAAAAAACAAACAGCATCTTTTTTCTTTCTTTTCTTTCAGATACTCTGAAGGGAAACAGCTGTTTTTCCCTTCATCTGAAGAAGTTCATGATAAAAAGGAGGAAATGTCATAAATTACACAAAATGCCAGTGTAAGCTTCAAAGAAAATGATAAATGATTCTAATAACTTCATGTTTCTCATTAATGCCTCTGTATTTGGGAGTTTAAAAGTGCTCAAGACAACACAGAAATCTCATCCAACTTTTGAAAGACCTTTTAACAAACCCAGGACACCCTCACTCTCCCAAACGTCATCAGCAGAATCAGTCCAGGTTCCTGAGAGCAGTTCAGCAAACCCCTGACCTGTGTGAACCAGAAAAGGCTACTTCCAGCTGCTGCAGCTACTGTTTCACAAGGAACCAGCCCCAGTCCAGCTGGTGATGAAGCAACTTCCATCTCCTACTGAACTGAAATGTATTAAGAAATATAATTAAGAAATTACTTAATATAAATATTAAGTAATATTAAAAGTAAATAAAATTTGATTGGAATTTTTAGGAAAAAGACCATTAAAAAAAAATAAAAAAAAAAGAAGAAAAATCATAATTCAAGGCAGAACTATCTCTGTGAGTCTCAGAAGGGAAACTTCTTAGGCAAAACTGAGATTGCAGGACCTGAAAGCTCACCCACAGCTAGAGCTCCAGTCCTTTTCCTGTGGCTTACACAGGCTGTCGCAGGGACAGCAGGAGGCTGCTGCAGGGGCAGGGCACCTGGCCTCCCTCTGCATTCCCGAACACATGGTCCAGCCTCTCCACTGAAGCAGTTTTTAACTGGAATCAGTGGTCCATAAAAAGACCAAAGCTCTCTCTTCTACTGCAAGTTCTGCTGGGAGAAGCCTGGACCGAGTAGCTGTGAAGACACCACAGGTATCTCTGTGATTTCCTACAAAGCTGATTTTTACATAAACTCTTGTAACTTAAATGAGTTCTGTACAGAAAATGCTTTTTTGACTGGTGGTGAGGACTTCTCTAGCAGACAGTCCAGCTTCCTGTCAAATGGGGATAAACACTGTCGCTGGGTTGACAGTGACTGCATCTCAGACCACAGCAGGAGCAGCCTACCAAACCAAGTGATCTCCCATTTACCCAGGACTGGATTCAGCCACAACACCTAGGCTTCAGGAATAATGCCCCCATCTGGTAAAGCACATAGATACAATGACGGCACGGACCCTTTGCTCTGGAGCGCTGGACAGAGATCATGTTGTAAGCTCAGATGCCATATGGCCCTATTTCCAATGACTGCTAGGTACAGACACGACTGGACCCTGCTCCTTCCTACCTCCTACTGTTAAGTTTTCAAACAAATAATTAGCACAAAGGGAAGGCAAGCTAATTAACAAACAGGAACATACAAACAGCTCTACCAAACCATTTCTGCTCTTTAGTAATTATTAGCCAAGTAATTCATAAGAAGTATTAGCCAGGCCACAGTTTCTCTCTGCCTCCATCTCCCCACCCTTCCTCTTCTCCCAGTCAGGGATTTATTAAAATTAAACAGATTAGATGGAGCTCCTGATACTAAAAACTGTTCAGCAAAGCCTGCGGTGGGGAAGTGCAGAGCAAACACCAGAGACATTTGTCTCTAAATTGCTCTAAATACCTTCTGCAAATGAAATTCTAACCCAGCTGTGTTGAGAGAGAAAATGAGGAATAACTGGTCATTGTCAGCACAGGAGAAGATCAGGCAGTTATAATATTGCACGATATACTGGGGGCTAAAGATCTCTCGGCAACAATAGATTTTGTATCAGGTTACCCCGGGTAATCAGCACAGCTTTTAGGCTCAGCTTTCCCTTGCTTCATTGCTTCGATGATAGAGTTGAAATCCCCAAGCTTTTATGATTAATTACTCCCTGTAGGTCCACATATTTCAAGAAAAAATTCATGGAGCACAGCGGCCAACAGGCTCCAAATTTTAATGCCATCCCAATGGCAGGGCAAGCAACATACCTAGCCATGTGGGTGGAATGCTCTCTAACTGGCTCTAGGACAAGCAGTGAGACCATCACATGAAAACTGAGGTACCCAAGAACTACTTGCCGTGCCAACATTGCTAAAACAGAAGACTGCCATGGCCTTCTAGGTCCTCTGGTACTCAAGATGAGCAGAGTGGTACATATTTGTAAACTCGCCATCTCATGCCATCAGATGTCAGGCATCTCAATGTACTAATAGTTCATATCCTCAAGTAGATTAATATATATTTCATAGGCTTCCCTACATTCTAAAGACCAAGATATTTAGCTATAGAATGTGATGTACTCTGAAGTACTCATATCTTCAGTGTTTATGTGGGTCACTTCCCTCTGAAGTTTGCAGTTTGCATTTCCAGTATCATTCCAACTGCTCAAGGTGTGCCACAGTGCATGTAATCAACTCCAAGGCAAGATTGTCATTATTATTTACATCTTAAAGATTTAAGCAATATTTTCCTAGAAAGGTAGCATAATACAGAGTGAGCTTCACCTGAAATGCATGCTAAATTCTTGACTAAAACCTTTATTCCAAAGGAGAAAAACAAACAAAAGGCAGTTTCTTTCTGAGTCAGAAAGCAAAATAAATTCTCAAGTAGGCAATGGAAAAAATATGTTCCACCTGTCTAAAACAATATAGGATTTGTCAGGATCTGTTCTGTCTGTACTACTGAGAACAACTGAACTCCGACAGTAGTTTTCCATTTCAGCCTGAAAGTCAGGCTGATCCCAAGCATGACCTTACCCTGACCTTGTTTACTTTTACCAAGCCCTTGCCTTTCATTCCTCTTCTGGCTCTTTCCAGAAGCATTTGACCTTTTCACCTAGAAGCTGGTCATTCTAAAGCCAATGTCACTTGGGTAGAACTGACCAACTAGTCCACAACTCTATACTGTCCTCATCTCAGAAAATTTGCAATATAGTTAACATGAGAGCTTCCAATGTGTCTTCTGTATTTTACAATTCCACATCTGGTGCCAATATTGCTTTAGTCAGTACGGAAGAAAAGAGAGTGGGATTTCTTATAAACTCTTTTTCTCAGGCAGGCTACCTACTTTGCCATTAGCATCTCATTTTCCGTAGCAATACTTCTTGGCTTTAACCTTAACTCAAACTCCCTCATTATCACGAGGCCGCAAACTTAGAAGTCCATACCTTTCTTCTTCAGAAACGCTCTTCTGGTTGCAATGGGACTTTGGCGGACTCGGGGATTCTGTAAAAACTTCACTGCTGTCACAATCTGATGAGGGCAGGGGGATTGGAGAAACAGAAGAGAGAAAAGATCGAAGTTAGGAACGGTCAAATTCCTACTCTACATCATGCATTCTGCACTGCAAAGTAAGGCATCGCATCTAACACATGGCGACAGTCTGGAGCTGACATGGATCCAGCTTTCAGAAATGGTTCAACGAGCACCAGAGTTTGTGGCTCAGCTCTCATCAGCACAGTTATGGTATTTCAGCCTAGAAGTTTCTTTTTGAATCGCTCTTTCAGCAGCTCAACCTGTACCAAAATCTCCATTAAGATCCTAATAGGTTTCTATCATTTCTGATGATCTTCATACCTAAGTTGGCTCCGATAGCTGACGGCAACCTTGAGACACAGCATGTGATCTGCAGCAACAGACTGTTACTAGGAGGAATGCTTCCTTTCTATTTGACCATTCCCCGCAAATTCCAAGAGTTTTAGGCCGTTTCTGCCATCATTCCAACTTACTGCTAGCAATAAATAAACCTCAGCTCATCATGACTGGAAAAGAAGCAACTTCCCATGTTTTGGATCACACAACAAAAAGATCAAAAAAGTCAATTTTCATGACATAAACGGGTCAGTGAGTGGTTACTTCGTGTTCCACTCTGGTAGAAATCACAGATTATTTTTGTCTCATGACTGACTTCCTCTACGTGCTTCTTTAAGGTGTCACAGCACTTAAAACAAACCACTTATCCAAACAAAGGATGGAGTCTGGGATAATACTGAATGGCATCAACAACAATAGCATCAGTTTTTTACATTAGGATTTAGTGCCAGTGAAAGGTATTTCCTTTTTTTATTCATGTGGTAGAGGTCAACTTTCCAGATACCCTCCTGGATTATTACACATGTTATACATGTTGCTGCACTGGTAGAAAGCAGCTGATTCAATTTACTCCTGTACAAAGGCATCTGTTCTGACTGTGGCATCAGGGGGAATAATTTGCCTGAAGTTAATAGCACTTAGGAGATGGACAATTCCATGCGAACTAGTGGAAGAGATGACTTCCTTCCTCTCCAGCTAAAAATAACAATGGATATACAAGGGAGAAGTTTTTCTCCCCAGACAGTGCCCTGTGCCTTCTGCTAAAATGGTGGCATACGTTAGGTCTATGTTAGGCAGGTCCTGGAAAGTTTAACTTAAAATAGTTTCGAGAATTCAGTTCCAAAATGGTTTTCAAAAATTTTCACAGTAGAAAAAGAAGGAAAAAATAGCATCAGTATTGAAATCACTAAGTCTCATTTTGTGTTTGAAGCAAACCCTTCGAATATGCATTTCTGGTCAGAGAGCAAAGTTCTGATGGGTTTAATGGCACTTTCAACGTACTCCTCAGTGCATTCCATCAATGCTTCTTTTTTTTTTTTTTTTTTAAATTGCATCTCTTATTTCTTTAAATACATTAATCAGGCTAGTGTAGGCAAAACGGATCCATTGGACAATGCAATAAACATGAATTATCATCTATCCAACACGCATAATGGCTTAAAAATACATAATAGCAGGTGTAGTTTAAATGATTAGTTATTACACCTGTGGTGGGTCTGATTCAATTGGGGAAAATCATCTTTAATAGGTTAAAAGGTTTAGATCACCAGGCTTCCCTTAAAGTGGCTGTAGAGAGGGTATGATGGAGTACGCTGTCATTACTAATTCATTTAAGAAAAACATGGGGGATACAGCAAAGAACAGCATAAACGAGCGAATCCAATTTAAACACCAGGTAAAGCAGAAAACACCTTTTAAAAAAGCATGATAAATGAATTTGGAAGAGAGATGAAATTGACATATTTATTTTAACGGGAATTTGACAAAGTCCCGGCACACTTTGAAGTTGGGAGGATAAAATGAAAGAGGTATTTTTCATTCTTCCCCTTTTCTTATTTTCCTTTTTTTTTTTTTTTTTTAAGTTTACATTCAGTAATTTTGAACCATAAAATACTACAGCAAAATACCCCACATAAAGCACATTTTGGTCTCGTTTATGTGCACTTGATCTCTCTTTGGCTGAAATGCAGGTGACAGGCAAATCCCATATTTAAACAGTGCTGATATTGCTGTGCGAGATGCAGAAATATGAAGCACACAAACTAATAACCTTAAGATAATATGCTGAATAAGAAAGACGCCCAAATGAGCAGACCAACAGATATGTGAACATATCAAAACCACTTTCCTCCTAACAATAATTACTTGTTTGTTTCTTCAGGAACTCCTCAGCACTCCCTCCCACATTCAGCGAGCTAGAGACCCAGACACAAAAGGCCTGCAGACCTGAAATCCTGCAGGCTCTCATATTTAATTATCAGGTTTTATGCATAAAAACGCCTATAAGAAATCAGCAGTATTTTTCATTGTGCTATTTTAATCACAACCCTTTTAACATTTTATTGATTCTAACTCTTTATTAAAACTTATTTTTGCGTGGTAAAAAATGTAAACATTTCAGTAGTAAAATTCACTCCAAAATAAACTTCTGTTTTATCTCTTCTCTACATCATTTCCTGCATTATTCACAAAGTTTTTAACCTTAAACAAAATAAAATTAGAAGCAATAACAAACTTCATTTAAAAAAAATCCTGAACATTTACTCTTCCTTCCAATAATCCCGTATTTCTTATATTTGTGTTTGCATTTCTTCGTAAAGGCTGAGCTGCAACTTCTTCATTTCTGTAATTCATCTTGCATATGTGAGCAACTTCTGAACAAATTTTGGCCATGTCCAAACACCAGTATTTTCAACAAACATACCCAAGAAGGTTCCAGCCTTCTGTGGATCATTTTCTTTGCGCAAACAAGGGCAACTGCAGTCCATAATTTTAAAAAACAGAAAAAGGAGGGGGAAGATGGGAAGACGTTGCAATCCTATGCATAGCTGAAAAAATCATGCAGCAAATAGCACTCTGACTCAGCTGGTAACATTGTTCTGTACTATTTCTGTAGCATTTGTAATACTTCTCCAAATTTTTCTAGTGTTAGGACACTGCCAAATAATGTGCATTGTATCACTTCTCTGATTCTTAGATTGCCAGTACGCACGGGCCAGCAACTAGTTTCATCTAGTGGATCACTTACACATTTCTCTTAACAGCATATCTGGTGCTTTAAAGCCAGTTAGTTCCAGGGACTCGCTATCCCACAGCACTTCTGCAGTGACGCGGGACAGAGAGGTGTTTCTGACCGGGTGGCAGTGAGCGGAACCCTGCAGCAGGTCTTGTCCTACAGTTTCATTTTCTCATTAGGAGATAAATGTGACTATTCGTGGATGATATTTGTATCTGGCCAAATTACATAAACTCAGGCCAAATATTCTGCTTCAATGTCAAAGATATAAAATGGAGACAGGAACTTTATTGCAGATGTTGTGGGAGTGCAGCAAGCCGGTGAAATTCTGGGCCAAAGCACAGCACTTTGACATTATAGCCAAGGTCCCTCGTTCCTAATTTCCCTCCCTTTTGTGTTAATGGGGAAGGTAAAATCAACCTCACTTCTTATCATGCTCAGCACTGCAGGAAAGCAATCTAGGCTACTTTGTCAGTTACTAGCACTAGAAAAATAAATCGTGAAATTTAAAAAGCAGTGGCAAATGCTCACTTCCTACCATCTCAAACAAAAAACCCCAAACAATCAACCAAAATGGAAAACAGAACACCCTCACCACTTAAAGCTCCACAGGATTTGGTGACAGAGTTCCATATGGAAAAGAGAATCAAAAGCCACCGGGAGCGCAGCCAGTGAGAGCTCTAATAGATTTCCTAATACTGGGAACCCTCTGTAGGTTATTACTAAGCAGCGTTTGTTGATAGACTGGGACTTTGAGATGACCTGTGATGTAAAGGTTGGGTCTGAATTATACGTTGCAAGGGATGGTATTTTGTCTTTCTGAGTGGATCTGTATCTGTTTAAATGCAACACTTCTTTTCATTAAGCAGAGGCGGCACAGGCCATGAACTATGCACAGACAGTTTACATTACATGTGCGGAAGCAATCAACACTGGCAATATACATGACGTATGTAAAAGAAGTTGGAATTAATTTTTTTCCCAGTGTATTAAAAAATAATAATATGGCAGTATCAACAAACACTCACCCTATTTCAGCCAGAGCAGAAGGCCACAGCTATAGGGCAAATGGAACTGATCAATATATTAGCCTACAGCAACACCCCCTCAGTGTACGGCTGTATGTTTGCAGGCTCAGAAGATTAAATTGTCTGTGAAAGGTTTCTGCACTCCTACTCTAAAGGAGATACCCAGAATCCTGTTAACAAGCACCAGGCTAAAGCCAACTTACGTTTTAACAAGGGCTGACTTAAAAGCTTGGCGCTGCGATGAGCAAGAAAACCCTTTCAAACAGAAATGCTGCATTTTAGCAAGAAATCAGTGCTCTGTCAGGACCAACTTGACAAACACCATTATCGGTGGCACACGGAAATAGTTGCAAAGCAGCTGTTAATCAGAGAAACACATCATAGAACGCTGATGCTAGCAGTCGTGAAAAAATGCAAGGGCTAATTATGAAGCCATATATCTCACTAAAGAGGCACTGTGCTCGCGGTTCCAGGCACAGCGCGCGGAGCTGGGTCCTGGGACACCACAGTGCTAAAGCAAGCGTGCTCCCCACAGGACAAGCCTCTTCCCAGCACTGCTCTGGGACCAGGGTGCCCAGCTGGGATCTCACATGGGCTGCTTGCTCTTCCCAAAGGATTGCTCTCCTCAAGGCTGCGCAGAGAAAAGTTGTTAAATGAGAAAAGAAAAAGCCCTCATGTAAAACGGAGCAAAGAAAAAAAATAATACAATTTGAAGGAAGATTCGCAGGAGTCAGAACCAGAAAGAACAAAGGCAAGGAAGAAAGAAGATTCAAACCAAACATGAGATTAAGAACCCAGGACTACAAGAATACAGAATAGCAACCAAAAAAAGGGTAATAACTAAAAAGGAAAAATCCCAGGTGCCCAGAAACTCAGCTGACAGCTGTATGAATGAAATCTAACTCGAAATCAGCGCAAGAGCAACCAGACAGGCGGCACGAACACGAGTTCTCGCCGTGTTTCAGCCACCCCATTTCCACCAGCACGGGAGAGCACGGGCTCCCCGAGGCAGCCGGAGGTGCTCGGGGGCAGCGGGCCCCAGGCAGCCCCGGGGAGCGGAGCGGAGCGGGGAGCAGCGGGGAGCTGCGGGGAGCAGCCCGGGCGGGCGGCAGCGCGGAGCCACGACTCCCCCTAGCCGAGGCGCGGCGGCAGCTCCTGCAGCCGAGCCCAAATTAAGTGTTTTCACTCAGTGGAAATGAAATGTTTTGCAAGATGAAACAGAAAGAAAATTGAGGTTTTAGGTAATTACTAGTTGGCATTTACATATCACAGGCTGGTTCAACACCTATTCATTTTCCTCTTTTATTTTCAATTTTTTAAAATTGCTCATTAAAATGAACACATGACAGGGACAGGGGGAAAAATTACTCTTCCTCTTTTTCCCGAGGACTACAAAATCCAGATCTACTTTAAATACATTTATCTATAATTATCACATACAAAAAAGCCTTACTTAATTTACATTAATAGGGTGACCAAAAAAAAAATTAATAAAAGCCAGAAAAAATGCGAGCTGAGCTGTCTTCGTGCCATCTTGCAGTGCCCGCTCGGTGCCAGGGGCAGCCGCGGGAGCCGAGCCCCCCGCACCCTGCGTGTGCCGGAGCGAAGGCGCTGGGAGCCGCGGGGCTGGGTGCTGCCGGCCCCAGCAGGTGGCTGCCGCTTCCAGACGCCTTCCTGCTGCCCCTCACTGCTCCTGCTATTCTCATCCGAACGAGCGACTGCACACAGTCCCTGCTCTCAGATGCTTTGTTCCAGGAGCCACCCCGCGTTTCCTCCAGCTGTTCGTGAAGGCATGACCTTTCCACCTCCTCTGTTCGCCTTTCCTCGTGTAACCTCACCGATTCCAGGACCTGATCTGCAGCTTGAATGAGACTCGCTGTCTGTCTCAGCGCTCTGGCCTCCCCATGCAGATTCACGTTGTTCATTTAAATAAATATTTCCCATGCAAACCCCTTAATTTTCCTGCACCCTCCAGCTTTTTTAATTTTAACCTTGTGAGAGTCTTATTTAACCCCACAGTGCATTCCAGGATACAATTTGTATGAAAAATGCTACATAAAATAAAGTTTTATTGTATCATATGTTAAGGACATAAAACATCCCTGATAGAAGTGTACAGGAGCTGACATGATAGACTAATATATTTTAAGGTCTATTGTGTAAATATGTATTTAGGGAATTCTAAAGCATGGTATTATTGACCCAAGTCTCTCTTAAAACACAATGATATATGGACTGAAAGCCCTTATGAAAAGTAGCAACTTCGTCTGTGTAGTAGTCACCTTTCAAAGTGAAATATCTCTGCCATCTTCAGTTTTGTCTGATTCAATTTAAAACAGGGTGGACATATTGACAAAATTCCTCTCTTTTTATCAGAAATAATACACATTCAGGTAATACTCACATGGATAAAACTAAAAAGAACAAGAAACCTTCGCACATCCTTTGGAAGAAATATACAATAACGATATTTATATACAGAGAGAGAATGTACTATGCATTCCTTTAATTCTGAAAGGAGCACATCTCCAAATAAGACACTGTAACATCACGCTTAACCCCACACAAACTGTTACAGGCAAGAGATAATGCTGGAAAAACACCTGGTAAGAAATACTAGCAGAAGAGCAAACTCTCTGTCCTAAATTGATAATGCAGCCATAATAAATTTTAACCAATAAGTAGCACAAACATTTTTCCTAGAGTCCAAACATTTCAATTTTTAATTGAAAAGGAAAGATATAATCTCACTTTCAGAGGAAAAATAAACTTTTAAAAATCCCCTTTTGGTACTTCTGCCTAAGCTGAAGTTGCAAGCTTCCTACAATCACCAGAACCACCAAAGAAGGCATTACAGCAAGATGAACGGGGGGGGGGCGCGAGGGAAGATAATGCCTGCAATGCAACGAGCAGCAAATTATTTGAAGTTCTGTTTACATAAAAATGGCAATAACCTCAGTGCCGAACGTACGGGATCACTGCCGGTGATACGGGGACCAGAAGGTCAGTGTCTCAGGTAAGTAGGTAAGGCACCCAGCTTCCAAGGGTGGGTGAGGCCAGTGTGCCATGATCAGGTTAACAAACCGACCCCACAGGTCCTAAGATGCCAGAGAGATGGTGAAAGGCTAAAACTGACTAAAGAGAATGTGAATTTAGAACTTTTCGGGACAGTGCCCACTTCATACATCTTGTTTCTCCCTTCTGACAGAAGGAAGCGTAGGGATCACTGAAGCTCTGTAATGCCAGTGTCAAGTTGTTGAGCTGAATCACTCCAAAGGAATGTAATGACTCAGTGTCCAGGATGCTCACTACAGCAGAACTGTGAGATCATCCTGTGGCTCCACAACTAAAAAAAATGCATGACACGGTCTTCAGGGGAGCAGACAGCAGCATCTCCAGCACCTTTCCCACCTCCCTCCCCATACTGCCACTCCTAAAGAGCTCACTTAGACACCTGTTGAAAGAAACCTCTTTAACCCTATTATTTTCACATGTGCACAAAGACAAAAAACAAGGAAGCAGTAACTTACTACATCTTCATTCTTTTAACTGCGGGACAGACAAGGACTGCTGCAGCTTCATTCACATGCTAGGGAGCTAGAGGATGACTTAAGAATGGGAAGCCTGTGTCACATCTGACAATATGCCTGAGCACTAAAATGGCTGTTGAATGGTAGTCTCCAGAAGGCTACATCAATCAGAGAGAAGCACCAGAACAGGACCATTGTTCAGACTTAGATCCTTCTAATTCCACAGTCAAGAGACTGGCAAATAGTAGTAATACAATGGTTTAGATTTAATGCAGGAGAATTGAAAGTAGATCCCATCTGTAGAAGATGCTAGTAAAGATGTTTCAGACTGAAATAACTCAAACGGACATGAAAAATCAGCAAGCTATTACTCCTTGAACTTGCTATTTCAAAAACCCCATTTAACAGAACCCTGGGAACCCCACTTAACAGCTCCATAGGAAATATAGCTTAGAAATGGAGTGTTTTCCTTTCTGCAATAAAACCCTCAAACTATTAGGGGTGAACTCAGGGGGCTCTGCTGGCATTATTACATGGAAGATCTGAAAGTGAGAATGCATAAGGAGGTACAGGAGAAAAGTACTTGGATCACCAGAATCTAGCAGACAAAAGATTTCATGCTGGAAACATTAAACAAGCTGAAAATTGTGACAGGTGCACAATAAATCATGCAAACCACAGCAGTTGGGAAGCAATAGCAAAAGGAGAAGGGCTTAGAACACTGGAGGACCTTAATGTAAATTTAATATTTTACTTAGAGCTCTTTGGGACAAGGATCGTCCTTTTACCCTGTATTTGTAGAGCGCCTGGTGCGGGTCTGCAACCGGCCTCCTAGTCACTTATTGCAACACAAATAATAAAGACTGAGCAGACCATGCACTTTGTTCCTGCTGTTAATTGCCCCATTAAGGGAAAAAAGTAAGTAAGGGGCAAGGAGTCTGATTGGCCAAGCTGCCTAGTCTACGGGGACCACGAGAGTCATAATTCTATAGATTCACAAGCAGCTGCGTCCCTTGTCTTTGTCCAGGTCTCAACAGAAAGAAGCACACATCACAAAATATCTCCTTCATATGTAGGCACTTGCATGAGTAGTTTCAAAAGCAGCTGAGCTTCCCCGTCACTTCTCAGGATGCTTCCTCTAGAAGAGGAGTGAAACACAAAATAAGGGCAAACACGGGGAACATTTCCACTGTAGCTGCCCAAGCCATTACTATTCTACAAAGAACGAGTTCATGGTCCCATGGGGTCAATTTGGCATTTTTCACGGATGTTACATTCACTGTTTAAAGAAACAAAGCATATAGGTATCAGAAAAATTCAGGGTGCTGCTCCAATACTGCATGTTTGAGTAAGACCCCACCACCCTAAACTAAATTAAAATATCCAAGAGAATTCATTCTGGAGAGAATTATACTCAAGCCAGGGTGCTTCTGCCTAGTTTCTACATGGAAATTTCGTACCAAACCAGGAAGGTCTACAAAATCAGTGAAGGTTCAAAATTGCAGTACTACTGGTTTTTGTTTTCCTTAAACCTTGGCACAGCCAGCACATGTCAGAGACTATCATAATTATACTCTTTATGTGCTGAAAAATTAATAAACAATTACTTCAGGAAAAACGAAAGCAGCTTCTTCCTTGACAAATGCCGCAGACAACATCAGCAGTCTCTCTGAAATCTGGGTCCACAACACAGCAAGGGATCAGCACCCATTTAAGAACGGTCACCTAACCAGGAAATCATGAGAATGGTAAAAAATTCACGATTCCCTGTACAAATAGGTGTGACAGTGAGTGCCTGTGACCCTGATAAATTCTTACTGAAATTTACTCGCAGTCCAAATCTTGACAAAAATCTGCATTCAACTAGTTCTTCCCTAAAACATTAAGGAGTTGGACATGTCCTTCCTTCAGAATCGAAAGGCAACTGAGGTGCACTTACACTGAAAGGCTTCCAATTTTCTTTAAAATACTAAATAAAATTAAATAATTTCCATGCATCCCTTTTTAAGCAGACCCATGCTACTCAGTCCTCTCCCCACTTTAAATCAATGGTAACCCAATTCAAATGCCTTACAGCTCTGTCTGAGAACTAGTGGAGAGATCAACGCTTTTTATCTTAAGGATTATGGATTGCTGCTTGGCTGACTAACGTACCCAACAGCCCATTAGAAATGCCACAAAAGGCTCACTGTTTCTCCTTCCACTCCTCAGATCTGAGAAAGCAGCACATAAACTTCACCCCTCCGTGTTGCAGTTCTTAGCCTGCCTTGCTTCATACTCTAAACACACCAAGATTTATTAACCTTTACAGTAAAAACAAATAAAATAATGATGAAGTAAAAACGCAGTGATGTAAGGGCTGCAGCTAGCACCGTTTATCTGTGGAAATCCAATTAGTGCTCAAGTGGCAGAGATACCTGGAAAAGTGCTCACAATCAAATCAAAAAATGATACAAAAACATTAACCTGATGGCTAAAAACTCCACATTTAAACATTTAAAGTAATAAAGGCGCTTTTATTGAGTATTTTCTATATTTCATTAGGTTCCAAATTGATGAGGAGCCCTAGAGATGCATTTCCTGGGCTTTTGCATCCTTAGACCAAATGCCTGTTGTTGTTGTAAAACAAAAAAAAAGAACAAGTGCTTCTTGCTAGAATGGCAACCTTCCTTCTGCAGCAGCAACCACAGCAACAACTGTATGTGCAGGAAATGCTGGGGAGCACATGAAGATATTCTCAGATCTCACATATTCATTCTGTACTTGCCATGACATGAGCAGAAATATTGCTTGACTTACTTTTCCATTTAAGAGTATCTGGATTTTACCTCTATTGCTGCGTTCTACCAGAACTTCTTCTCTCAAAGCCATTACATCATGGCCCTTTGCTGGAAAATCGACCACACTGATGAGACGGTTGTTGGAAAGACAAGTAGCTCCTGCTCACTTTGGGCAGGACAAGAGCAAACAGTGAGATTAGTCAAGCCCCTCACAGCAGTGTGTTTGAGCAGTGTGCTCAAACTAGGTCTCCTTTGCTAGACCTGCAGGAAAGCATGCAGTGCAATGCCAATGCTCCTTCTGAGGCTTTCTCCTTCTGGATACTGGGGCTCTGCTGCTTTTTGTCAGCACTAAATTCACTTAAATTTTTTAAAAGAGAAATCAGGAGAGAGTCACAGTCAATGAACAGAAGACTGAAGTTCTGAGTAACAATTTTCTTCATCTCTCTAAAACCACAGAGCATGAGATAACCCTTGATAAGACTGGGAGCATCTCATAGAACTTTACCACTGGTTTGCTTGCAGCAAAATGTCAAACTGGCTTCCGGTATCAATTGAGGCATGCTGCTCTTAAGCTTTACACAGAGGAGCTGAGCATACACATTTAGAATAGACTGCATTCAATGCAAAATATAATGCACTGAAATTCCATTCCAGTGTGAATTAATGGAGTTAAAAGAAGCAAATTTCCTCAAACTACACAGAAAGTATAGAAAAATTAAAAGGCCTCATTTCCTTTCTCTCAGCTACTGCAGGATTGTTTCCACCTATTTATTTTTTGTATTTGGTCTATCTATTTTTAAAAGTTCCAAAGCCCTTACTATCTTTCTAGGGAGAAGATTTCATGGCAGATCATTCATTGACAGGATTTTTACCTAACACTAACCCTTAAGATTCTTTTCCTTAATATGAATCCACTACTCAGAAATAAATTTAAGTCTTAATATCATATGAACAGCTCAGATTCTAAGTACCGGGTACCAGAAAAATAGTTATTTCCTGACTTCACTGTTTCGCTGGGCTGTTACTCACACTCACATGTTCATAACTGACTGGCCCTATGCATGGTATTCTCTTTCTGCAGCAAATATTTCTGAATTAGCTTTTAGATGCCTCCGTGTACTGCCTACCTTCAGGGAGCAATTTCTACGTCTCTAACGTCTATGTTTGGTGTGTAGCAAATTATAAAGAGGAATGTGATACCTGGAATTTGCACACTGAAATGTAAAATGTTTAAAATTAAAAATTTAAAAAAAAAAAAAAAACTATACCAAACAGGTTCAACATAGAAATATTTAGATTCCTCTCCTCTCCTTCCCCTGTGAGCAACAAGGATGAGTACTGGGTAAGAATCAGTGGTGAGAGACCTTCGGCTCCTGTTTGGAGTATGAAGAGTCCTGTTTTATTATTCTGCATTTGCATGTGGCAGCAAATGTGTAAATGTTTTAATAATACAAAAAATCCCAATAGAGTGGAGGAGGAGGATATGAAATAAAGAAATACAAGGACATTTACTTTCTTGAGAGTGAGACAGAAAGGAAAAAAGAGAAAGAAGATGACACGATAAGGGACAAAGCAAGCTTTCTGGGATATATCTGGAAAAAACGAGAACAGAAATCATTAGAAAGTCCATAGTGCACCTACAGTGATACAGTGCGGATCAATTCATTTAACACTGCCCTGTACATTTACAGAAAAGTACTTTTGATACAATAAAGGCTCATAAACACACAGAAATTGGGTTAGACCTGTTTCGAATTCCTGCCAAACAATGGTTCAGAAAAATGAAGCTCTATTTTAATTAGCTCGACTCAAGAGTGATTTGATAACAGCAGATGCTGTCTGGATGCTTTCAGCTTGATGGGCTCCACATACATGAACTTAGGAGTGGCTTTGATGCAATTAAATCTCTCTCTCTCCTTTAACATGTGTTAGGCTCTGGAACCAATGGCTCATGTGTACTTAACATCTTGAACTAGAAGGATATTGACACTCTTCCTCGTTCTTCTCCAAATGTGTCATGCTAAAGCAAGGAGAAGAAGGCTTATTTGGGACTTACCCATGCTGTTTCAACAGCGTGAAGACAGAGAAGAAAAGCCATCAACACATTACCCACAACATAATGTTAAGGTCTTAACATTAGATCTGTTTCTACCACAAACCACATTTGCTTACATGTCATTTTTATAGTCTTGGTTAGTCCAGTCAAAAAAACTGCCCTATCAACTTCTGCTTCAACTTGCATTATTTTCTGTAAAAAAACAAGAGGGACTACATAATTTCATTCCTTTATTCCCAGCAGATACCCCACACCAACACACTGTGCCATTACAGTAGGTCCCTTTCAGCCACAGCACCGTTCTCCCACCTACTGTCCACCATTTTCTTTCAGAGACAACTTCTTCCACTCCTGGGAACATCTGTGCACTGACATCTCAGAGAACCCTTTGCCTTTCTGAAGCGATCTAACTACCTCACTCTGTAGCCATAAAGAACAGACATTTGCTAAAGGACACATGCAACATAGGAGCTGCTTCAGTGCGCCGGGGACAAGGCTAATAGGAGGTCTTGATTTGTTAATTATCTGTCAGTTTGTCACAGCTGGGCTGTAAGGAGTGGGTGGGGGGGGGATCTTTCTGCTTGGCTCTATCTTTCTCTAAATGCTGAATTAGGCTGTCAAAACCTTTATCCCACCACAAGAGGCCGTGAAAAGAAGAGCCAGGCTATCCTTCCTCCTCCTCCCAGCAGGATATGCTGTCTCAGTTGTCCTACCCTCCCACCACGCCTCCAGAAATGTATGTGGCATATATAAAGTGACCTTCACACCACCACACCATGCCCAGTTTTGTCAAGGGATATTAGCAGACCTGAGCATGATAAATCAGAGAGGAAACCCCAGTGCCAGGGGAGCAAGCAAGAGGCATTTATCCTGTAAGGAGTCCTAAAGTTGCTACCTGCTTGAATCAGCAGTTTCACAGCAGGGTTTTGGAAGGCAGAGGCTTGGCCCCTGTGAGAGCCGACAGCGAGATATACATGGAGTTACAGAGATAAAGGGGTGGGGCAGTGGCAAGATTCCCTTTCTTCTTACATCTCTGCCCCACATAATCCTCTAAGTAGGGGCAAAAGTTCAGGCTGTGAAATGGGATAATGCATGGAATACCCCCATGGAGACAAAGCTAGAAAAGCAGAAAGCAGGCTGTGATATAGCAGTATTTACTAAAAATGCTTACGCCTCTTAAATCCAGTTAAATGTGGCCGTTAAGCCATGGGAGCCTAGGGAGATCCCCACCCACTCCTCCGTTTTCCCTGCAGGCCACGTCCAGAGCATCCCATCGCTCAAGTCCTCTCCTCAACAGGCCCTGGATTATGAAAAATCCCCTGCAGGAGCTTCCCACATGCATGAGACACACCCCTTTCCTACCACCAGCGATGCTTCTCCCTTTGAGGTGTGGGAGGCTCAAAATGTATTCCAGGTACGCAGGGGCGCTGCCTGCTTGCAATGGGAAAATCAAGGGCATTCAGCTCTGGCTTTATGCAGGTGATCAGAAGCTATCAGGTCACCTGAGCTGGGAAAAATGACCATTAGTATTCCCCTAGTCCACTGCAACATAAAAACAGGTGTTTCAAGTTAACATCCGTTTATTTTACACTGACAACAGCCAAGGAGCACATACACAGAGTCAGTACACAAGTCAGGCTCTCAAAGCAGTTTTCTACGGTGGACCATCTCCTATAGTTTGACAGAACTGGTGCTTCTCTTCTTCGGAGCAGGGGATACCTTAGAAACAGCATTCCATTTTCTAGTGTGATCTGATCCACTTACCAGTATACAGCAAGTCAGCTGTAAGGGTAGAGGAAGAGCTATAGTCTCCTAGCCTCATTATTTACTCCTGAGCAGTAAAACAAACGATACTTTGCTGCACAGACAGTCCTACATTCCCCAGATGGGGACTGCTGAGAACTCCACGGGGGACAAAACAACTGTCTTTATCTTTCATCAGGTAAAGTTAATAGATCCATTTCAGGGAACATTTGCAGATCTCGTCCCTTGAAAATAACATTTGCTAAAGCACTGCTTCTCAAACTTTATGCATGCTTGACTCCCTTTTGCACTCATCTGTCCTGGTGGCTCATTCCACATTCCTCAGCTGAAATGGCAGCAAGTTCCTCCAGGAAAATGAGAGTTAATGGAATAAATGCTAACTCTTCAAACTAGGAGAAACAGAACTCCTGATAGCAATTAAGAGTTGAAAGCTCTTTACTGGCTAGTAACTTGGTGCCTTCCTTTGAAGCCCTTTGCATCCCTTTGGGGGTCATAACCTAAGTGAGAAACAGAGCTTTAAGGAACTCACTATAAAGAGGAGCAGGTGATGATATAGCATTGTTCCCCACCCCACACCTACATAAGAATTTGGAAGCAATTTCCCAGCAGGTTCTGGTGGCTTCAGCCCCTTTGCCTTTAAAAGCTCTGCCTTACAGTGATAGACTCCTGGGTGCTGAGATGATGCTGAGATAAAGACCCGGCAGCATCATCGATAATACAACCAATGCAGCAGTCAGCATTCATTATGCCAAACCACTACAGGGCAAGGCCTGTGTCTCTTAAAACATCTGTCTCTCAATCTTCTGGTCTTTAATAAAATCACCCTCCCAGCCATAGGGTGTAACTGGAATTGTACGTACGCATGTGCATGCAAAAACATAAATGCATAAGGAGAGATTCAAGTCCTCATTAAAAAATGGAATAAATAAGAATCCACCAAGGAATTCTGCCAGAGTCTGATTTCCAGATCTGGTTTTGCTGCATTCTTGCCCACAGCCTGCAGAGTTCTGGGTACCTCCCTATCCTTCTCCAGCTGCACAGTTCTCTTCAAATTCAGACTTCTTGCACCTATAATTACTAGGTGCCCTGTGCCAGGCTCCTTTAATTAACCAACCCAACTCTTCTCCCTTTGGGATCAGACTAAGCTCTTTTTTATTAGTTCCATCATTTCAGCATCTAGGCCTAAGCAGGATAACTTCCACCACTTTGTGAGTGGGACTGTGGGGTACAAATGACCTCCAAAGCACCTGTCCTCTTCCCTGCAGGAGAGGCAAAGAAAGCAAGGCTATGAACCACAGGGATATGGCATGAGGAGCTGCTGCAACACCTTTCAAACCTAATTACATCAGCAAAAATGACACCGCTCAAAATCCTCACGAAAATGCCTCGCGTGAGGGGTCCCTGGTGGGGCAGTTAGGTGCTGCTACAGTCCTGAAGGTGATTCAGTCTGAAAGAATAGCAGAGGCAAGAACAGAACAAAGCCCTTACCTGCTGTTACACTGGAGCCAACCTTATGACTTTCAGGGCTCCAAGAAAGAGAGGAGCATTCCTGGAGAGCACTGCTTCCCTAAGCCTCCCTCTCCCTGGCTGACACTCTTGTACCAGCAGCTGGGATGGAGTCTGAATTACAGGTCCATGCAAAGCCCTGGAAGAACAGGATCCCCACCTTGCTCTTTGTGCTTAAAGACTCCATGTTCCTGTCTCCCAGAAGAACAAGAAGATCAGAGCCCAGATACCGTCCAAACAGTTCTTCCCACCTACCCTGCATGGTACCACGGAAGCATACGGCCTTGCAGCCTCTTGCGGGCAATTTCTATAGCATTTGT
The DNA here is from genome assembly GCA_013399715.1 of Alectura lathami. Taxonomy (NCBI): domain Eukaryota; kingdom Metazoa; phylum Chordata; class Aves; order Galliformes; family Megapodiidae; genus Alectura; species Alectura lathami. The sequence continues at coordinate 607,755 of VXAV01006894.1, read as the reverse complement.
TGGGATTTCACCTCTAGCTGAGACATTACTTGAAGCTGTTTCGCCTCATTCGTAGTCAAACTGCAGCACACATGCAAAAAGGAAATGTCAAAATGTACAGCAGCCTTTCTGGACTATGGGATATTCTGCACGTATGTGTTCACGCACGTGGAGGAAAGAGAATGGGAAGTGAAAAGCACAAGAGCTGGCGAACGTCCTGGGATTTCTTAGGCCAGGCGGTCACTTTAGTTGCACAGCCTGACTTCCCCAGAGAGTTTCTCAAGGAGAAACCAGCCATCGATCTTGGGACACACAACTTCCAGGACCGTTCCTTATCTCAGAACAGCTTCTGCCACGAATTCCTGCATGCGCTTTAATGTTTAAATTATTAAATGCATTAATGTATTTACATTATTCAAGTCTTATGTGCATTTTTCTAAGATAATTTATGTATAAGAGTTTGAATGTCCATGACTGTTAATGTCTACAACCCTTCCTGTTCATTATTGATTCTGGAAGGAAAAAAAAAAAAAGGCAGTGTTTTAATGCCTTATTTTTAATGTATTAAGAGTCTGAATAAGTGCATTCTCTTTTTTCTTTTGTAATTTCATAATTTAAGTAGTGCATTTATTAAACTGACACAGTATGAATTGTGGTGAAGTCTGGCACAGGTCCATGCTGCCAACGCAGCCCAACCGACCATCACGCTATTCTGCAAATCAAGCACAAGCTCAGCTCCTCTTATGCCAGCTTCTACTCCCTACCTGAAATCTGAAGGGACAGAGAGTACAAAGAAGTCTTCTTCAAATACATTTTCTTTGCTATTTACAAGGGTTTTCTCTCTCATTTCCATTTTAAGTCAGTGAAAGTTTTCATACGGTATTGATGATCTGTTTTAATGCAAACCTGTTTTGTCAATGAGCTCTTACATACCACAGCTCAAAAAATGTATTTCTGCAGTACCTTTTAAGCCCAAGAGCTCTAAAGCTCTTCAAAAATCTACAACAACTGTAATCCTGTTGCTTCTACACCACAACTGTGCACACCATAAAAACATTTTTTTATCCTAATAATTTGCCCATAGTTTTATGCTCACAGGGAAATTTTACACAGCAATCAGGTCACCCCCGGTGATGGACAGCAGAGGCTTCTGAAGCAGAATGCAACAACTGTTCAGCAGGCTGGCCATCTCGCATGCCACTTTGGGACAAGAATGCTGTAACAGGCAACAGAAACTGCAAAAAAATCAGCTAACACACAATAGAGCTACCTGCACTCACTCCACCCACACATAAGTGCTGTTGCATGGACATGCACTTTACATATAAATTATGTGTAAATGCCTTAGATGTTTATAGCCAAAAATACTACTTCCAAAGTCCAGCTTTTATTGCCAGACAAATCCACTGCCAGTTGAGCCTGCACAGAGCAACAGTGACACCCGATGGCTTTCCAGCCTAACCCGGGCCAGGCATTCCCTTGGAGAAGCAGCCGGGGGCTTCGTTTCCCTCTCAGCGTGATAGCCCCAACTCAAATCACCTATCAGAACAACTCATCAAGAAGCTGAACTGCACAGAGATAAAACTTGCTGTACGTAGGCACTGTATGCAATTATGAGTGTGTGCCTGAGTTTCACAGTACATTCTGCATAATTACAGCCTTGCCTGGCACAGTTGCCAGTGCGAGCATGAACACACACGCACACACATAATGTATGCACAATATTGTGCATATGGACTTGGGAAAAGACAGAGAACAGCGAAAGTTGCTGGCTGTTGTTTTAAGAGCTGACTCTGCCATTTCTAAGGTTAAGTTTGTGTTTTTTTTGCTACTCATTACCATTCTTTAACTGTTACAATTTATATCAGCATATAATGTTAAATAATTACAGGGAGCGGAGCTCACTCTAGCGAGGATATAAACGCGCTGTGGGATTCTACAGATTTAAACAAATAACACTCACAGCAGGGGGTGAGCAGATGAATTAGCATTAATATCCTGCCTGGGAGATCCCAGTGCAGTGCTATGGCTTAAATACAGATCTTTTCTGTAACAGTCAATATGACAGCTACTAGCAATACAGCCCAGCACACTCACTAGTCAATATAGCAGCTGCAGCTAAAAGAATGCCCTTGTAATAATCCATACAGCAGCCAGTTAAAATAAATAACTTCCCTTTAACAGTCTATATAGCAGCCAACTGCATTAAAACCTTCCCTTTTAAGGTCTATACAACAGTCAGCTAAATGGAAAAATTGGCATCCTTCTCGGCAGTTTCAGAGGGAGTCAGGCGTCAGAGCGGGCAGCACTGAGCTCTCCTCTCCTCTCCCGGGGGCGAGGGGTCCCTCCTGTGCCGTACCGGTGGGGAGTGAGTCCCGCAGAGCTGCCTCACAGCTCACCGTTCAGTTCTACCTTTAAGTCCCCAAAGCAAACACTCCACTGTCTTTCACACACATTACATTCACTTCAAAAAAATAAAGACCAAAACCTATTTCTTTCTGGATCAGAAAAACAAAGCCGGTAGGTCACAGCTGGCCAGGAGGAGCCAGGACATACACCCAAATTTCCTCAGAGGAATGGCAATGAGGCTTTCCCTGACACTTCCACCATTAGAGAAATGCCCCATCTCACACGAAAAGCAGAACCCAAACTTGAACCCTCTGTCTTAAATCAGCCACTGGTGGTTTTTTTTTCCCTCTCTAACAAGAAGCAACAGGCTGAGGTGGGCAAGGAGCGTACCTGCCGTGCACTATGGCACAGCACTTCGTTTTGCAATAACAGTTGCAAAAGATCAAAATATAAATCATGACAATAAACGGCTACAAAGCATTCGAATCTGAAAACCGAACTGGAGGCAAACCCATGGCCACAATAAATTCTGTCAGAAGGCAGAATACAGTTTCTATGTCTGTATAAAAACATACAGTTTTTGTAACTGGGGTCATACTCTGTTCTCATGTATACCGACTCTGTACTGGTGTAACTCCGTTCTTCTGTGATGGAGTGGCTGTAGATTTACACTGCGAGTTAACTGACTTCCAGAACAAACCTGCAGAGTTTCAACAAATTAAAATAACACTTCTTGGGGCAAATTATAAAGTAAAACACCAAACAAACATAAAGCACTTAATACTGGGCTTATAATTTACAAACTGTTGTAAAATAACCAGGAAATGAAACGTGTACATATTGTCACATTTTCCGTACTGCTGAGAGATTTTATCGATAGGGAATTCTGCCACTAAAATATTACATTTGCTGGTTTCCTATAAAAGAAAGGAGAAAGATGACAATTTTGTTAGAAATTGGAATGATAAAGCAGGAATGGCATTTATTCTTTAAAACTCCACAAATTAAAAACATCTGTCTGCTTTCCTTTTGAGAAACCTGTCCCTTTGGGTACATATTAAAAAGCAAAAACATAAACCAGGGACCTATAGTCCCACCAGATGTTTGGCACCTGGAGCCTTTTCATGTAATTGATCAAGAAAAGGAATATTTTTTCAGGTAACAGGAAAAAAAAGCGCTAAAATCTTTCACATTGTCAATGCCCTATTTTATTTTATCTCAGACTTTAAGGGAAGACTGGAGCTACAAACACATTCCAGCTTATAGCCTCCCAAATTAAAAATAAATACACACCACCCCTACTCCAGAAGTCATGGTTTGAAGCTTTGAACATATTTTGCAAAATGACAGTTATTAAAAACAACAAACATGCATAAGAGTGAGTCATCTGGTTTCCAACTTCTGAGTCAAAAGGGGCTGATTCCACACAAACTGAAACCTGGCTCTCCAACTACTTGCATGTTTAACGATTTGTATCTCTGCACCACAGCTTCAGAACAGGATGTGGAAGAAAAGAATGAAAAGGAGATGGGAGAAAGGGGAGGGGAGGGGAAGAGAAAAAACACTTCTTTACTGGTCCCAGTGTCATTGCAAATAAAGACCATGTCAAGATTTAAACCATAATAATGGAAAGGCTATAAAGGTCTCTGCTATAATGTTTCCTCTGATATTCCCTTTCATAAATGCTCTCTTTATGTTGCATGCTTTGCAATAATACATGTAATGTTTGTGAACTAGCCCCGCTGGGGAAGCTGCATCATATGAAGCTTCACAGAATACAGCATTAGAAGCCAGATAACTCATTTCCCAGTTCCCCAACCTCTGTCAGCTACACCTATCTTCTTGAACAGAACGCAGCCAACATGAGGAGACAAGTCATCTAAAGCAACCTCCAGATCTGTTTAGCTGGAAACAGATCTGTATGAACCAACATATGGACACGCAGTACGGAGTTACCTCTTCTTCCAGCGCAATACCTTTCTGGCTTGGGCTGAAAGCCTCTTCCCAGAGCCAGCAAGTACAAACAAGAACCCTGAACTCCGTCACAGCTATGCTGATCGGATCAATAGCATTCCGAGCTTCCTCTTGGCAGTGGCAGAGAGGAATGTCAGTGCCAACAGCATCTGAACAACAGATCCCTGCCAACCCCAGTGCTGCGAGCCTCCTCGTGGCAGTGCATAAACACACGCACACAAGGCAGTGGCTGCAACACCTCTTCCATTTTGCATGTGCAGAGCAAGACCCATTCCCTCCAGGCAGCACACTGTGCTGCACAGGGCTCAGCTCTGCCTTCCCAGAAGGAAGAAGGACTACCAGCAGCCTGAGGCCTCTGTGAGCCTGGCAGAACTACAGAGAAGACCACTACCTCTGTAAGAATTTAGGATCAGAACGGAATGCCATGTGGCATAACAGTGAATTTCCCTAGTGACCCAATACCACTGCTTTGAAACACGATGAGTGCTTGGGTAGCTGACCATCAGAGTGAGGACTAAATCCATCTTTACAAGACTGCGGCACCCTGATGCTGAGAAAGTGCTTGTCAAAAATATAGTGTGGGGGGGTGGGGGGGCTCATCTCAGTCTCAACTGTAATTCTCAATCACCGCACAGAAAGTATTTATATCCTGTTGGCAGCGTGTGTAACCAATGCGACTCTTCGTGTCAGAGCTGTCAATTACAGCCCTGACTTATGAGGAAAGATTAAATGAGCTAAATATGTAGAGCTTGGCTAAGAGATCAGGATGGGGGTGGGGAAAGGAGAAATGATGTGATAACTGTCTGCAAACATCTGAAGGGTGCAGATGCTTAAGGAGGAAAGGAATCGCTTGGGGTGGCACACACAACAAACAGGAGAAGCAAGCTGGAAGGAAGACACAGGAAATTCTCACCGTACAGCAGGGAAGCTCCACTAGAGCAGGATGTGCTCAGCTGCAGAATTGTATCCCGAGGAGTAACATCATCCAGAACTCAACAAAACACTAGGAGTTGTCAGCAGAGAAAAATCCTGCTCTGACCAAGGGGTATAACACGATGTAAAAACGCAGGGCATACTGTGAGCATGGCTGATCATATGAAGTTCTCTCTCCTGCTTCTCTCCAGCTGTAAAGTCCTTTTACTAAAGCACTATGCACATTTTCTTTGCCACTTTTCCAGAAAAGCAATCGTTGAAGTAGCCATGGTGTGTTACGGATTCACAGTTGGAAAGAAGACGTGGTCTGCACAATCAGAGAGAAGAGCTAAGCACACACACAACAGAAGTATTCAGATATTTGGAAGGATTTTTAATTGAAGTAACCTACAGATAAATACAAGAAAAGTGTCCTCTCTAATAAGCTGCTTGAGAGAGAATCTAAGAATTATATCAACTGTCAAATTTCTAGTTTAGCAAACCTTGCTTCTGAAGGTGTTGGCATCAGAAGTATGTGAAGGATGTACTCCTATGCATCAAAGCTGGGGAAAGTTCTTTCAAGTTCTTGAATAAATCATTCTGCCTTTTGTGCCTCAGCTACCATACTTTAATGTGACGAAGATGCAATGCATTCAGTGCTCTGAGGCACCACACAGACGCTGTAGACATTGCAAATGTTTCTTACTGCATGATCTGCTAGGTAAAAGGAGGAGGAAGCCAAGAAATTAAGAAAGTTATCACGTGTAAGCAGCTATAATCTCATGAGAGTCACTGGCTGTCACAAGACTAACTCTTTTTGATTGCAGTAACAATGACATAGCATCTGGATAAGGGCAAAAAAGGAGTCCAACTGCTCAGTGGTATTAGAGGAGAGGAATTAAGAATCTCTGGCAACACTCTCCAGGTTAGGAATTTAATAACATGGAGTCAAGAGGCACTTTAAAGAACAAGTCTCCTACATAAAGTTATTTCAAGAAGCTAAAAAGGCAGACACTCCTGTGAAGTTCTTAAGCTGGTCGCTCCTCTCCCTAAGCACAAAAACTATGGGCAATTGCTGCCCTCTACAAGCTGCTCTGCACATAGCATATTTTCCACACATGTAGCTGAGATTATAATATTATCTCCCCTCAATCCCATAACCCATCGTTACCACAGTGCACACAGTGCAGGCACCTCCTTGCTGTGAGCTGCCACCTGTCTGAAATTAGCAGGTCCCCCTTCCAACAGCTGGGGTGCAAGCAGCGTGCTCCCAACCTTCCTGAGCAGGCGAAGAGCTGGGCTGCCAACCAACGCAGAGCAACCGGCTGGCAGCAAAGCAGAGCATGATCTGTAAAGCGTTCCTTGTAGGTGCAGCATGTTTACACCTCCAAAATATCAGGTGAGCACAAAGAGAAAAGTGAAATTCATTTTTCTCAAGGGTAAACATCAAGCAATGTTAAATATTTCCTAAGTGGGTGCCAGCATTTTTAGAGTATTACTTAGAGTATTACAACTATTTGAAAAACATCTTCAAAGTCTTCTGAGCAGTAATATTGGTTTCTCTGAAAAGCATTTTGAGAATTGTTTTCTGAACTTTCTTCCGCACAAGTGCAGAAAAGAGACTACAAACTGCTAACCCACCACACTGGCCCTAAATTGTCTAACTGTAAGCTCTCAGGGACAGGCAAAGCCATGGTTACACTTTGTACAGCCTGATAGGGTCTTAACCTGCTTTGGCCTGTACCTACTGCAAGTATGTAAGTGTCATACGTTAGCATACAATGCTACAGTAGAAATTACATCCCAAACTATTACACTTAAACCTCTTTTAAAATGGGGATTCAAAGGAATTCCAAGGAAACTTTCCCACTGACCTCAGACAGGCAATTTAACTTGATGTGACAGTGTTCCTTTAACTATGCTCTGTAAGTAAATTTGCATCTGCATGTTTTGCACATATAATGTATTTGTCTAAATCAACAAAGCAAAAGGAATTGACAGATTAAGGGAGTACATTTTGCATGAACAACAAAAGAAGTCTACAAAGACTCAGTAGTAAAAGACAAAAAAGGCAAAAATACACAGCCACCTCCACCAACTTATCAGAAGGTCAAATACAACAGAGGTCTCCTTACTCAATAAGATTTTTTTTTTTTTTCCAGCAAACCAAAGGATGTTGTGTAAGGAAGTCACACACTTCAGGCTCCCTGCACCTGGCCCTGTAAAGCTGAAATCTGCACAGCAATTGCCCTCCACAGCCTGATGGAATTATCCTCCAACGCTGGGAATCCACATTCAGGAACTCCCCAAACAAACGGAAGCATTATCACACCATTAGGGTTACTGCCTGCACAGGAGGTCACAAAGCTGATAGTCTCTCTCTCCCTCCTGCTGACAGTGGTAAATTATCCTGACTAATGTTTCGCTGGGGGCTATAAGTTAGTTGCCTACTGACTCTGGCTGTCTGGAAATCCCCTCTGGATAGATTTACTTTTAGAGAATTATTCAGTGTAGGCCACCACTCTGAACAAACCCATTGTGGCAGACAGAAAATTTGTACAGTAAACAGGTATAAATCTTGTCTTAAACAATAAAGGGTGGGAAAATGGAAAGCACAAGTGTGATAAGGATTGTCCCTCCAGAGCACTCTGTCCCCCAGATCATCTCTGGAAACAAAAATCCTTCTGAAAAAAAATTACTACAGATCTAGACTAGGATGTTTAAAATAAAGCATAAAGACTACACGGTATCCCTAGTGTAAGAGTGGGCTCCAGAAACTCGAGTGCAAGTTTTTCAGTGAAATACCTTTCATGTCTTCATTTGAAGAAAGAATTTTAGGCAGAAGAGAATCTTAAAAAATTCCCTTGTACTTGTTTTCTATAGGGTTTGATCGAGCAGAAAGACAGCATCTATTACTTTATAAGGAGAGAGATATGGATTCACAATGTGCCCAACGATTTCTTCATCAAAAATGGATTTCAAATCCTCTTATTAGCCCCAGTGAGCACTCTCATATCTTATGGCACAATTGTGTAACCTTTCCTCATTCCCCCATTTTGTTCACAAGAATAAAGACAACAAATTCGACACTAATTGCTATAAAGGCAGCAGTAATTCTTGCTACCTTGTACTTTTGACAGCCTGTAAAAAAATAAAAAGGGAATAAAATGTCCACATTTCAGTGCGAACTACTATAATCTGCAATAAGAAACAGAAACAGCACATGCTAACAATAAAAGTAAAAAAAAATATAATAATTCTGCAAAAGAGAATACTCTGCTCTTTACACCATGATCCAGGGATTTTGCAACTCAGTAACAAACCAAGAGAGTGATTTACATTTGCAACCAGTATTTTCGTATTTACAACTAGCACTTCTTAGAGCACCAGCAAGGAGAATGAGTATGTTTTGTGGCAGAAAAGAAAATAATAATAATAATAAAAAAAAAAAANAAAAAAAAAAAAAAAAAAAAAAAAAAAAAAAAAAACAAGCAGCATGTGGGAAGACCTCACTCACAAGTTCTGCTCCCTTAGGTTTTTCTCACAGCCCAGGCATGGTAGAGGCTTTCACAAGATTACCTTCACAGCTTTAATTTAGACTGCAGTAGAAATTGGGCAAAAAGCAAATGCCAACAGCAAACATATTCAAGCTATTGAAAGCATCTCAAAAGCAGCACAGTATGTTTAAAGAGCTGCAAGACGCTGCTACGGAGAGTCAAAACCATCTAAAAATCAGCAGAAAAGATGGTCATTACACTAAAGAGCAAGAGAGAATTTAGACCAAAGAGCAAAGATTCAAGAAGAAAAGGCAATCTCCTAATGTTGTAACCTCACAGAAAGGGGTTTTGTCCAATAGTTACATATTTTACACATCCCAGGACTCTGCTTCAAGTAGCTGCCAAAACACAACCCTATTCCAATTCCACAAGTGCTCAGAGGATTATCGGAGGTGGCTGCACATACAAAAGCTGGGGGTAGCAGAAAGGGATGCAGCAACGTTCACTGATAAGCTGGACTCAAGGAGAAGCTGATCCTGCACTGACGATGACAAACGTGGCTGTAAACAGCAGCGGAGCGAGATGCTGACACTCTGCTAACACAAGGTTACACTTCCCACTATGGAGCTACACGGCAAATTTTAATGGGCCAAGACCGACAGCTAGGGAAATGAGTGTCCGCTCTCTACGGCAAAAATTATAGCTTCGCCCATCCCCCTCCAACTCATTCTCCACTGTCAGTACTGTAACACAATGACCTCTCATTAGGGAGTATTTTTCAGTCGGGACAGTTTATTGTAAGGACACTGGATAACTCAGGGGATTAATGGCACGGACTCAGAGCCCCTTATCTCCAGCTTGGTAGTTTGAAACGACACTCACCACGAGCGAGCTCCAGAAAGAGCCACGCAGCAGCAGTTAGGAGTGTGACAGGAGTGTGCAGGGCTCCATTCTGAAGGCCTCAGTAGGGCAATAAATCTCAGTGAGGCATGCTCTGAACACCCAAAATGCAGGACACAGTAAGATGTGTCGAACGGCATCTGGTTATGTGATCTCAGAGAACACTGAAGTCCTCTTGTAAATAACTAGAGATCACTGCTTTTCCTGGATTCCTCTCGAAAGCTGCAGGCTACAGGGTACGTAGAAGACTGTGCCACCAAGCACAGAGCAGAGGGTTTCTAGCACCGCGCAGGATACACCACTCATTCCAACCACAAATGTGATACAAAACAGCTTGAGCCTATCACGACATCTGCTGACACAGCATCAGATGCTTCCATTCCACTGCTTTCTCACACTTGTGCATAACACCACTGATACGTTCAGCACAGGGCTCAACTTTACAAAACACCGAGTCCTTTCAGCCACCAGTTAAGTCAAATAAGGCATGAGGGGTACAGGACAGAATTTGCTCGTGAGACGCCTTTCCCCCTCGTGTCAGAAAACATATTCTTCCTCAACTGCTTAACACCAGCCTTGAAGTCAGCGACAATCTGCCTGAGCGCATGGCTTTCCCATATGGAGCCCTCTGCTGGACCCGTGCCATGGTTTGTTCTGGCGTTTCCGTAAACATTTTTATGACACGGCACCATGTGCCTACAAGGCCGCTCCGCGGACCCAGATCTGCTGCACGCGTTGGAAGGCAGCGTGCATGATCCTGGCTACGGAGAAGCCACAGCAGCGTGGTGGAAGTCAGGTCATCTGGCTGACAGAACTGCACCGCTCGTTTAATGAGGCTTCTACAGATACTCAGCTGGAAACAATACTGACTCCCAAGCAAACGTGACAGAGGCTGTGAGAGCTTAATATAAAAGACAAATAATGAAAAAATAAAGAGAAAGACTCCACCTTTCAAAGGGCTCTAATTAGCTCACATGCAAGACTCACCATTGTGAGAGTAAAGTTTACTCTGCAGTTCTTTACATTTATAAATATTTGTACATGCACGCAAATATATATCTACACAGAAAGACACACAGCTGCTATGAGCTTCCTCTGAGCAATTCTTCAGTTGCATATACAGTAAGAAATTAATTAAATCAAAGGTAATCCTAGAATCTGCCTTGAGAAAGAAAATGCTCCACTGACCAGCACAGGCTGGGATGATCTGCTGCCAGCTATGGGCTTCCCTGGGGGGGGAGGAAAAAACAAAACACTGAACTCATCACAAAGCTGGTGTGCTACCACTGCCAGTAACAACTTCAAGTAATCTCACGCACAGATGTCTATGCAGTTAAGAGATCACACGGCGTTACCAGGGTAGGGAGATTTTCAGTGCAGAGCGGAACAGAATTCATGAACAGCCCTCTCATCAGATGTTTTAACTGACCCTTCCCAGTTCATAGTCTTTACTCACATCTCCCTCCTTTAAAAATTTTCCCCCGCATTCTCCAGATAAAGAGTTACAAGGTAAAAATATGTTGACATGACCTGTGCTATGCCATCATGGAGTGTACTTGTCTTCTTCGCACAGCAAACAGCCTGTCTTTACCATAACCAGCAAATGAAAGGCAGAGAAGAATGAGAGGATGATATGTTCGGGACAAAAAGAAGGGCTAAGATTTTTGGCAAGGTTTTGACTGAGTTATAGAGAGCTGAAGAACACGGAATACAAAGAAAAAGAAGGTTACGAAAGAAATTACTGCAGCTCAGGAGACTGGTGGCTCACTTCCCAGGCTGCGTCACCATAAAAACAAAACAGGGTTCTCTTAGTTCTCCTCATACAAAAACAAAATCATAGAGCTCTTTCCAAAACAGTTCTAGAGTCAAAACACTGGATCACATGCACTGCCAGCTGCCAGACACTTCTAAGCTAACTCTAAGTGTATCTGAAAATAAAGACAGCTTGAGTGAGGTCTCTGAGCAGCAGAGGTTATTTTATTGCGCAACTGCCCTAAGAATCTCAGTTCAAATTATGCTGCACAGGTTCTTCTTCAGACTCTTTACTAAATAAGCACTCATTTAGGACAGATGGTCCCTGCTCAATGACAACCTGGTGCTTGGATAAACTCAGAGACCTAGGTGACCCATGTCTATCCCACTGGAAAGACAGAAGGTGATGGCTACAGGTCAGAACACAGGGGTCAACAGCATGGCAACATCAGGCACTGCTCAGCTTTTTCACAAAACATCAACTCCTTAGAAAAGGGAAAAAAAAAAAAAAAAAGAAAAAGCATGCAAAATGCTGCAGCAAAGAGAACAACTCATACATATTATATTATTATCAAGAAATTGTATGCTGCTTCTAGAAGAACTTACCAGTGGCTCCCGAGATGCTGCATTCTCAGTGGCAGGGCAGGAGCCAGGCTGTAAAACGAAAAGAAGAGTGAGGTTACATCGCCACCCGATGGACACAATCAGAAATGCTTGTCTGTTAAGGGCACATTATACGAGCCCGATTTGGGCAGACACACTTGTTTCTGCCATCAGTAGCAGTTCAGTGTTGAACTGAAGACAAAAAGGTCGTGATTAAAGAGAAAATTAGCTCCAGCAGGCTCCACTGAAACATAATTCAGAGAGTGCCCAGGGAGCCAGCAGGTAAGAGCCAGAGACCAGAGCGAACAGAAACGTTCACCTAGCACAACTTCTGAATGGTGCAGAGAACAAACACAGCATCACACCGGGACTCCCTCCGCTAAACTCTTGGCTGCAATGCCTGTCACACTGCACGGCACAGGACAGGGCATTTTCATCATCTATGAAGTGAGGATAACAACCCGTCTGTCTTTAAGGGACCTGAGGAGCACCTGACGTCTGCACAGATCTTTGAGATAGTGAAAGAAAGATATGGCAGAGAAGCAGCCCGAAGTGTTGCTACTGATGTGGATGCAAAGGTACCTTGCTCTAATTCCATGGTTCTTTTCCTCCTCTGTAGGACTAAACACTGAGCATCTCCCATCTCCATGACCCTGTAATGCACCCTTTGTTTTCTGCACTGCTCTTCAGAGGATTTCAAAGCAGTTATGATTTAACGATGGCTCACAGCACCTCAGCAACACCACTGCCATCCTTGTTTCCCACAAAACCAGAGCACGTAGTTTCAGGGCAGATGCTGAACTCTTTGCCTTCTGCACTAGGAAAGGGTGGTACACAGCAGGAAAAGTGAAGCTGCTTAATTTAGGCTGGACTAGACTTAAAATTCAGGAGCTTCCACTCTCCAAGCATAACAAAAGCAAAGTCTGATCACTGTCACTATCAGCTCTCCCAAAGTGCAGACACTTCAGTTTTAGCATAGAATAAACTTATTCTGGTCAACCATCTACTTCCTAATGGGATTTGCGTGATGTTCAGATGGCCTAAACGATATTGCCTGCACTATGGTTTTTTCTTAGCAGAGCTGACATACTGATTACCTCAATCGGTAAGTAAAAAAGTGTAACTCTGCTGGTGAAGAAGACACATTTTGAGGCTCAGTTAGAGAAAGGAGATCCTATTCACTGAGTATAGTGAAAACTAAAACTTTCTAGTGATACCATAAAGTCATTAAGTGATTTCTTGTCCTCCAACTGCATGCACTTTCATGCAGTATGTCACACTTCCAAAGCAGCTCAGGATTTTTTTCCATCTACAAAATACTCAGAAAATACAGACAGAAATAAGTAGTTGCCACAAGAGGGTGCCACTAACTCAAATTCACTGCAACTCAGCTGCCTCCAGATACTATACATGCATCATTACCAGGGCCCAGCGAGATCTCACAGCTAGGCAGCACTTCCCTAGAGGCCCTCAGTCCCTTCATGTGGAGCCACCTTCAGTTCTGGCAGCCCTCTGTACATCTCCTAAAATTTTCAGCCAAACAATGGATATCACAGTCCAGAGACCAAACATCCTACACCATAAACCATCTTTTTTTCTTTAGATGCACACAGCAGAAAATCCTGAGGCTACACACTCAAGAGCTACAGGCAAGACAGGAGGAAAATTTACTTTTATATTGCCTAGGGATGCAACTAGAGAAGTCAGTCTCTGCAGCAAGAAACCAGGCACCTTAGAAATCTGCTTTAATTGTTTCCTTACATGAAGGCAAAGCACAGCTAGATGGCAAACTCGGCCCAAAGCGACTATAATGGAGCTTTGGAAGGAACACAGGGAAGATCTGGGCCTTTGTATTCCTCTTGCTTCCCCACTAAATGACAGCTAAGCGCATCACCACGTATAAAAGGAGTTAGAACACTAATGCATTCTGTTCACGTTGTCACCTTTCCTTTCTCAGTGTCTTAAACTTGTGTGCAGTCTGTCTTCAGCAAAAACAAAAATTACAAAACAAAAGAATTCTGCACACAGAATCCCCTCTTTCCTACCTCAGTGGCCACACTGCCATTTTGGTACCAAGTCCAGTTCCGCCGCTGACTGCCACAGCTCCAAGCCTTTTACGGCACCCACAGAGCAACCACCTTCCGACTACCAGGCTACAGGATTCACGGCTTCTGCGTGCAGTTACAGGTAACCAGGTATCAACCAAGCAGCTTGGAAAAATTTAGACAGGGCCGCCGTCTAAATCACCTGCCAAATACTGCTACAGAACTGCAGTTTCTCTAACACTGGGATTCACAGTTAAATGCTGCAGGGGGGAACTGGGCTGCTGGCTGGCTGGGCCAGCACTCCCCAGGGTATTGTCAAGGTATCCAGCACCAAAGAAATGCTGATTGCCAAGCAAAGTCTGAAACTGGTGGCTCTGTTCACAAGCCATACTGTCCTCTTGTTCCCTCCTTACTTTGATTACTAGGAATAGCCACAAAGAGGTGGGCTCTTTTCTTCTGTTTGTTTTTTAGCGAAGACATTGCTAAAAGACCCAAGGAACATGATTTCTAAACAAAATGAATTATTTTTAAATCTCTGGTAGAACTGTTCATTGCCTTTAGAGTATAATTCCATCTATGTCAATGATTTCATTTGAGCTGCAGCACCACCCCCCAGAAAGCCTGAAGCAGTGTATTAATTCATGAGAATGAGAAAATGAAACTAAGCAAAACAGACAGAAAGGCAAAAGCTATCTGACACTCTCTTTCCAGCATCCAAACTAACTAGATTTGTAATAGAAAATGAGAGGATCCAATCATAAACATGTTAAGCAAGACAGTGCTACTACTCACAGCATTGTGCTGACCGTCTGACAATAAACAAAAAGCTCTTTAAATGTTTAATGTGTAATAAGGACTTCTTACACCCATTGATACCAGTGTCAAAGCTGCAGCGGTTGCAAAAGAGGAGTTGTATTTGTTACCCAGCAGACTAACAGATTTCCATTATTCTGTTTTATAGCAAAGTTGCCCCCTTAAGAAATCATCTGTTGTGCTATATATCCTTTAATCACAGATTACAACTTTTTTTTTTTTTTTTTCCCCTAGCTAAAAATGCAAGATTCTCTCAAATCCCACCCAACCTAAGAGAATTTGAGTGCACTGAACACTTCTGAGCTGCAGTTCTGGATGAGGACATGCAACCAACACCAAGAGACACTGAGAGGTGAGCAGGCACTGACAGCTCTGGGCAGAACAACTCTTCTGTCCCACACAAGCACACACTGTGGGGAAGGAGAAAATTCACCACACAAACAGGACTGCCCCTGGTGTGTGCGAGCGTGGCTATCCTGCAGCTGAACCCCACAGGCACCACCCGCACCTGAAGGAAGGCAGAATGCCAGAGGAGCCCCATACACCAGCCCTGCCTCTAAGGAAGTCGTGACAGGCCAGGAGACACAAGGGGCACAAATAATTTGCTATTGCCTGAGAGTCCCGAATTTTTGCATACGATGTTACAGCATCCAGCAAGGCAGCAGTTGGTTAACTGACCATGTTAATATGGCATTATGCGAACTGGATTGTTTCTCAGACAATCACATTTGCCAAATAACCAGATTTCTTTATCAAAAACCTACAGCCAGCTGCCTCATAGACTGCCCTAGTGGCTTACAGATCAGTCTGAGGTTGTTTCAAGTTTCCTCTTGCTGAAAGTGTTTACCCAGGGCACAAGGAACAGATTGCAATGCCTGCACCTAAAGCTACTACTGATGAAAGCACGTGGCCAATGCAGAGCACCCCAGCAAGCCGACTGCCAGCTTGGTAACAGGGCCTTTCACAGCCTAGATTTGTACTGGTCAGAGTACAGGCTTTATGTAATTTATTTCCATCTCCGTTTAATTCAGCACTCCTCCCCACAAACTTAACCTCCTCAGTCCAAAATCAAGTATTGACAGAGGTGCACTCAAATAGGATAGGTCTGAATGATTGCACACACAAGTGAAGCAGGCCTTGCTCCATTTTCCTCCCTGTTGCTCTTACAGACAGAGCTTTCATTTTCTGTCCACTGCTGGAAAAAGCCCTTCTGTGGCCACCTCAAGGCAGATTTTACAGATTTCCACCGGTATCACACAGCATTCTGTCAGAGACAGTGGTGAGATGAGTGAGCTGCCAGGAGGTCACTAAGTCTGAGGCCGGCTGAGTTTGCAGTGACACCGGAGTTACGCTACTGACACTGCCCCTGGCCATGGCAGGAGGTGGAAGCAGGTGGCCTTCAAGGGTCCGCTCTAACCAAACCTTCTGGAGATCAGCAAGCCAGCGCCACTGGCTGGAAGCCTACACTCTATGCAACTACATCACGCTTCCATTTTCCCCCCTGGTTTCCATATTCACTTCAGCTCCCAGTTTATAAAAATCCGATGTTTACAGCACTTCCTCAGCACGCACTCAAGCCAGCGAGCCCGTACATCTCTTCACGCTCCACACTCACTCTTTGACAGTGTCCACACTACGCCTGTCATTGCTCTGCCCTTCTGTGCCATTGGTTCAAGGATTTTTCTCCCTCGCTGTTGCAGGGCAGAAACATTTTGCCTAGCTGGCACCGCGCCTCAGGTCAAAACCCAGCTGACACACACGCTGCCTCCCTTCTCTCTGACCGTTTTTTTTTTTTT
>VXAV01006894.1:554534-569871 GCA_013399715.1 Alectura lathami | reverse complement strand
GGGGGGATCGAAAGGAAGGGGGGCTGCGAAACACGGCACAGCTGCCCCAGGCCCTGGGGAGCAGCACGGCTGGCCTCTGCTGGCACGGGGGAGGCTTCCTCGGCCGCCAAAGCCGCAGCGGGGAGGCAGGCCCGACCGTACGCTTGGGGCGCGTACAAACCGGCGAAATCTGGCAGCAAGCACCTAGCCCGGGGGTTTGCGGGTGGCTGGGTGCTGTGCAACTTTTGTTTCCTCTCTCCTTTAATTGAACAGCATTAATTGCCTAAACACCACTGTTGGAAAATCTTCCCCAGCTGCCATCAAGGCCTCAGGCACGACGGCGAGGAGCTCGGCTTCGGGGTGTCCTGCGGCAGGGCAAGGACAGCTGAGGAACGCTGCCCGTCTGCACCCAGCGCCTCTGGCTCAGGGGAGAAGCTGCTTTCATGCCTGCATTCCAGGACCAGGGGATGCAGCACCACAGCAATGCTACACATGAAGCCCAGCGCTCGCTCTCTATCAAGGGGCACCGAGCAGGAAGACGGGCAGCAGGCGCGGCCCTCGCGCACCTCACTTGGGCTCCACAAGCGAGCTGCTTGGCCGGAGCAGCCACGGGGCTGGCAGAAGAGCAGCAGAACAAGCTGCTCGACTGCCTGGCTCAGAAACCAGGGAGGAGAAAGCAAGACATCCACGATGGCTTCCCAGAGACAGACCAGATGGAGCCAGCAGCCCTTTCATCACAGCCTTTTGCCATCCTGAGGCGGTTTTACAGCTGCGGTTGCACACAGGTGATGGAAAGCAAGTGCTGGCCCACTTCTGTGGGCCCATCTCCTCCCTGCAGCTAGGAAGACTCACAGGATTCAGGGTGTCTCCTCATCCCCAGAGCTGTCACCTCGCATGTGGCTGTTCTGTTTGGGTGGCTGGATTTCATTTTCTTCCTGTCGTTCTTAACAGCCATCCTTAGATAAGCATGTTCAGCACTAGTAGCACTATTACAGCCTTATTTTACCTTTGGAACAAGAACATGTTTTGAAAGCATCTCAAAGCTACTTAGAAATGCTGCAAAACATACCAGAGGGAGGAGGATGACGAAGGATGAGGAGAGCCTCATCTTTCTCAAGAAGAGCTGAGACAAATTTCTTTCCACAGAAACATAAGCTTGCTCAGGACAGATTTTGAAAACAAATAATAAATTAAGATACCAGTGATTGAGTCGTCATAAAAGGAGCACGTTATACCTGCTAATGCACTGGTTGTACCTTTATTGTTTCACCTCGTTCACTAACAGTTCAGTGGTGCAAGGTTACCATACACAGTTAGATAATATCTGCATTGCACACCTAAGGCTATACAGCAAATGGATCAGAATTAGTACAAATACATGAACTATATTTACATTTTGTATACTTGAGCTCCAAACATCAGATATTTACAAAATAAAATATGAAAATGAAAATCTGAAATTAATGTACAGTGTTGCTGATGCACTCCTTCGCTGGGATGAAATCAGTTTGCAAAGAGATTTGTTCAAGAAGGCCACTTATACAGCGTATACCTTGTATACCTTGTGTACAGAGAGGTTCAACAGAGAAATGGGAACCGCAGTTAAAAAAAAAAAAAAAATGTATTTCAGTGCAACAGCATGCCTAATGTCCAAAGTCAAGAACATTAATCAACTGCACATGAAGTATGAACAAGCAGAGTGGGAAATTAAAAACTGATCCTGGGAAGTGCTGATCATCCAAGACCCCCTCTGCTTCTTGTCCTTGGTTTCAATGCGAGCAAGAGGCAGATCAGTACTACGCTCAGGATCGGGCCATGAAGTTGGCAACACTACGAGTTGAAGAGTTACAGCCTCCACACCCTCAGTTTTCTGCATACGTGTCCGAGCCTGTTAATTTAAAAACTGTTCCAATTGACATTGGACATAGCCATCTGGTTAGTGTTGGACTAGTTTTCATCTCAAATACTTAAACGCATAAATGGCCTTCTGAACAAAAAGATCTCAGTCCTGCTCTTGAACACCTGATGTTTTTAAACAAGGAAGCACAAAAGTAATACATTCCTGCTACATATAGTACAGTTCAGACCACATATTGGAGTTACTAACCACAATGAAGAGATGCAACACACACGTTAGAGACCCATTTTCAAGTACATTCAGCAAACCGTTCCAGAGCAGCATTAGTATCCTTCCTTCGAGCAGCAGGTGAACAACTGCATTTTCAACAGAAACACCACCACAGAATCAACTAACACAAACTAAGGCTGTGTAAGAGTACCAGAAAGATGCAAATGCATAGGCAGTATTAGCTGAGAGTACCAACAGGTGTTATTCCAAAGCTAATCCTCTTTCTTATCTAATGTGCAATTAATTACAGATGTATAAATATACAATACATTACATAAAATTAAATCCCTGTAAATTAGATAACAAGCAGCAAAAGGTAAAGTCTTTGCTTTGAAATACCTTGCTAACCAGTAACAAGAACTATTACACACTAGTAAAAAAAAAAAAAAAAAAAAAAAAACACACAACAAAGAAACCACACCTTTCTCATTGGTTTGGAAATAATATTACCTTCCCTTCTGCATCCCAGAATAGAGGAATCTTCTTTCTTTCAAAAGGTACTTAAAGTGCATTTCTAAAATACAGTATAGAAGGTTCAGTTTAAAAAATATCCAGGAAGCTCCATCACAAATGACACGGTTTTCATCGGACCAAAAGTTAACCTTCTCCTCCTCCTTACTCAGGAGCACAAAAAAACCCAAACTGCGGCACAGTTCCGCTCTCGGTTCTCTCTAAGAAGTGCCATCCAAGTTCACTACCAGCGCTGCTGCTCAGTGGGCTGGCAGGCCCACAGCACGCCGCCTCGCCTCCAGTGGCTGGGTCCTGAGAGCTGTCTGACTCCAGGACTTCACAAGCATGCGGCAGGCAACCAAGAGTGGGTTTTTAAATGTCAAGAGAAGGCAGCTTAGCACATTTTCCCTTCTTGCTCTAACAGAAATTTTCAACTTGTTGGGCTAGATCAAAAAAGCTTTGGAGTGATCAGAATTTTTTTTTTTTTTTGGTCTTTCCTGTTAAAGAAAATTTGAATTGTTTTCAGTTGTCCAGTTTTAAGTAGGGAAACCAGCATCTTAGTAACTGGTGAAAAACAGTGTGCCTGTATGTCAGACCCAGTAACAGTAATGCCCACTTGAACTCCACATAAGAATTGATTTTGTCACAGATTATGCAGTTTAAGAGATAGCAATGTTTAAAAATAGAATTTTGATCTTCTGATGGCCTGTTATCCATACAGATATCAAGTCATCAGAAGCTGCTTGGAGTCTTTCAATATAAGACACTTATGCAACACAACTGTAACATTTCCAGCCCTGTATAAAATAAGCATCTGTCTCTTCTGTTTTCAGAGGAAGATCCGTTAATCGTGTTTCTATGCAAAGCCTATTTATCCATGGTTCATTTTCTGGCTTATCCAAAGCAAAGACTTAGCAAACTAGGTTTTTTCTTTTTTCTAGATTAAAAAAAAAAAAAAATTTTTTTTTTTTAAATCTTTCAGTGCATCACATAATACCACCACTTAAACTGCTAGCCCTCCTCAGACTGGTTCCACTTTCATCACAAACAGCAGTGATGGTGGCAGCAACAACTTAGTGCTTAAAATTAATCTAATTCATTCTTAATACATCTTGAGATCAGCTTAGCTCCAGCCTGGAGAGCCTTCTTCCAGCACTAGCAGTCTTACTTATTCACACACGGGCAGTGCATATCAACCATTGCATAACACAGAACTATCTGCACTGTATTAAGAGTCACACACAATTAAACAAGACAAAACCAGAAGAAAAAAAACTCTATTATGTTCCTGGGTCTCCAGGACACACACTTACTAGGGGTTCCAGTTCTGAAATAGATCTGAGGACCATAGGAGACAGGATGAGCACATGATTTATCTCGAATACTAGACTGAAATATGTAAGGATGTGTCCTAGCAGTGTCAGACTCCATCTCCCTGCTCCTTTCCCAACCATGCTTTTAGGAAGTGCCATTACGCATTGCACTCTGTTGAATGAAAAAACCAAACCATAAAGCTGAGAACAATCGCTCAGCTGATGACAGTCCCACATATACTTTTGGCCACAGAACTCCCAAGGCATGGTGTGACCTGGCGATGAGTGATCTGAATTAAAATGACCTTCCTGAGCTGGAGTCAAGTTTTTTTTTTCTAGATGTGCCCACAGTAACGGTGGAACAAACCCCTTTCATCCCTACCCAAGAGGTAGGAACCCCAGGATGAAATCCCTGTACGTTCCCCCAGGATCACAGCTAGCCCTGTCGGCGCCCAAAGTCAGTCAAGAAACTATACAGTAGCAGTCTGAAACACAGTTTAGAAGAAAAAAAAAAGAAAAAAAAGCCTCCAACCTCCCTGAAAACCTAACTAAGAAAGATGAGTTCACTTCTCAGAAAGGAAACTCATTCTGCCTTCCTTTCTTGGGGCAAGGAGCAAAGCTTTGCCCACAAGAACTTCCACCATAGGTCAGGAACTAACGCCACCCAGCTGATCTCCAAGGAGCCAACTGTTACACCCCACTGACCAGGACCAGGGTCTACATGACTCAGGAAGGATTATTTCTGGAATTAATAATAGCTAGGGGGAGGTTAACCGATGAGAACTGCAGCAGGTAGATCAAGAGACGTTCAGTGGTTACTCCAAAAGGAAGTGAAAGTGTCCTGCTGTTCCCTGAAGAATACTGCAAGTGTGAGGTCTAGAAAGCATTTTGTAGACAGAGAACACTGTCCCCGTGGACAGAGGGGGCTGGCAGCTGAACACTACAGACAGGGGATGCATGCACAAAGTGGGCACTGCAGAACGACACCGAAGAGCTGCCTTCCCGAACAGGCCGATTACAAGCGAAAATCTCTTCCAAGACAGGTGAGAACTGTTGCTACAAGAACTGAGAGGCTGAACTAAAAGCAGAAGGGAGAGATAGTGCCCTCCTGTGGTGATCTGCTGAAAACGCTCCAGGGAACCTCCACACTGGCTCCTTCCACCTGAGTCAAATGTGAAGGTGGGCGTCTAAAACTTTAGGGATTTTATCTAACATAAGGTGGTTTATTTTTCCTCACATTAGCACAGGCTCCGTCTGCTCAGCTCAGAGGCAGTGTTGTGCTAATGTTTTAGTGGAAGAGTCAAAATGCAAGCACTGCTCACCTGCACCCCCACAGCAAACACAGGCGGACCACAGCAGCCAGCCCCTCCACATTCATTCCCCACCTCTTTCCAGCTCTTTCCAGTCTGTTGGACCCAGGGAAATCGAAAACTTGCAGCAAGTCCAAAATCCTGTCTGTCCAGATAGATTTGTCCAATATCAGCTTTCAACAGAGTTTAAATCAGAGGCTGGATCCAGAAAGCCTGAGGAGCTATTGCAGTTCCTGACCAGGTAAGGTCTACACAGAAGGAATAATCTTTCCCTGGCATTAGCACTTTGCCCTGAGGGAACCAATGACTATTGCCAAGTCACAAACTGAATTAAAAACCTGCAGTGTTCTAGACAGACAACAATGTACAGTGGGACAGACACCAAAAGGTCAGTTGGAATGAGAAAATAACTGTTATAAGAAAAAATATTTTGTTTTTCTTTTTAGAATCGTGCATAATCAGTCTTTTTTTTTGTTTTGTTTTGTTTTTTTTTTTTTTTTGTTTGGCCACATGCTACTAGTAGGATTCTCCACACAAGTGAAAAGAAACAAAGTAGTGTTAGAATATCTAGAAAATGCCATGAAGGAAGGTAGGGGGATGTTAAGCCACAGGATTACATACAAGAGAAACTGTCAAGAATCACAAAGAGAAAATGAGAGGTAACACTTTATCTATCAGAAAGCGAGTTAGGGAGAACAGATGAGAACATTACATGGACTCAGTACTTCAGCTGGCCCGTGCGTCTTCGAGCCAGTTTTGACCTGCACAAGAAAGTAAAAAAAAGCATTTGTTGAATTCCGTAAGTCAATTTTTCTTCCCTCCCCAGAGTTCCACCATTTGTTGTTCTGCCCTTTCACATAGTCCTAGCTTACTCCACATGCTTGGAAGTAAAACTTATCAAGAGCTATAACCAGAAAGACTGTTCATTCTTCCACTGTGCTCCTTTGAAGGACGATGGGTTCTTTCAAGGACTGCATTGTTAGGAAACATTTGACACTATACACTAATAGCTTCGTTTTTCATTATATTTTTTACTGAAATGAAGAGCTACTGTAGTATGCTCTCTCCAGCAAGGAGGGGATGTCTGTAAACTGTATTAAAGGGAAGGCTTCTGGAGAAGGTCTAAAAAAGGGAAGGAATAAGATTTTCTGCTTCAGCCTACAATCAAGGGAATGAAAAAGCAGTCCAGACCCACCTGCACAAAAGCATTAAGAAATCTTACAAATTTGTAAACTAGGAAAAGTAAAAGGAGCCTGAAAACCATTTTGTGGCATTCAAGTGTAGCATTGCATGATGCATGTCACACATGTTCAAACTGTATACATGTATTAAGAATGTCACAAGCCAAAGCAACAGCCACGGCATTTCTTGAAATACAGAACTTCGTTGTTGTTGCCCATCCCTCTGCTTCCCCTCAGCTCAATCACCTTGTCACTTTCTGCAGAACAAGGCTGAATTCTGTGACAAACCATCTGCCTACTTCTTTATGACTTTCTCATCATCTTTATGCTCTGCAGCCTCAGGAATTGCCTCTTACCGTATCGTGCCAGCAAGAAGTGGGTTGAAGGCATATAACCAGTCGTTCATGTCCTTGTCATTGATGGCCTGCAGCAGGACCCCACGATGCTTCGTGCATACACCAAAGGTGTTGGGTGTCTGCAGTATTGGGGACAAGTTAAAATAATGAAGTCTACAGACACAGAAGTTGATGCACAATCTCTCCCCTCAGGAAGTGCGCTATGTCCACTTCCTAAAGACCACAAGACCTAAGGGCTTTCTTTAAGTCTCACTGGTCATTTCCAGGATGCTATTAGTCAGACTCATGGGACATCATCCACAAAATAGTTTTAATTCAAGCATGTGGACTTTAAGAGCTGTTAGGATGGACTAAAAAAGTTAATTTGATTCTTTGCAGAATGTTTGTTAGTTTGTCTTTTAAAACTCAAAAAAAAAACCACAAAAAAAATGGGGCCACTGTACCAACAAGTGCTCATAAAGGCAAATACAATCCAGCACAGCAGTTAGCTTCAGTCTCTTGTCGTATCATGTCCAAATCATAAGAAACCCTGAACAAATTGGGAACCATGTGGGCAGAATTATCAGGTGCCAGAAAAATCTCCAAAACAGAGATGCGTTTCAGACCAGAAGTGACCCACAGGATGTTACGGATGTGCAACCACCTGCAATGTTGTTCCTGCTCTGAAGATAAACCAACAATTGCTCTCAGACTGACCTTTACCATTGCCTGCTGATCCTCACTGTATTCCACCTGAGCTGTGGACAAGTTTATGATCCCTCTTTCCACAGGATCTTTGTCACTGTTGTAAATAAAAACATAGGGTCGGCGGACCACCACAAAGTGCTTGGCCCAGGAGCTGGAGAGTGGCTCTTTGAAGTGGAGGTATCCTTTCTTTGACACCACAGAGCTAGAAAAACAATACAAACCAAAGAAACAAAAAATACAGGTGAGTATGAATACATTTTCCACTAAAGAAGGCAGCTACTGAGTACATCTATGCACTGCAAGACACTGTATAGGACTTGATCCTTAATATTTTTTGTTTGCAACAGCATTAAGAAAAAGTGCTTCTATAGCAAGCTGAATTTTGTCATCGAGATCTATCTAAAAGCCTGACAGAAAGAAGGACCCTCAGATCTCTGCTTCAGTGACTTTTAGTCATGGTTTTGATGGTAAAAAAACATTACATCTAAGTCACTGGAAATCCTGGTCATGTTGCAGATGCAGAGAATGAATGCTGCAGAAATCAAATAGCAACACAACTCTCTTCAGTCCTGCCCTCAGCCTGCTATCACCTGTTTAATTTACCCCATCCTCAAATGGGGTAAGGAAAGTAGAAATTTCAGAAGCCCTTGTGACAGTAGTCCGGAAACCATGACAACACTACAACAGAAAACGTACCCTGGTCTGATTTCCTCAATATCAGGAACAAGATTTAGGAATTCATTCTTTCCAGCTCTGGCAAGAAAGGAACTTTCTACTGCAGGAATTATCTGGAACTGTTCCATCTCATGACAGGGACTGGAGGCACGAGAATTTGCTTCTGGTGTCCTTTAAAAAAAGTAGAGATAAAAACAAATCACAAGACTGTGACTACAGAATTTAAAGTGCATCTACAATGTAGCCTGTCTTTCGAGTTTCATCTTCCAGTCCAAATTTTTTGTATGGCATTGAGAGCCTTTTGTACAACACTAAATACTTCCCTTGAAATCTGTGCAATAAAACTGGAGGCTCTATTGTAGAGGGATGAATAATAACTGCTAGTAAGCTGTTTCTACTACTTCTACCTTGTTTCCTCTTGCCAAATGCAGTCACAATACAGAAACATATCTTACTACAGTCTGATGTAGTAGTTAGTACTCCTCTCCGGGATGTTAAACACAGAAGGCACAAATTACATCTTTCAAAAAGCAGTTATTCCCAATTTCATCAGAAACATCTTCCATAGATACAGCTGAGAAAATCAGGTTCTTCCATAGATACAGCTGAGAAAAACAGGTTATTGGCAAAATGAGTTTATTCTGGGTTGTTGTTCGTAGGTTTTTTTAACAGACCTCTGACTAGACCTTGTGGACTCTACTTGTTAAAGATGCACTGGTCCCTAGAACAGCATGCATCTCACTGCTCTTTCACCACAAGGAATAAAAATATCTCAGATAATTGTGCAGAATGTCTGGAGAGGATAAGGTAGAGGACTATACAAAGAAATATCAAAAAGTGGAGAAAAAGAAGAAAGAAAAAAACACTCAAAAACCAGCGAGTTTTAAGTGCACTACATGCATTAAGAAGTATTTTTTCTATTCATATCCTGTACTTACTTCTGATCGATTGAATTGCATCGTGAATCCACCAGAGAAGGACAGGTGGATGAAGGTGTGAGGGTAGCACTGCTGAAACTTGACACTGATGGGTCCCGCCCAATAGGAGAAATATCAGACAACTACAAGGACAAAGGCATGCACAATATTAGAGTTGTTTTTGTTTTGTTTTGTTTTTGTTTTTTTTTTGTAGCTGGTGTTCAGTCCTGGCTAGAATGGGTCATTCTACATGCAGAAGGCCCATATAATAGAAAAGTAGTTCTATAAGCCATTTCCCTACTAAAAATTTTTGCACAGAACCACAATAAATCCATCTAGGGGTGAAAACACAACGATACTTCTGTACACACAGCTTGGTATTAAGGTTCTTCCCTTCTGGTTATTCACACCTTGACTTCTGCAATAGAATATTAGGTTGTCTGGTTTGCCACATACTGTTACCTGAGCCTCCTGTCACTATTGTTAAGAGCTGATTAATTTTTTTTTTTTTTGCATAGGGAAAGTGAATAAGGCAGTACGAGCACCTCCTGGTGGTGAACTGGAAGCTATGCTATGGTCCAAGTTCACATCATTTCTAATTCTTTCAATAGTCTTCAGAACCTGATAACGAATAGCCAAATGTTTCCAACAGTCTGTCTACTCACAGTATCAACAGATTCCACAAACCCCAAATATATTGCTATTGTACTGCATGAAATCCTTACCTTACAGTCACTGATGCTGTTGTACACTTGGTTAAACTCGCGATTGAAAGTGTGAGTCAGAAGCTGCAGACACTGACAGGAAAAAAAGAAGCAAAGAAAAGGGTTTTACTTGCACATTTTCAGGGAAATGAGAACACAAGGCAATTTGCCAAGACACACTTGGCACCTCCTGAGACAATACGCAAATTCTAAGCCGCTGTGAAAAAGCCCAGAAGAAGAGGGGGATAACCACTTCCCTTGATGAAATTTTAAAGTTAAATTTACAGAACACCTAACAAAAGGGCATGAGATACAGCCACAACCACACCACAGTCACCTGCACTGGCTGGTGAAGATAGATGATTTTGCTATAAAGCATATTAAAAAAAACTCACGCAACACTGGACATACACCATATTATCAGAGAAGCTCACAATCAATCCTCAGTTGTCTTTGCTACCTCAGTTTAGACCCATGCTGCTTTTCTCGTACGTTATACCTTGGTAGCCAGCTCTTTCTCACGATCCACCAGGCTCTCTATGTCTGTTGAGTCGTAGCCACTGCTCTCACTGGGAGTCACAGCACTCTCAAATGTTGTGGTGGAAATCTGGGAGGAAATGCTGGTGGAGGTGCTGAGGGTTCCACTGCTCAGACTGGGAGACAAGGAGTCACTCAGGGACTTGGGGATGCTGTCACCAAGCTTTTCACGAAGCAGAAGGAAATGCCGGGTTTTTTCCACCTAGCAAAGAAAGAAATCTGCATCATCCAGGATCTTTCCTAGTTTACAAGCACTTAGCTCTTATGCATTCCCATAAGATTCATACAAGTAAACACTTCTGTCCACACTGTTGGAGAATATATTTAAATCTCGACTTAGAGAACAAACTCCAGTTTGGGAACCTGTTCAGCTCAGGTCAGAGAGTAGCCACACTACAGGCAAACTCTAACGTACAGCTGACTTTTTGCTTTCACCTTCTGTAACTCTTGACTTACCTCATGCAGCAGCTCCAGTTTCTCCAGTTCCCACTGATGCTCTAGAATGAGGCTGTCACCCCGGGGCCTCCAGCCTGCCAGGTTCTCTTCTCCACGCACATATGCCACAGATGTATCCAGGACTTTCCTCCTCCTCCTCTGCATTCCTGAGGAGTCAGAAATAATAACACACGTGTGAAAAACACAACCTAAGGGAAGCCACCAAGAAACACTTATCATTTACCAACCTGCAAAGAACCAACACTGTTGCTGTTTGGCTGGAAACATACAAGACAAATTCTTTAACAGCAAAAAATCACACGTTCCTGAGAGGTTTTGTTTAACTCAGCTTTCTTGCTTCATTTAGGTATTTTCTATGTGGTGCCCTAAAATGCAAACTCCTGTTCAATTTAATCCAACACAAGAACTTTGACTACTAGGCATTCGAGAAGAAAATACACTGATACTACGTGAACCACATTCCTTCTAAGTTATCAAGCTAGCATCAAATATCAGCAATATCTAAAATGTGGTAATCAAAAGACCAAACAAACGTTCTCATTGCAAAACCCAGCTCCAGCTGTTTTAGTTACAATGCGCAATGTATTATGCCCCCTAACTCTATGACCCAGGTACATGCTCAGCTTCCCAATACTGGCAAAGTCAGAAAAACATGACGTTTTCAGGGAATCCTTTGTTCACCAATGGTAAGCACAGACACAGCACAAAAACAAAAGCCTGCATAAATTTTATTTTTTTTTTTTTAATGGAATAATAACATTCCATTGCTCCTATGAAATGCAGAAACTGCTTCCCAACAAGAAGGAAGTTTTTAGTCCATTCTGCCTATGAAGTTTTCTGTAATATTTCAGTTTACAGTAGCTTTAATACATGCACACCTCGTCACTGCTTACCTGGACTTCCTGTGTCTGACATCTTGCATAAACTTAGCTCATAGATACCGGTTACTCGATTGCTGTTCACAAGAAAACAAAGGAAAAAAGAAGTATTATCTTCAGAAATAAAGTAGATTGGCTTTAGTTTTGTGGTCCCCAAATAGAATTTTAGTTATAGTCATTACTTGGAATTACATCTGAATTCTAATCTTGACATCAAAAAGCCAGGACACACCACAAGATCTGTAAACATGGCATTTCCCCAGCCTTTCTTTCCCTCCATTAAAAGCTGCTCGTGTCACCATGCCGTCCTCGTGACATCCAACATCAGATACCAAAACTGCCAGCCGAACTTACGAATCTGGAGATTTGGAGTAGCCACTGCCAAAGAGATTGCGCAGCGATCGCGGTGGGGAGATCTTGGCATCTCGTGAATAAAAGACCATACAAACGTCCTTTGTTATAACAGCAGGCTGAATGCAGTGGTCAAGCTAAGAGAAAAAACAGTAATGAATGAGTGTCTGCAGACTACCATGCTAAGTTATACAACTTCCCTATTTCAGTGGGACAGCTGTTTGAAATCTGTTCTTGTTTGGTCTTTGGTGGTTTTTTTTGGCATGTGTTTTTGTGAAAGGGAATTGTTAAAAGCATCTTGATGCATCTCATGGGAGAAATAACTGTACTACAAAGAACAACAGCACACAAAACCAAGGGCTATGCTGCTGTTTGCAATACTGTTAGTACTTATATCACAGTGTTCACCAGTTTCAAAGGATGTTCAGAGAGAAAGCTATATAAAATGAGGCACAGAAAGGTAAGGAGATCATGAGTTTCACTTCATATTGTTACGAGGCAGTGCTGCCTTGACTTGAAGATGTTAACTGTGAATAGGCTTTTCCATCCTGTTCTGAGAAAATGAATAAAGACTTTCACTGGCTTCAGGGTTCAAAACCTCTTAGTCCAGTAGGCATCCATCTTTGCTGTTTCTGATAGTTCTGTGAGAGTAACAAGCAGAAAAGACAAGACAGGATTCTAACCTCCAGGTAAGCAGAAAGGGTCATGTATATCTTCTCTCCATATGGTGTCACTCGATTGAGGAGAAGGGAGTTATGCAAGGAGCTATCCCAAACTGCTTCAAACCGATAGAAAGTCCTGGAAAAAAGTATAGCAGAAGCTCAATATCAGAATTCCTCTGCATCCCTCACTCTCACTGGTCAGCGTAAAGCGTGTCTTCCTTGACATCAGCCAATACAACTGTTATTGAGCACAGTAGCTTGTGTAACAAATACTCGAAGCAAAGACTCATCTCTTTTTTCCTCATGATTACTTCTACTGCAAATAGGTTGGCATAAGATACCATTGCTTGTTTTCAGAAAGACTCACATAAAAGAGAAAAGAAGGCATGTGGACAAGAACAAAAGCTGTAACAACACCATAGGGAAGTCAGCAGTAACAGTGTTTCTAAACAAACAGAGCTTCTCTGTATTGATTCAGGTGCAGTTTGCCTACATGGGCCTCCAAAGTGCATGGGAACAACGCTCATTCTACAACACATTCTAGGGCTGGCATTTAGTAACAGAAGAGATCCTTCTAACAGTCATAAAAACGGCAGCTTCTGATAGCAATCAGAATGATTGATAGGCAGGGATTAGTCCTATATCCAAGTAATAAAGATTTATTTTCATTTGCCTACAAGTTTCAAGTGAAAACTTGCAGATCTAACACAAACTTCTGTAAGAAATTTCTTTGATCTGGTACATGGAAAGAAAGGAGCTGCAGCCTCCCACAGTTCCACTGCAGCAATGAGAATGTTCATCTGTTCAAGTAAAAAGTGAGAGACTGCATCACACAAAGGACAGCTAAGCCATGTCTAGAATCCCAGTTACACTCTCTCCTCTCTAACTGATGCTTAGGAAAAAAGGTTTTATCCTTTTGCACAGGTAGGGACTGATTTCAAATACATTACCATGGAAAGAAGCCCTACACCCTTATCAGTCTTGGATACAGCACTCTTCAGTTTTTTACACTAGTAGAGAAAAGGAGGCATAAATGTTCAATGGTGCAGAACATTTTGCTTCTTGAGAAAAATGGTGCTTTTTTGGATCAACATCAAGTTGAAATCAAACACAGCTTTGAGACAGTTACTGCACTGGATTTTGTCTAGCCAGGAAGTTAAATATACACAGGCCTGCCTGTCCAGAACGTGCTAGAATAAAGGCAGACAAAGAAACAGAAGTGAGCAAACCTCTTTCAGAATAGCAAATAATGCAAGGAGGAAAATGGAGCACAGAACAAACAAAGCAAGCAAACAGGAGAAGCAGGTTAAAGGCACCAATGTACAGTTAGAACTGATTTTTAAGTGGTTTTAGTGTAAGTAAAAGGTGGTTAATTGAAAGCACTGAAGACTTCAGTTTTCTCTTTTTCAAACAGTCAGAACACAGAAAGCAGATTGCAAATTGTCCCAGACCATGCAGCCAGCGTGCTTGGCTGTGATCCACAGTAAAACCTGGAAGGTGAAAGAGGAATCCAGTCTGAGCAGCTACTAAATGTCTCGCTTCTCTGCCAGCCGGTAAACTAAGAAGTAGCAACCACATGGTTAAATTTCAGATGCAAATCCAACCTAAGAATGGAGGCTGAATGCCAGTCACACAGTAGCCAAAGCTTTTTGTTCAGTGCAGTTGTGAGCTGGAATTTCAAGTAACTTAATCATTCAGCCTTTGCCTTGGTGCTTCAAACACGGCAAGCATTACAGAGTCAGAAAGAAATTCCAAAACTAGTTCTGATACAGAACAAAGGAAGAAAACAGCAAGGACTATGAATAGGGATGGCATTCTGATGGCACATTTTGAGAATTAGACTGAATGATGGAAGCAATCTGTTACATGTGGAGGAAAATTTATCTTCACGTGTTCTCCACTGGATTTTACCTGGATAAATCCCTGACACAAGGCAGGAGGAGACGTACTACTTCTAGAAGAGCTAAGAGGTGTACTAGCAAAACTCAGTAAAATCTAAAAGGGAAATGGCAGCAATACAGGTAGGACATAAAGCATTCTATTTTCAAGAATCTTTATGTGCAAAGGAAGCAAACAGAAAATACCTAGGCATATCCTTATCAAGAAAGAGCCTGTAAAAACATAGAAAGAGCTTCAGTTAGTGCAGCCAAAAGGAGAGGAGAGAAGCAACAGCTGAGAGGAGCAGAACAAGCAGACCAAAACAAACAAACAAAAAACACACCATAAAACAAGTCTGCAGACAATGAACATACATAAGGCATATCCCTGATCAGAGCTGCAATCCCACTCCACCACCCTGCCATGCACACATCGCTCAACTTAAACTTTGGCATTTTGGTAACAAATCATCAACAGACTTCACTAACCCTCCTCCTTCATCCAGGCAGCCTTCCCAGTTACTACAGAGCTATGCAGAAGTTTCTTGAAACTGATACAGTACAGGAGATATAGGACTTCCCAACTACAGACCTAGTTGTATCAGATTGGAAACTGGCAACAGACTCCTTCAGTCCCAGAAATACTGATCCATTAATGCAAATACACTAGAAGCAAAATACCCACTTCTAGTAGGTGGCAAGGAATAACCACTGAAAATACTGTCACCATGTGTGTCTACAGACAGGTGGCAGGAAGACATTCCGCTGGTAGAAGCAGCATCCTGAATCCACCTTTAATATTGCTGTGACATTTCAAAGTCCACGTCTCTAACGGAGAAGGAAGCCAGAAGCCATTTCAGTGCCTAGAAGCACACC